>JBBGZY010001808.1:730000-802803 GCA_037952925.1 Lithobates clamitans | reverse complement strand
TCTTTCTTTCTTTCTTTTTCTTTCTTTCTTTCGTGTGTGTGTTGTATAAATCAATCTTTTTCTTTTCTTTTTTGTCTTTTTCTTTCTTTCTGAAGTGTGTGTGTTGTATACGTCTTTCTTATTCTTTTCTTTTCTTTCTTTCTTTCTTTCTTTCTTTCTTTCTTTCTTTCTCTCTTTCTTTCTTTCTTGTTTTAAAAGTCTCTCTTTCTTTTTTTCTTTCCTTCTTTCTTTTTTTCCTTCTTTCTTTCTTTCCTGTGTGTTTTTAAAGTCTCGCTTTCTTTTTTCTTTCTTTCTTTTCCTTTCTTTTGTGTGTGCTGTATAAATCTTTCTTCAATCTTTTTCTTTCTTTCTGAAGTGTGTTTGTTGTATAAATCTTTCTTTCTTTTCTTTCTTGTCTCTCTTTCTTGTCTCTCTTTCTTTTTCTTCAATGCCTTTGGCTGCTGAATACACCACATCTGAGGAGGACAGATTGGGTGCTGTGCAGACCACACTAAACAAAGAGGTGTCTTCTGATAATTCCAGCTCACTTATGGTTTGGCTCAAAGCGTTGGCCCGTGTCTGTGCCAGCAATGGCATTGCAAACCTCCAGAAGGCAAAGATCTCCTGAGATCCTGAGCCAAGAAGAAAAGCCCCATAAAAAAAAGACTTTTGGCAATGATCCCCCCTATGTGTATTCTATGAGTAAAGAAAACTCCTGTTGCTACATTGTAATAGGACCATGAAGGAAGTCAGGGGCATTGCAAGGTGCTGAAACTATGGGACTGGACCCCGGGTCTCCAGGTTCAGGCTTACTGGTTAGCACTTCTTCTAGGGTCCTTGGTTTGAGTTCTGGTCAGGATGCTATCTGCATGGAGTTTGCATGTTCTTCATGTGTTTGCGGGGGTTTTGCTTTGGTTTCCTTCCACACTCCAAAGACCTGCTGCTAGGTGAATTAACTCCTGCCTAAAACTGACTGTAAGATACTCTACTTCGCGTGCCCAACACGGCTTCCTCTCATCTGCCCCAACAGAAGATAAAGTGCTTTGTGTCCCCAAGAAGAACGCTATATAACACTATAGAAATATAAATCAACCACTTGCCGACCCACCTCAGTACATACAGTGCCTTGAAAAAGCATTTTCCACATTTTGTCATGTTACAACCAAAAACGTAAATGTATTTTTATTGGGATTTTATGTGATAGACCAACACGAAAACCCCTTTCACACTGGGGCGGTTTGCAGGCGCTAAAAATAGCGCCTGCAAACCGACCCGAAACAGCCGCTGCTGTCTCTCCAGTGTGAAATCCCGAGACCTTTCACACTGGAGTGGTGCGCTAGCAGGACGGGAAAAAAAAGTCCTACTAGCAGCATCTTCGGAGCTGTGAAGGAGCGGTGTATACACAGCTCCTTCACCGCTCCTGCCCATTGAAATCAATGGGACAGCGCGGCTATACCGCCGGCAAAGTGCCTGCTTTGCGGTGATTTTTAACCCTTTTCTCGGCTGCTAGCAGGGGGTAAAACCGCCCCCGCTAGCGGCCGAATACCGACGGTAAAGCGCCGCTAACAATAGCGGCACTTTACCACCGACGCCGCTCCCGCCCCTGTGTGAAAGGGCAAAAGTGGCACATGATTGTGAAGTGGAAGGAAAATGATAAATGTTTTTAATTTTTTTTTAGAAATAAATATGTGAAAAGTGTGGCGTGCATTTGTATTCAGCCCCCTTTACTCTGATGCCCCTAACTAAAATCTAGTGGAACCAATTGCCTTCAGAAGTTACCTAATTAGTAATCAAGTCCACCTGTGTGTCATTTAATCTCAGTATAAATACAGCTGTTCTGTGAAGCCTCTGAGGTTTGTTAGAGAACCTTAGTGAACATGCAGCACCATGAAGGCC
This sequence comes from Lithobates clamitans, assembly GCA_037952925.1. NCBI lineage: Eukaryota > Metazoa > Chordata > Amphibia > Anura > Ranidae > Lithobates > Lithobates clamitans. Next base: position 800,928 of record JBBGZY010001808.1, on the reverse strand, counting down.
AAGGAACACACCAGACAGGTCAGGGATAAAGTTGTGGAGAAGTATAAAGCAGGCTTAGGTTATAAAAAAATATTCCAAGCTTTGAACATCTCACGGAGCTCTGTTCAATCCATCATCCGAAAATGGAAAGAGTATGGCACAACTGCAAACCTACCAAGACATGGCCGTCCACCTAAACTGACCGGCCGGGGAAGGAGAACATTAATCAGAGAAGCAGCCAAGAGGCCCATGGTAACTCTGGAGGAGCTGCAGAGATCCACAGCTCAGGTGGGGGAATCTGTCCACAGGACAACTATTAGTGGCAAGAAGGAACCTATAAGAAGTCGCATTTTCAGTTTACGAGAAGCTATGTGGTGGACACAGCAAACATGTGGAAGAAGGTGCTCTGGTCAGATGAGACCAAAATTGAACTTGGGATTGGGATATGGGATGCCCATAGAATTAATCACTGCCATCATATTTACAGATTTCAGTTTGATCATAGTTAGAGACTGAAGATTGAATGTGAACACTTGACTAAGTAGACATCTTCTCCTGCAGCTCCCTGCAGACTGCTATTCCTAAGAGTTCTCCATCCATCATCATGTGAGCGACAGAAAAATCACCTTTGACCAAGTAAAAGTAATGGTCTTAGATCTCTTCACCTCCTGCCTAAAACTTGCTTCCTCTTGCACAACTGGTTTTCTCCTGCACAACTTGTAATTACATTTGAGATATATATATATAACACATCCTCTTCTAATGGGTATGAAGAACTCACTCTGAATAAGCCCCTCTACTGGCTCTTCTCCTCTCCAGCAGCATGTGACCTCAGCATATATATAGGAGGCCCGCCCCCTGCCAAAACCAGTTAGGGATTGGTCAGGGCTCCCGCATGTGCTGCCTGCCACTCCAGCTCTAGGCCCAGCCTCCTCTTCCAGAACATTCTGCCTGTAAGCAGGTGAGGCGCCTCAGCACTGGAGCACAGGTGATCACACCCACTGCTACTCTGATTACTCCCAGCCCCCCCAGATCAAAACAGACAGGCCTAGCTTGCAGCATAAGTCTGCCTAAATTTGCCTGTGCTGAACAAACCCTAGTATTATAACCCTCACTAGCACCTACCTTCTGGTAGAGGGTGCTACAGCTATGGGTGGTAGAAAACTAACACTGTACATCACCCTGAACACACCATCCCCACCGTGAAACATGGTGGTGGCAGCATCATGTTGTGGGGATGCTTTTCTTCAGCAGGGACAGGGAAGCTGGTCAGAGTTGATGGGAAGATGGATGGAGCCAAATACAGGGAAATCTTAGAAGAAAACATGTTAGAGTCAGCAAAAGACTTGAGACTGGGGCGGAGGTTCACCTTCCAGCAGGACAACGACCCTAAACATACAGCCAGAGCTACAAGGGAATGGTTTAGATCAAAGCATATTCATGAGTTAGAATGGCCCAAAGTCCAGACCTAAATCTAATTGAGAATCTGTGGCAAGACTTGAAAATTGCTGTTCACAGACGCTCTCCATTCAATCTGACAGAGCTTGAGATATTTTGCAAAGAAGAACAGGACCGGTGCTACCACTAGGCAAACTAGGCAGCCGCCTAGGGCGCACTGCTGCCTAGGGCGCCCAGCCACTGGTGTTGCTAATCTCTTCTCTCTGCAGCAAGCAACTAAGTCTCAGCATCAGCAGGCAACCGCCGCTCCATTCACACATAGTGTCAGAGGCTCAGCGGCGGCGAAGGTCTGTGTCTGTGTCCTGACTCCCGAACGAATGGAAGCAGGCAAACACTGATCATTAATGGGCACTGGTAGGCTGCATTGATGGGCACTGGTAGGCTGCATTGATGGGCACTGGTAGGCTGCATTGATGAGCGCTGGTAGGCTGCATCGATGGGTGCTGGTAGGCTGCATTGATGAGCGCTGGTAGGCTGCATTGATGAGTGCTGGTAGGCTGCATTGATGGGCACTGGTAGGCTGCATTGATGGGCGCTGGTGAGGCTGCATTGATGGGCACTGGTAGGCTGCATTGATGGGAGCTGGTGAGGCTGCATTGATGGGCGCTGGTGAGGCTGCATTGATGAGCGCTGGTAGGCTGCATTGATGGGCACTGGCGAGGCTGCATTGATGGGCACTGGTGAGGCTGCATTGATGGGCACTGGTAGGCTGCATTGATGGGCGCTGGTGAGGCTGCATTGATGGGCACTGGTAGGCTGCATTGATGGGAGCTGGTGAGGCTGCATTGATGAGCACTGGTAGGCTGCATTGATGGGTGCTGGTAGACTGCTTTGATGAGCGCTGGTAGGCTGCATTGATGAGCGCTGGTAAGCTGCATTGATGGGCACTGGTAGGCTGCATTGATGGGCGCTGGTGAGGCTGCATTGATGGGCACTGGTAGGCTGCATTGATGGGCGCTGGTGAGGCTGCATTGATGGGCACTGGTAGGCTGCATTGATGGGCGCTGGTGAGGCTGCATTGATGGGCACTGGTAGGCTGCATTGATGGGAGCTGGTGAGGCTGCATTGATGAGCGCTGGTAGGCTGCATTGATGGGTGCTGGTGAGGCTGCATTGATGGGCGCTGGTAGGCTGCATTGATGGGCGCTGGTAGGCTGCATTGATGGGCGTGCGCTGGTAGGCTGCATTGATGGGTGCTGGTGAGGCTGCATTGATGGGCACTGGTAAGCTGCATTGATGGGCACTGGTAGGCTGCATTGATGGGCGCTGGTGAGGCTGCATTGATGGGCACTGGTAGGCTGCATTGATGGGCGCTGGTGAGGCTGCATTGATGGGCACTGGTAGGCTGCATTGATGGGAGCTGGTGAGGCTGCATTGATGAGCGCTGGTAGGCTGCATTGATGGGTGCTGGTGAGGCTGCATTGATGGGCGCTGGTAGGCTGCATTGATGGGCGCTGGTAGGCTGCATTGATGGGCGTGCGCTGGTAGGCTGCATTGATGGGCGCTGGTAGGATGCATTGATGGGCGCTTCATTAAAAAGGTGGAGTATATATGGGCAGGGCAAAGGGGGTGGAGCCAAGGGGGGAGGCGGCAAAATGAGGTTTCGCCTAGGGTGTCAAAAATCCTTGCACCAGCCCTGATGAAGAATGGGCAAAAATGTCCCTCTCTAGATGTGCAAAGCTGGTAGAGACATCCCCAAAAAGACTTGCAGCTCTAATTGCAGTGAAAGGCGGTTCTACAAAGTATTGACTCCGGGGGGCGCCATACAAATGTACCCCACACTTTTCACATATTTATTTGTAAAAAATTTTGAAAACCATTTATCATTTTCACAATTATGTGCCACTTTGTGTTGGTCCATCACATAAAATCACAATAAAATACATTTACGTTTTTGGTTGCAACATGACAAAATGTGGAAAAGTTCAAGGGGTGTGAATACTTTTTCAAGGCACTATATACTGCAGACGAGCGGCTTGTACAGGCGCTTTCTTCCGTGTTCCTGCACGCTGGCTCTGCTGTGATTGAATACAGAGCTCTGTACAGAGGGAATGATCTCTCTGCAAAGCAGGGATAAGGAACAAGAGATCTGTAGTAAAAAGCAGCAAATAATACACACATTACACAGGGTTAGGCACACATTTAACCCCTTTGATCACCCGAGATGTTAACCCCTTCCAAGCCAGTGTCATTAGTACAGTAACAGTGTATATTATTATCACTGATCACTGTATGTGTCACTATTGATGTCAGTGGCATTTAGCCAGTACCCTCCACCCCAGTGTCAGTTAGTGTCAGATTGCCTGCCACACTGTCACAGTCCCAGCATTACCTCACTGATCGCTGCCATTATTGGTATAAAAAGTAAATAAATAAAACCTCCAGTATGTATACCAGACCATCATTTGTAGACACTATAACTGTCACGCAAACCAATTAAGTTATACACTTATTGGGTTTTTTTTTTTTTTTACCAAAGACATGTAGCAGAATACATTTTTGGCCTAAATTTATGAAGACATTTTTTTTTTTTTTAATTGGATATGGTTTATAGCAGAAAGTAAAAAAAAAAAAAAAAAAAAAAAAAAAAAAAAATTATATATATATATATATATATATATATATATATATATATATATATATATATATATATATATATATATACAGTGGCTTGCGAAAGTATTCGGCCCCCTTGAACTTTTCAACCTTTTGCCACATTTCAGGCTTCAAACATAAAGATATAAAATTTTTATTTTTTGTGAAGAATCACCAACAAGTGGGACACAATTGTGAAGTGGAATGAAATCTTTTGGATTTTTGAAACTTTTTTAACTAATAAAAAAATGAAAAGTCAGGCGTGCAAAATTATTCGGCCCCCTTGCGTTAATACTTTGTAGAGCCACCTTTTGCTGCGATTACAGCTGCAAGTCGCTTGGGGTATGTCTCTATCAGTTTTGCACATCGAGAGACTGAAATTCTTGCCCATTCTTCCTTGCAAAACAGCTCGAGCTCAGTGAGGTTGGATGGAGAGCGTTTGTGAACAGCAGTTTTCAGCTCTTTCCGCAGATTCTTGATTGAATTCAGGTCTGGACTTTGACTTGGCCATTCTAACACCTGGATACGTTTATTTGTGAACCATTCCTTTGTAGATTTTGCTGTATGTTTGGGATCATTGTCTTGTTGGAAGATAAATCTCCGTCCCAGTTTCAGGTCTTTTGCAGACTCCAACAGGTTTTCATCCAGAATGGTCTTGTATTTGGCTGCATCCATCTTCCCCTCAATTTTAACCATCTTCCCTGTCCCTGCTGAAGAAAAGCAGGCCCAAACCATGATGCTGCCACCACCATGTTTCACGGTGGGGATGGTGTGTTGAGTGTGATGAGCTGTGTTGCTTTTACGCCAAACATATCGTTTTGCATTGTGGCCAAAAAGTTTGATTTTGGTTTCATCGGACCAGAGCACCTTCTTCCACATGTTTGGTGTGTCTCCCAGGTGGCTTGTGGCAAACTTTAGACGAGACTTTTTATGTATATCTTTGAGAAATGGCTTTCTTCTTGCCACTCTTCCATAAAGGCCAGATTTGTGCAGTGTACGACTGATTGTTGTCCTATGGACAGACTCTCCCACCTCAGCTGTAGTTCTCTGCAGTTCATCCAGAGTGATCATGGGCCTCTTGGCTGCATCTCTGATCAGTCTTCTCCTTGTCTGAGCTGAAAGTTTAGAGGGACAGCCAGGTCTTGGTAGATTTGCAGTGGTCTGATACTCCTTCCATTTCAAAATGATTGCTTGCACAGTGCTCCTTGGGATGTTTAAAGCTTGGGAAATCTTTTTGTATCCAAATCCGGCTTTAAACTTCTCCACAACAGTATTACGGTCCTGCCTGGTGTGTTCCTTGGTCTTCATGATGCTCTCTGCGCTTTCAACAGAACCCTGAGACTATCACAGAGCAGGTGCATTTATACAGAGACTTGATTACACACAGGTGGATTCTATTTATCACCATCAGTCATTTAGGACAACATTGGATCATTCAGAGATCCTCGCTGAACTTCTGGAGTGAGTTTGCTGCACTGAAAGTAAAGGGGCCGAATAATTTTGCACGCACCACTTTTCAGTTTTTTAATTTTTAAAAAAGTTTAAAATATCCAATAGATTTCATTCCACTTCACAATTGTGTCCCACTTGTTGGTGATTCTTCACAAAAAATTTAAATTTTATATCTTTATGTTTGAAGCCTGAAATGTGGCAAAAGGTTGAAAAGTTCAAGGGGGCCGAATACTTTCGCAAGCCACTGTATATACCATATATATACCATATATATATAATGAAAAAATCCCTTATTTTGTAGACGCTATAACTTTTGCACAAATCAATATACGCTTATTGCGAATATATATATATATATATATATATATATATATATATTCATATTTTTGGTTTATATAATAAAAAATAAAAAAACCCAGTGGTGATCAGTTACCACCAAAACAAAGCTCTATTTGTGTGAAAAACAAAATGATACAAATTCCGATTGGGTACAGTGTTGCATTGCATGACCGCGCAATTGCCAGTTAAAGTAGCGCAGTGCCGAAAAGCAAAAAAATGGCCTGGTCATGAAGGGGAGAAAAAATCTTCTGGAGGTCAAGTGGTTGAAAATGGAAACCTTTCAAGAATTTACCAGAACTGAAACTAAAACTGAAAATGGAAGAATATGGTGACTGCTATTGCAATATTTTGTTCTAAATACTATTTTCCTGGCTGTCATGCTGAGCACGGACTTGCAGAGTCACTGACTCCACCGGTACAAGTATCAAATTAAGACTTGTGCTCTTTGAATCTGCATGCTTATTCTAGGTCAGAGGCTTGGAAGGCAGATACTGCCAGAATTTAGAATTTTCAGAATAAGATTAGCAACAGCAGCCAATGTATTGCTATGGGTTTTCTTCAAGTTTGCAGGTTCTTTTAATGATTGTAACATTCTTTCAGCCTAGCTCCACCTTGTGGAAGTAAAGGGGAACTACATAAAAGCAGGTCTGCTTTGTATGTATAGATTGTGTATTATCTGAGCCTTTGCTGTGGACTTTTTTTTTTAATTTTTATTTATATTCTTTATTTATCCAGAACATATCATAAATTTGTGAAGCATAGCTGTAATTCATCACAATATTGAGTTCCTGACTCGTAACAGAACATCAACCTTAGATTAAAGTGGTATCAAACCCCCAAAGCAAACATTTATTATATTGCAGCTTATCAATTCTTAGATGAAATGGCGGCAAGCTTTCTTTTTTAGGCTTACTTTCTTCTATTTTCATCTGGTGATTCAGCCAGCAAGTCTGTTTTTTTTTTTTTTTAAAGAACAAGCTCTCCAGCAGAATGTATACAGTTACAGGGATGAGCAGTGGCAGCCTGTAATGCAGGGCGCAGGGGCACCGCCCCCCTAATCCATGTGTCCAGCCCCCTAATCTACGCACGGGGCACTGGATGCATGGATTCCAATGTGTTTTTTTTTTTTTTTTTTAGGCTCTAATAGGCTTCAAAAAAGCATAGGCTCGGGGCGCAGAGCAAATCCAGTTGTGTGACAATAGCAAATTAATATTCGCTTTGTCTTGTTGATTCTCCTCCCAGCCAATCAGGAAGCCACTGGGGATGGGATCTCCTCCCAGCCACCAGCCGCCACTGGGGGATGAGACAAACCATTTACCACTGACTGGGGTGCTTACAATGATCAGCTTGTGTTTATTCATGTGAAAACTTTATCCCAAAAAGCTGTAACTGCATTTAAAGTGTTAGCTGGAGTGTTGGCTTCAATTTGTTACTGTATGTAAATCTGCTACTCCATCTAACACTCCCCCAGACTGACAATGCTGCTGTCCAAAGGCGCCCCCTGTGCTCCTTCATCCAGAGTGGGGGCGCTCTAATACAGGAGGTGCCTCGTGCCAGATCATGCCATGAAGAAGTCCATTTGTGACGAAACCCATCGGGCGGAGATACACAGACCTGACATCGCATTATTTTGATTTTGATATATTTCACTGTTTGCTGTTTTGGATGTAATTTGCCTACATTGTTTTAAAAACATGTAAGTGCAATATTTTAATCAATAAACTATCAGTGAGAGGTTTTTCACTATTGGAACCCCTTTTTCTTTATTGGGTGTACCGATGGATTAACCCGGAGGACCGGATACTAGGCTACCATGAGCTGGGAGTGTGTCTTTACCATCGCCTCTGCCTTCCGCAGGCCAATTTCCAGTGGTCGATATACAAAGGCGCAAGTGGCCTTCCATAACTAGAGGGTCTACACTCTGTGGTAAGAGGACATCTTGACCTTTAGGCCCCTTTCACGCATATGTTTAGGTCCTCCTGTCAGTTTTTCAGGAGGACCTAATCGGATGCTCCATGTACCCCTATGGAGCGACGTGTGTCAGCGGTGACATGTCCGCTGACATCTGTTCCAGTCATACTCAGTCATACCCAGCCATACTCAGTCATACCCAGTCATACTCAGCCGTACCTAGTCATACTCAGCCATACTCAGCCGTACCCAGCCGTACCCAGCCGTACCCAGCCGTACCCAGCCGTACTCAGCCGTACTCAGCCGTACTCAGTCGTACTCAGCCGCACTCAGCCGTACCCAGCAATACTCAGCCATACCCAGTCATACTCAGCTATACTCAGCCATACCCAGCCGCACTCAGCCGTACCCAGCTGTACCCAGCCGCACTCAGCCGTACCCAGCTGTACCCAGCCATACTCAGCCGTACCCAGCTGTACCCAGCCATACTCAGCCGTACCCATCCATACCCAGTCATCCCATCCGTACTCAGCCATCCCATCCGTACTCAGCCATACTCATTCATGCTCAGTCATCCCATCCATACTCAGCCATTCATATTTATGGCTCAACCATGCTCAGCCATTCCAATCTACAGCTCATCCATCCTCATTCATGCTCATCCATGCCACATCAGTTCTCATCCATGCCACATCCATGCCACTACAGTGCCTCACAAAAGTGCAATAGGTGGTCAAATTAGATTTGAAATGTATGCCCCTAGAACACTTGATGGTGCTCCCTGCATGTTGGGTCTCTGTATGTGGCCTGGCTGCGGAAAAGTCTCCCACATGTGTTATCACCGTACTCAGGACGAGTAGGAGAATCTATTTTGGGGTGTAATTTTTGGTATGTACATGCTATGTGTTAGAAATATTGTATAAATAGACCATTTTGTGTAAAAAAAAATGCGTTTTCATTTTCTTTCCACATTTTCCAAAAACTTGTAGAAAAAAATGACATGTTCAAAAGACACATTATGCCTCATAGATTATACGTTGGGGTGTTTTCTTTCCAAAATGGGGTCATTTTTGGGGCATTTCCATTCTCCTGGTCCTCCAGGGTGTTCAAAAATGTAAGAGGTAGTCAAGAAATTGTATGTGTAATTTATGCTCCTAGAACACCTGAAGGTGCTTCCTCAATGTTGGGCCTCTGTATGTGGCCACGCCGTGTAAAAGTCTCACACATGTGGTATCACCATACTCAAGAGGAGTAGCAGAATGTGTTTTGAGGTGTTATTTGTGCTATGCATATGTTGTGTGTGAGAAATAACCTGCTAATATGACAATTTTGTGAAAAAAAAAAAGAAAAAAAATCTTGATTTTGCAAAGAATTGTGGGAAAAAATTACAACTTCAAAAACCTCACCATGCCTCTTATTAAATACCTTGGAATGTCTACTTTCCAAAAAAGGGGTCATTTGGGGGGTATTTGTACTTTCCTGGCTTGTTAAGGTCTCAAGAAATGAGATAGGCCGTCGGTACACCAGGTGTGATCAATTTTCAGAGATTGGCACCATAGTTTGTAGACTCTATAACTTTCACAAAGACAAAATAATATACACCAATTTGGGTTATTTTATACCAATGATATGTAGCAGTATAAATTTTGGCCAAAATTTATGAAGAAAAATGACTAATTTACAAAATACTGTAACAGAAACGGAGAAAGAATTTTCAGTCTTTTTTTCTTTTACAGCGCAAAAAATAAAAAAACCCAGCTGTGATTAAATACCACCAAGAGAAAGCTCTATTTGTGTGAAAAAAAGGACAAAAATTTCATATAGATACAGTGTTGCATGACCGAGTAATTGTCATTCAAAATGTGAGAGCACCAAAAGCTGAAAATTGGTCTGGTTAGGAAGGGGGTTTAAGTGCCCAGTGGGTAAGTGGTTTACAAGCACTTCTATGCTGGTTATCAGTTCTTCCCTTTTGGCTTCTCATCTAGCCTGATGTGTTTTTTGGACTTTAAAGACTTTATCAGCTCATTATTTTTGAATAGCGTTTTTATATTTGCTTGATGTTTTCTTTGTAAGGCAACATACTTATTTTCTTTATTTATATATTTATTTTTTGTGTTTATGTCTCACAATCAATGTTGCAACTTTTCTTTATTAATTATTTGTTGTATTTGTTCGTTATAACACAAGTGCAATATTACCTATATAGTTTTTTGTTGTTGAATGGGGGGGGGGGGGGCTAAAAAAAACAAAAAAAAACTAATGCAGCCACCATTTCTAAGGATTGGTAAGCTGCAAAACATTACATTTTTTGGTTTTGAGTTTAAAGTGTTACTAAACCCACAACAGTCAAATCAGTCTGTATATGCAGCATAGCACGCTTGTTATACTCACTGTGGAACTTAGGGGGTTAATCCCCTGCATTCTGTAAAAAGGCTGTTTGATCCTGTTTGCACAGATCCTGCCCCTTTTGCACTGTCTATCTGGGGAAGGCTGGCTAACACAGGCAGAGTAGCCGACCTGCACATGCTCAGTTGTGTCTTTTATGCTGGAGAGAATAATTACTTGTTGTCAGAGCTAGCCAGGTCACATGATATAGGCATCACACATGTGGGCGTGTATACAGGCTGCAGTGGAAATCTCCTCCTACCTGAACTCTCAGCACTGGAGAAACTGTGCAGGTTATCATGTGATAGATCAGCCAAAAAGGTATATAGTAGTAGTATTTTAATGTAATAAGGAGATTTATAAGCTGCGGGCACTGTGGGGGGGGGGGGGGACAGAGGAACTATAGTATTTTGGGTTTAGTAACACTTAATACTCCTTTAAGGGAGGGGGAAGAGAACAATTGGCAAGAAAAAAAAGTGCAAAAGAGCTGTGCAGCATTACATAGAAGTATATACAAAAATAAATATACTTGGGCATTAAATGCATATACATGGCAACAAAATCCAGTATGTTGAAGCAAAACTTTGGGGGGAGGTTCCAATATATTCTCTCTATACAGATGGAAAATTTTTTCTATACTCACGAAAGAGAAAAAAAATATTAAACTAACAATTAATTTGATCAATAAACGTTTCCCATTTTGTTCAGTTTTTGTTGCAGCTGTTTTATTTTTTGTATCTATTTTTATTTTTATGTTTTCCTCTGTGTTTTCTAAAGAATAAATCTCTTGTATTCACTTTGTAACAGATGCACTATCTGGGGACTCCCAGTATCTAAAACGAATCATTTTTTCAGCTTTGAGCCTAATAAACATAATATCATGTATACAACAATAATTCTATGACTCAATGCACAAAATCATTGTTTGCAAAGAAAAAAAAAACACAAAGAAGATGCATGAAATGAACCTTATTCATTTAAATAATCTTATTTGTAATCTTCTTTCCCAAAACGTATTTGGATGCACAGTTCTGAGCTATGCCATAGTGTAATAAGGGGTTGTTTTTTTACGATACTATAGAATAAAAGGGGGGGGGGGATCCAAGTTCTTGCTTCCTCCATCGACCATGAACGCAATGATTGCCCTATAGAATGAATAAAGCGGTGACCTTCTGACCTGCGCTCCATTGCTGAATCACAAGTGCTCTTGTCCTTCTCCGCTGAGCTCCATGACACCACAATGGCTCGCTAAAAACACAGAAGAGCGCTTTGTTACCAGGGACTTGTCCCCTGCAGCATGTCTGGGCTGTCTGTACGCCCAATGGGTACGCTGCAAGGGGTCCTGACACCAGCCTGGCAAACACAGGGTACAAAAAAATAAATTATATATATATATATATAACGTTTTAAATATAAACAGGTGCATATACACTCTATTGTCAAAAGTATTGGGACACCTGCCTTTACACACACATGAACTTTAATGACATCCCAGTCTTAGTCTGTAGGGTTCAATATTGAGTTGGCCCACCCTTTGCAGCTATAACAGCTTCAACTCTTCTGGGAAGGCTGTCCACAAGGTTTAGGATTGTATCTGTGGGAACGTTTGACCATTCTTCCCAGAAGCGCATTTGTGAGCTCAGGCACTGATGTTGGACGAGAAGGCCTGGCTCGCAGTATCCACTCTAATTCAGCCCAAAGGTGTTCTATCGGGTTGAGGTCTATCAGGGTCTATCGGGTTGAGGTCAGGACTCTGTGCAGGCCAGTCAAGTTCCTCCACCCCAAACTCGCTCATCCATGTCTTTATGGACCTTGGTTTGTGCACTGGTGGGCAGTCATGTTGGAACAGGAAGGGGCCATCTCCAAACTGTTCCCAAAAAGTTGGGAGCATGAAACTGTCCAAAATGTCTTGGTATGCTGACTCCTTAAGAGTTGCCTTCACTGGAACTAAGGGGCCGAGCCCAACCCCTGAAAAACAACCCCCCACCATAATTCCCCCCTCCACCAAATGATTTGGACCAGTGCACAAAGCAAGGTTCATAAAGACATGGATGAGCGAGTTTCGGGTGGAGGAACTGGACTGACCTGCACAGAATCCTGATCTCAACCCGATAGAACACCTTTGGGATGAATTAGAGCGGAGACAGCGAGCCAGGCCTTCTCATCCAACATCAGCGCCTGACCTCACAAATGCGCTTTTGGAAGAATGGTCGAACATTCCCATAGACACACTCCTAAACCTTGTGGACGGCCTTCCCAGAAGAGTTGAAGATGTTATAGCTGCAAAAGGTGTGCCGACTCAATATTGAACTCTACGGACTAAGACTGGGATAACATTAAAGTTCATGTGTGTGTAAAGGCAGGCGTCCCAATACTTTTGACAATATTGTGTACTGTATATATATATATTAATTATACATTTTTTTTCAAATATAATTATATTAAATGTATATATTTATAATATATATAATGAATTTATGTTTTAATAAATAAATAAATAAATATAGGCCCCATTCATACCCAATATGCCCAATGGGTATGATGCAAGGGGGCCTGACACCTGCCTGGCAAACACAGGTTAAAAAAATTATATCTATAGATATATCTATATCTATATAGAGATATATATCTATATATATCTCTATATATCTAGATAGATAGATAGATAGATAGATAGATAGATAGATAGATAGATAGATAGATAGATAGATAGATAGATAGATAGATAGATAGATAGATAGATAGATAGATAGATAGATAGAAATGTTTATATATTTGTTTGCAGTAATGTACTTTCTTCATCAGTGAACCATTACAAAACAAAATAAAAAAATTGAACTCATTTTTGGTGTGGGCGGTGGTGACATATAAAGGGTAAACTCTTTTATTACAGTTTTGAATGACGTTTGTGAAAGTGTCCAACCAAACTGGATCTTTTAGTAACTTAAAGAGGAAGTGCAGTCGGCTCACATCATTTGTAATAAAAACATCTTGGCCATTCTGAAGCTTCCCTCCAACCACTTTGCATATTATTTTATATACGCTGTGATTCTGTGCTTGCCAAACATACGGCAGAAATCTCCCTCCACCGAGTGTGGCTGCAGCCATATTAACTGTGGGCAGCTGAAGCTGCTGCCTGTTCACTTTCTGGATTTACACAGACACACACCTCCAGCTCGGCAGCTCTCATTGGCACTCTTATGACTCCCCCCCCCCCTCCCCTCCTGGCAAACTCTCAGGAGAGTGAGAGAGAGAGCTGTGCATGATGTCATACACCTAGGCTAATGACCAGACAAGAAACAGGAAGTGGGCTGTATAAGGTATTTACTGGCAGAAAAAAAATGTTTTACTATCCAAAGTTAAAACAACAACAACAAGGGCAGAAGATTTAATAGATGGAAAGATGAAAAAAAGTCTGAAGAGCCACTTTAACAAGTCTGTGTGAATACATTCCTGACATGTCACAATCAGGGGCGGACTGACCATTGAGCCACCCGGGCACTGCCCGAGGGCCCTGGGCCACTAGGGGGCCCCATCAGGGTTGCCAGCCTCAGTAAAACCAGGGACAGTATGTATAAATCTGTGTTTTTTTTACATCTGTCTGTGTATACTGTGTGTACATGTATGTGTATACTGTGTGATTGTATACTGTGTGTGTGTATACTGTGTGGCCCCATAATCTCTGATTGCCTGGGGGCCCCATAATCTCCTATTGCCCGAGGGCCCCATGAGTTGTCAGTCCACCCCTGGTCACAATATACAGCAACAGTGTCATTTTTCAAACAAACTTGTACCTTTTATCCTTAAAAGGTCATCCTTGACCTCCAGTCCAGTGACATTGCCTAGGCTCAGATGATGTCATCAGTCTGCTGCAGGCAGGAGGGAGCATTTCCTCAGTCCCCTCTCCCCCAGGACCAAACTGCAACATTGTAAATTTGTAATGGGGCCGATCTGTGTCAGACGGATCTCTTCCATGCTTCACTACCTTGTGAGTACCTGTGTCAGTATAGAGAATGACCCATTTGTATGGGAATGCCCGGACACCCTGGAAGGAGGTACAAGTAAACAGATGGGGAAGAAGCCGGAGATTTCTCCACATAGAGAGTCATTAGATATCTGGCAACCCTTCTGCCCCAGCTGTCTTCTCGGGGGACCGTATGTCCTCCCCAAAGACCCCACCAAGGAAATATGTCTGCTGCCATTTCTGTCTTCTGCTCGCCTTTTGGTCTCGTTCCACAAAGCATCGCCTCCATCTGTTCCCACGTCCTCCCCTCCATGACGGGACCCCCCTGTCACTGCCGGGGAAAGACCAATTCAACGTTTTCTTAAAGGACAACTCCGCTTACAACCTATTCGGTCAATTTCAAAGAGACTTTAAAGCTTATTTACTTCTTTGCGGTGCCTTAACATGAAATCGCTCAATAAGATGCGTTGTGTTAAGGCAACCCATCCATAATCAATGGTCAATGCTCCCTGACAGTCCTAAAATCACACCCGAGTCTTTTTTTTTGTAGTCCAACGCACTGCCAGGTGTCACGTCACGCTACGACAAAGGTGCAAGCAGCCCATAGATGGTGCAATTTTCTTTCCTTCCACCAAGGTTTGCAGGAAAGACAATTACTTGATTCCCCCCATTAACACAGTCAGTGTTGATGGGGGAATCCCTTCTGCGGTGCTATGGTGGTCTGCCAGCGGGGAGCCTTCCCAGCCAGCAGAACACAATGATCACTGCAGGGCCAGGACAGGAGGAGGGGGGGGGGGCAGGAGGGGAAGCTGCCCCCAGGCACAGCAGATTAAGGGGGCAGAGAGTGGACACAGCGTAGCAGTGGCGGCTGGTGCTCAAAATTTTTTGGGGGGGGCGCAAACAAACTGAAAAATTCTGAAAAAAACCCCCATCAATTGCAGCCTCACTGTGCCATCAAACGCAGCCACTGTGCCCCATCAAATGCAGCCACTGTGCCCCATCAAACTCACCCACTGTGCTATATCAAATGCTGATTGGCGGAGAGGCGGTTTAGTGTTAGGAAAGTGAATATTCATTCGCTTTTCTAATACAGCTGAGTGACCTGCGAGCGCCCAGCATGGCGCTCGCAGGTCACCTTTTTCGACGCCTATTAGAGCCTATGGCTCTAATCAGGTGCTTCAAAAACACCCCCCGCCGCGGGCACCTGAATAGGGGGTGGCAGCGGCGGCCATGGATAGATTCATGCAATGCATGAATCTATTTATTGGTGCTAGAGGGGGTGGCAGAAGAGAGGGGGCGGCGCCCGTGCGCCCCTTACAGATGCACCGCCACTGCAGGGTAGTAAACCCATTCTATGGCATGCATTAACAATGGGGGAGGGGGTGCCGTTCAAAAATCCTTGTCCTGGGCACTGGACAAACCTGTCCTGGTACTGCTGGTAGATATAGCCACCAGCAAGGATCGCATGCAAAAAAGCTGGTTGGACTGAAATCGATCCATGGATCAACTTCTGTACAACCAAACTGCCCGTAGATAGATTGAATCTGAGCTGGTCCCTCCTAAACCGGTCAAGATTCGATCCATCTATGGCATGCGCACGGGGTGTGCTGGGTGTGCCTAGGCATACCCTAATCACCCTATGCTGTGCCAATTCCCCTTGCTTCCTAGTGTCCCCTGTCTCTCCCTTGCAGTGCTGCCAGCTTCCCTCTTCTTCTCTCCCGCTGGCTGCTGCGAGGGATGTTTCAGGGTGGATGAATGAATGAATACAGTGACTGATCTGTACCGATCGCTCCTGTGTTCATCCTTAACTGAAGCATAGTAAACTATACTTGCTATGCATCAGTTTGTGAAGGAACAGGAAGCACTTCCCATTAGTTCACTGTCTAGTGCAGCTGAGGCTGCAGATAAAGGGATTGGGGAAGCTCTGTCCTCAGTCCCTTTCTCTCTGTTTAGGCCCTTGATATTTTACCAAAGCCGCTCAATGGGACACCTAAAAAAATTGTAAAGATAAATAAAAATAATATTCTAAAAAATAATATTTAAAAAAAATATGTAAATTTAAAAGAAATTGTAAATTAAAAAAAAAACAGCCGCCCCCGCGCACGCACGGGGGCACGCAGCGCGCCTATCGCGGGTGCGCCATGTTGCTAGGACACCGCACGACCCCGATCTCTGTAAAGAGCTGCGTCCGCGGCTCTTTAACCATGTGATCGGCTGTGTCCAATCACAGCCGGTTACATGTAAACAAGGAAGTGCCGGTAATCGGCTCTCCTCTCCTCACACTGACAGTGTGGCGAGGAGAGCCGATCAGCGGCATCTCCACGCAGGGGGATATCTAGGAATGTTCATCAGTGCCCTGATTACAATTGTGCAAAATATTGCTACAAAGCAGTGCCCAGCATTGCCCACCAATGCCAGCTATCAGTGCCCACCAGTGGCAGAAATCAGTGCCCGCCACTGTCCACAAGTGCCACCAATCAGTGCCCATTAACGATGCCAGTCAGTGCTGGCAATCAGTGCCACCTATCAGTGCTGCCCATCACTGCTGTCAATCAATGCCAATCAGTAATGCCCATCAGTGTCACCCAGTGCCACCCATCAATGCCCATCAGTACCTCCCATTCGTGCCGCCTATTAGTGCCCACCAGTGCCACCTAACAGTGCCCATCAGTGCCGCCTATCAGTGTTCATCAGTGCCATATATCAGTGCCCATAAGTGCAGCATATTAGTGCCTCCTCATCAGTGCCACCTAATCAGTGGCCATAAGTGCCGCCTCATCAGTGCCCACCAGTTCAGCCTATCAGTCCTGTCACATCAGCGCACATCAGTGAAGGTGAAAAATTACTTAGTTACAAAATTTACTGACAGAAAAAAAAAGTAAAAAAACTTTTTTTTTCTAAATTTTTGGTCTTTTTTTTTTTTGGAAAAAAAAAATAACCCAGCAGTGGTTAAATATCACCAAAAGAAAGCTCTATTTGTGTGAAGAAAATGATAAAAAATTTGTTTTGGTGAAGTGTAGCATGACCGCGCAATTGTCATTCAAAGTGCGACAGCGCTGATAGCTGAAAAATGGCCTGGGCACGAAGGGGGTGTAAGTGCCCGGTAGGCAGGTGGTTAAACAATCGTATTTTGATTGATCAGATTATGATATTGTTCAGAGAAAACAGGAGCAGTCACCCTGCACAAGGAGAGAGAGCAGAGCTGTGGGAGGGACCCAGCAGGCCCCACCCACTACAGGCTGCCTGCAGAAAACTACAGGAGGGGGCGGAGACCAGACCAGTCACCCTGCACAAGGAGGGAGAGCAGCAGTGAGTGGTCTTTATTACAGAGGGAAATTCTCACACTGGATTACTGCACAGATCTGAAAGAAATACACAAAGCTCATCGAGATTAATGGAAGAATACACATGATGAATGGATTTAGACAATATTTTCTTATACTGGACTTCAGCTTTAGGTTCAGATTCCCTTCAGTCTTGCACAGTTGCACCGGCTCCTCTCCTTTACTGAAATGGCTTACTCTGATTTCACTGCACACTGTGAGCTTCTCACAATGTGCGTTAGAAGCTGCAGCAAGTCAGTTATATCCCACTTTATTTCCTGGCTGGAGGACATCCAGCATCATTTAGCTCACGGGTCTTCAAACTTTCTAAACAAAGGGCCAGTTTACTGTCCCTCAGACTTTAGAGGGGCTGGACTATGGCCTGTGGGAGTAGAAAATGTCCTGGCATCCCTAAAAATGGCCCATCATTGGTGTCAGTGGGGGGGATTGTGCCCCATCATTGGTGTCAGCGGGGGGGGAATAGTGCCCCATGAGTGGTATCAGTGAGAGGGGAATAGTGCCCATTGTTGGTGTTGGGGGGGAATAGTGCCCCATCATTGATATCAGTGGGGAGGAAAGTGCCCCATCATTGGTGTCAGTGGCAGGAATTATATCCAATTTTTAATGTCATTGGGAGGAATAGTGCCCCATCATTGGTGTCAGTGGGGGGAATAGTGCTCCATCATTGGTGACAGTGTGAGGAATAGTGCTCCATCATTGGTGACAGTGTGAGGAATAGTACCCCATCATTGGTGACAGTGGGAGGAATAGTGCCCCATCATTGGTGTCAGTGTGAGGAATAGTACCCCATCATTGGTGCCAGTGGGAGGAATAGTGCTCCATCATTGGTGACAGTGGGAGGAATAGTGCTCCATCATTGGTGTCAGTGGGGGGAATAGTGCTCCATCATTGGTGTCAGTGGGGGGAATAGTGCTCCATCATTGGTGTCAGTGGGGGGAATAGTGCTCCATCATGGGTGTCAGTTGGAGGAATAGTGCCCCATCATTGGTGTCAGTGGGAGGAATAGTGCCCCATCATTGGTGTCAGTTGGAGGAATAGTGCCCCATCATTGGTGTCAGTGGGAGGAATAGTGCCCCATCATTGGTGTCATTGGGGGGAATAGTGCCCCATCATTGGTGTCAGTGGGGGGAATAGTGCCCCCAAGGGCAAGCAAAGGGCCACATCCGGCCCCAGGCCACAGTTTGGAGACCCCTGGTCTAGCTCTTTCCTCCTCAGTCTCTGTCCCCGGGTCGCACCTACAAATCCGACCTGCCTTGGATTTCCTCCAGACTGAAACCCGCCCATCAAGGCATTTTTTTTTATATTTGCATAACTCCTCCCAAGAGACAGCCCACTGCTTTCATCAGGAATGAGGGCTCTTGAGGGGAGTACTGAGGCCGGGTGCTGCCATGCTGTGTACAGCCCCCTGCCAGCCCCTCCCACCCCCCATGATTGGCCTGCATTGCATTGAGAAGAACAGAGACCCAGTGATGGTGAGTCTAAAATAAGATTTGTAATGAAAATGAAAAGTTTATTTTTTTATGTCATTGGTATGTTGATAAGAGAGAAAGAAACTGGGTTAAACTTCAGATTTCAGATGTAAATTCTATCTGCTGTGTACATCTCTAAATCAATCATTTCTCCATCGGGACGATCGGTCGGGGTTTTGTACGGTGATTGTTGGTGGGATTGGGTTCAGAGCCGCTGTTTGTGATGAAGGAAAGTCTTTGGCTTCTCTTCACACGGATCCGAGGATCCTGAATCTCGATGTAACACATGGCAGGCTGCTGTGTACACAACCGTCGCCGGCTGCAACCGCACACGCCAGAGCAACGGGCGCGCCTCCAAACCGCATGAAACGCTCTGTGATGTGTCTAGGAGGTCCGTCCCGAAATGTCAGGCACAAGCCGTGGTGACGGTTAGAACTGTCAGTGGGGAGAGACCACCGCGCACAATTACTTCCCGTTCCCTGAAGATGAAACGGACCACAAACAAAGTCAGCGTTAGTCATCGGAATGCGGCGAGGAGATCGCAACACGTCCAATAATATTCCTGATTTTATTCTGAAATGGTCAGATTGTCATGCTGATTAGACATGTGCACTGACGAAAAATGTGTTCGTTTTCATTTATTTAGTTTTTTGTTTTTTTTTCTTCAGGTCATTCGTTATGATCGCAATTCGTAAGTTAGAAAATTCGTAAATTTGTTAATTCGTAAATTCATAAATTCATAAATTCATAAATTGGAAAATTGGAAAATTGGAAAATTGGAAAATTTGTACATTCGTAAATTCGTAAATTCGTAAATTTGAACATTCGAATTTTTGAATTTTCGAATTTTCGAATTTTCGAATTTTTGAATTTTCGAAAATTCAAAAATTCGAAAATTCGAAAATACATAAATTCGTAAATTCGTAAATTCGAAAATTCGAAAATTTGAAAATTTGAAAATTCGTAAATTCGAAAACTCGCAAATTTGAAAATTCAAAAATAAGAAAGAAAATCCGAAAATAAGAAAGAATAACTAACTAACTAATAATAACGAACTATTACATTATAGGTATTGGAATTGAGATTATCCGAAATTTGAACGCCGCATCTAAACAAATGGAACAGAACGAATTAATAATAAATAATAATAATACTACGTTTTTATTATTATTATTGTTATTTATTATTATTAATTTGTTACGTTCCATTCGTTATTTTGGATAGTTCGTAAAATAAATAAATTTGTATTCACTTTGTATTGTATTGTAACAAATTGTATTTGTTCACTAACAGCCAAATTTAAAAGGAAATTCCAATACCTATAATCTAATAGTTAGTAATAGTTAAGTTATTATTAGTTAGTTATTATTTCAGATTTTTGAATTTTTTGGATTTTCGAATTGCGAATTAGCAAATTTCCGAATTTATGAATTTTCGATTTTACGAATTTTCAAATGTTCTAATTTACGAATATTCGGAAAACTTTGACAAATGAGTTTTCGTTAATTTGGATATTTCCAATTTTTTTTTTATAATCACTTTTTCTTTATTAAGACAAATTTCAACATACAACATAGAGAAACACATTGCACAGTATATCTATATAAATCTTTTCATTAACATACACCACACTAACCTCCCCCTCACCCTGAGAAAACACACCGGATCCTTGATCATGTCCTCTTCAAAAGAGAGAAAAAAAAAAAGAAAAAAAAAAAGAAAAAAAAAAGGAAAAAGCCCACCCTCTTACCTACCCATAACCAAAACTCAACCTGTGCAAAACATCATTCAAAGTATAATTAAGAAGGGGGCTTTACAGCGCCCTATTACGTGTGTCAAACAACCAACAATAAAAAAAAAAATAGAAAAAAAAATATATGAATAAAAAAATATTAAAATAAATTTTAAAAAATGCTAAAAAATAAATTTAAAAAGTGTATAATTTCGAATTACTATTTTTGTGTCCTATTATGTTTAGTGTTTTAATTCAATATATTCTCACGCTACTATTTCGTTTTTATACCCTTTCTCATTTCAGTCCACCCTTCTTTATGTGATTCCATTACGTGTTGCCCATCCTGTGCCTAATTTACCATTACAACTTATCCTCTTCCTTTAATGACATCTCTCCACTGTGCCTCCCAGAGGGGGAAAAAAAAAGAAGAAGAAACAACACAAAAAACAACACAAAAAAAGAAAAAAATAAACAGCCCCCACCTCCTCCCAATTTCCCCCCACCAGACGCATCCCGTAGACTATCCGATCCATAACTCAGCATTGCCCCCAAAAGGGTTTAATCCTCCCCTATTTCGGAGAAGTAATACAGCTATCCTGCCCATGTATCTTTACATTTATTCTTTTGGTCCTTAACCATACGTATCCATCTCTCTGATTCCATTATTTTTTCTACCTCCCTTTTCCAACCCATTATAGTGGGACATCCAGACTGTTTCCAAAATGTAGGTATCAATATTTTGGCTGCCTTTAGCAAATGGGGAGTAACGCTTCTCTTATAAAACCTAGCAGATGATGGCATCCCATGAAAAAGAAAACGTAACGGAGAGAATTCTATAGGTCTAAATGTAATTTTCTTAATCCAAGGGGCTATCTCCTCCCAGAAAACTTTAATCTTTGGGCAATGCCACCATAAATGCAGAAATTAACCCTTTTGGTTACATCCTCTCCGGCAGTTTACATCCGCCGATGGGTTATATCTGAGCCAATCGAGTCGAGGTGTACGGTACCATTTTGTCAGGAACTTATAAGACATCTCCTGTATATGGGAACTTATTGAAGTATGGTGTGTCACTCCCATCAGCCTTTTAATTTGCTCGGATGTAAAACTATAGCCCAGTTCTCTCTCCCATTCTCGAATGAAATGGGGAGTTGTCATATTTTGGGCGCTCAGAACCAGCCTATACATTCGAGACAACATATGACCCGGCTCTGATAAGTTAACACACCGTTCCTCAAAAGTAGTAAGCGGGGTTCGCTGGTCTAATCTGGTGCTTCCATTTATTGAACAAGTCTGTCAGTTGATGATATTTCCACACAGCCATTGGTACTTCCCCCAGTATTCTAACCAAATCCACCAATGGAAGCAATTTACCCTGTGGGCCACACCAGCGCAATTACCCTTCCCGTCCATTCACCAGCGATCTAAACTTTCTTTCTCATCCCCCGGGGGAAACCAGGGAAATCCCTCCAATGGTGTTATAGGGGATATTAGGGGGGGAGGCAAACTTTCCCGTACTGTTCATTCTATCCCAAATGGATAGTGTTGTCTTCGTCAGTGGTGATGCATATTCCAGCAACCCCCTATAAGAAACAGGAATCCAAGGTGCTCCAGCCAAGTTCCTACCTGCTGATGTTTTCTCCAAGGGCACCCAAATTCTACTAGCAGAGTCATGGCACCAGTTCATTTTACGAACCAGGGCCATGGCTCTGTAATAAAACGCTATATCTGGGAGGGAATCCCACCCAATCCCACCCCACCCTCTCGTTTTGGTCTCCTCAAAATCTCGTGTGCCAACCTGGGATGTTTATCTCCCCACACAAAGGTCATAAAAGCCCTTCGTATTTGTTTAAAGAATATCTGTGGGAGTGTTAAGGGTACGGTATGTAAAACGTAAATAAGCCTGGGAATTACACTTATTTTAAGCGCATTTACCCTGCCAAAACATGTCAGAGTATGACTTCTCCACTTTTGCAAGTCTCTTATTATGGATACCATCAAGGGTCCATAATTTAGATCATATAGGCGCTTTATATCTGAAGAGATATAGATCCCGAAATAGAATATAGAATCAAGGCGCCAAACAAAAGGAAAAGAATGTTGCAAGGTGGTCCTCATCCTCAAGGTGGTCCTCATCCTCAAGGTGGTCCTCATCCTCAAGGTGGTCCTCATCCTCAAGGCGGTCCTCATCCTCAAGGCGGTCCTCATCCTCAAGGTGGTCCTCATCCTCAAGGTGGTCCTCATCCTCAGGGTGGTCAGGCACATGGCTCGGCATCAACACAGATTTCTCAATATTTATTTTAAAATTAGATATAAGGCCAAACCTGTCTATTTCCAACATCGGTTCCATCAAAGACCCTTGAGGAGAGGAGAGGTACAGTAGATCATCCGTTGATGTTCCATTGATACAATACAAATCCCCTTGATCTTCCTATTTCCCCTAATCATGCGCAGAATAGGGCTCCAGCACCATAGCAAATAACAATGGGGACAAGTGGGCATCCCTGCCTAGTCCCATTCTGTATCTCAAAATAATGTGATAGTCTACCATTTACTTTAACCCTTGCTCTAGGATCTGCATACAGTGCTGCCGTCACCCATCCCATCATCCGCTCTCTCAGACTCATCTACCTCAAAACTACGACCATAAAATTCCACCCCACCCTATTGAATGCTTTTTCAGCATCCACTGAAATTACTACACTTGGGGTCTGGTTCAGTCCATTATGCATCCAATGCAATACATACAGGGCCCAAATAATATTATCTCTAGCCTCTCGGCCCTTCATAAACCCTGTCTGATCTGGGTGAATCAATTTAACTATATGTTCTTGTAACCTTAGGGCCAGAGCTTCAGCCAGGAGCTTATTGTCAGAGTTAAGGAGGGAGATGGGTCTGTAGCTGGCACAGCACTGAGGGTCTTTCCCTACCATCGGGAGAACCATCAGATAAGCCAACCATGTCTCTGGAGGCAATGGATTAGAGACCGAGATAGAGTTAAGGTGTCTGCAAAGAGGAACCAACTGGATTGAGGAAAACTTTTTATAATGCATATTTGTGAAACCATCAGGTCCCAGGCTTTTACCTAATGGCAAAGCCACAATCGCTCTGCCCAGCTCTTCAATGGAGATTGCTTTTTCCATTTCCTCCAAGGCCGCAGATGGAATGGCCTGTAGCCCCGAGGCCTCAAGATATTCCCGAATTCTATCCAAGCTTCCACCCTCCTCCGCCCCCACAGGAACTGAATCTATGTTATATCGAGACACATAAAATTGAGTCCACTACCTGCTTATCGTCTGTCTTTATAGTGTGAACATGGTGTGAATCCTGTTGTTTCTTTAGTTGTTTCTTTAGTTGTCTAGCCAGTTGTCTAGCCAATAGCCTCCCACCCTTATTCCCCTGTTCTTGAATCAGTGGGCAAAGTATGTATGTTTATTTTGAACTTTTTGATCGAGAAGCTGTTTTAAGTCTGCCTGCAGTTTCTCCAGTCTCTGCGCGTCCCCAGGTTTTATGTTTAATTTCAAGTTCATGTATTTCCTCTAAGAGCCCGACTATTTCCTTCTGTCTCTCTTTTTTAATGCGTAAACCCATTGAAATTAACTCCCCTCTAATGACCACCTTGTGAGCTTCCCATACCACTTGTTCGGACACATCCTCTGAGATATTGGTCTCCAAATATAATGCTAATGTGTGGGACAAGGATTCCACATTCTGTTTATCATCCAAAATAGATTCATTCATTCGCCATGTTCTTTCCAGGCTCCCAATCGATGCCGGACATATCGTTAAACTTATTGGAGCACGGTCTGACGTGGCGATTGACTCAATAGTTGATGAATATACATAATTCAGATAATATTGATCGATCAACAACATATCGATCCTTGAATATACATTGCGTATTTTGGAATAATAACTGAAATCCCTGTCTCGCTCATGCAGTACCCTCCAACTGTCCGCCAAATGCAGAGAGGCGCTGTTTAACCACTTAAGCCCCGGACCATTTGGCTGGCAAAAGAACAGAGCGTTTTTTGCGATTCAGCACTGCGTCGCTTTAACTGACAATTGCACTGACGTGCGACGTGGCTCCCAAACAAAATTGACGTTCTTTTTTCCCCACAAATAGAGCTTTCTTTTGGTGGTATTTGATCACCTCTTCTTTTTTTTTTTTTTAGCTATAAACAAAAAAATAGCGACAATTTTGAAATTATTATGCAATGACAAAGTTATCATCAAATAAACAGGTCCATAGTGCAAGGGATATGATTCTTCCGGTCTTTAACCACTTTCTGACCGCCCTATAGCAGTTTTACTGCTAAAGGGCAGCCGCGCTGCCGCAGCTGCTCAGGATCTGCATAGGATAACACACACACTTGGGTATCGGGCGCAAGTACGTGCCGCCAGCGGCTCGCTCCCACTGTGATCACACAGCGTGAGCTGATCGGTGGGTCCCATGGCAAAGCAGGGACATGGATCCATGCCTTCCTTTAGTAAAAGCACCTCCTACATTACACAATAAAACACCAGCTAAGCACACACTTAACCCTTTGATTGTCCCGATGTTAACCCCTTCCCAGCCAGTGTCATTAGTACAGTGACAGTGCACAGGGGCGGACTGACAACTCATAGGGCCCCCGGGCAATAGGAGATTATGGGCCCCCCGGGCAATAGGAGAAGATTATGGGGCCCCCAGGCAATAGATTATGGGGCCACACAGTATACACACAAACAGTATACAATCACACAGTATACACACACACACATACAGTATACACACACAGAATACACATACACACACTGAAAATGTACTGGAGAGGCGGGGCAGCTATAATCTTGGGATTTTTTTAAAAAAACACAGATTTTTACATACTGTCCCTGGTTTTATTGAGGCTGGCAACCCTGATGGGGGCATGGGGCCCTCGGGCAGTGCCCGAGTGCCCGAATGGTCAGTCCGCCCCTGATTCGTGCATATTTTTTAGCACTGATCGCTGTATTGGTGTCATTGGTCCCCAAAAAAGTATCAAAAGGGTCACTTAGTGTCCGATTTGTCTGCCGCAATATCACAGTTCTGCTATAAGTCACTGATCGCCGTCATTATTATTATTATACAGGATTTATATAGCGCCATTTTACGCAGCTCTTTACAATATAAAAGGGAGACAATACAGTTATAATACAATAAAATGCAGGAGGATTAAGAGGGCCCTGCTCACAAGAGCTTACAATCTAATAGGGTGGGGCAGGTGGTACAAAAGGTTGTAACTGTGGGGAATGAGCTGATGGAAGTGGTAGAAGATTAGTTGGAGATGTGATAGGCTTTCCTGAAGAGATGAGTTGTCAGGGATCGCCTGAAGGTAGCAAGAGTAGGGGATACAAGTAAAAAATAAATAACAATTCCATAAATATATCCCATCGTTTGTAGAAGCTATAACTTTTGCGCAAACCAATCAATAATCGCTTATTGGGATCTTTTTTTTACCAAAAACATGTAGCAGAAAACATTTTGGCCTAAATTGATGAAGGAATTAATTTTTTTACATTTTTTATTGGATATGTATTATAGCAGAAAGTAAAAAAATATTATTTTTGTTCAAAATTGTCTTTTTTTTTGTTTATAGCGCAAAAAATAAAAACTGCAGGGGTGATCAAATACTACCAAAAGTCAAAGTATCGCAGAAAATGACCTGGTCAGGAAGGGGGGGGGGGTAAATCTTCTGGAGGTGAAGTGGTATACAGGTACCAGAGCTGAAGTGGGTTACTGAAAGTCTGCGGTAAAAAAAAGATCTAATCTCCAAGGATCAGAATGTTCAGAATGCAGATGCAAAGCACAACCTCAAATCTGTGTTCATTCAACCACACAGCTTGCACTTGAACTCAGCAAAGCCATTGTCTGCCAGTTTTCTGTGTCTTTAGTGCCATCTTGTGGCCAGTCCCTGCACCCACAGCTTGCTGCATCTTTATTGCTCATTGATGGTCTCCAGCTGGTGCTGATAAATGGAGATGGCTGCTGATGTTATTTCCCTGGGATGTGGTCCCTGGAGGAGGAAGAAGAAGCCTGGAGATGGTGTAGGGCAGCACGGGATTGTAAAACGTGGGAAATTGGAGGGGATGTGAGCCAGTGCAGACCCCCTGAGATTACAAGAGATGGAAGGAATGCAGAGACTGAGCAATCAGCAAGAGTGCAATTTAACCCTTGAAGCCGAACTCCAGGCAAATAGCTAGATTCTCTGATGAAAGACATACAGTATAGTATTATTATTACTGTATATTATTATTATTATAGTATATTATTATTATTGATATACAGGATTTATATAGTGCCAACAGTCTGCGCAGCGCTTTACAACATGAGAGCACACAGTACAGGTACAATACAAATCAATACAGGAGGGATGAGAGGGCCCTGATCGTTAGAGCTTACAATCTAGAAGCGTATATGAGAGCTGTTTTACCTGCCAAATGATTTGCAGTTCTGTCCGTGCAGTCCTGAGATTTACACAGCTCTGTCACATGTGTGGCAGGCCAGGAGACCTATTCTTTTTTCTCTGTTGCAATTAAAGTGACACTAAATGATATCCTATTTTTCAAAAATAGTCCGCACATCCACTGCTTAATGGTCCTGTAATGTATTTTTCATGAAATCATTTTTTTGTTTTGTTTTTCTGCCTCCCAAACCTCTCCGTTTCCCTCCCACTTCTGTTTGTTTGGAGCAAGCGGTGCACGTTCGTTGCCATCATTTGCACTGCTGTATACACTGCTACAGATCCCATAGCATACCTCCCAACTTTTTGAGATGGGAATGAGGGACACCTATCAGCAAAAGTATGCAGGCATAGGGCACGCCCCTTGCCACGCCCCCTTAAAGGAGAATTGCACACAAAAAAAAAAACAAGATTGCTTAAACCCACAAGTGCTTTTTTACCACTACTATTCTTTTATATTGGCTTTTGTAATTTACAAATGCAGCAATTTAGAAATCGGATGAAAGGTTTAGCACTGGGAAACACTTTTTGATAGATAAAAAGTGCATTTTATATACATCTATATAGATCAGACCAAAATGAGGGACAAATGAGGGGGAATGAGGGACAGAGGGACATTGCTCCAAATCAGGGACAGTCCCTCGAAATCAGGGACAGTTGGGAGCTCTGCCATGGTCCATCTCAGGAGTGAAAAAGAGAGGGCGGCTACAGTCCTACATACAGTGAGGACCATGGAGAACGAATGTAGCCACCCTCTAACAGGACCTCAGATCGCAGCAGCAAAAAAAGGAATTTGCGTGACTCTAAAGCAGTGTTTCTCAACTGCAGTCCTCAAGGGGCCCCAAGAGGTCATGTTTTCATGCCTTCTTTTATTTTGCACAGGTGATTTGATCAGTTTCACTGACTTAAGCCCCATACACACAATCCGATTATCGATTTTTTTTTTTGCATGCTAATCTCACGTCGAATCTGATGAGTTTACCAAAGTCCCGAAAATTCTCGTACGACAGAATAAAAATTCGGAAGTGATGTCATGTGTTTAGAACGATAGCTGTACTGATTAAACGAAAATCGTACGATCTGGCATTGTAGGAAAAAAATGTCCGTGCATGTCCGATAGAATAATATCAGATGAACCGTCCTGATCGGCTCTCGAAAGCTCTGTACTAACGATCCGGTTATCGCGTGATCGATTCGAATGCGGCATTTTTCGTATGATTTTCGGATCGTGTGTACGGGGCATAAATGATTACCACAGCCATTTCATCTGAGGGAAATGCTGAAAACATGACATGTTGGGGCGCCTTGAGGACTGGAGTTGAGAAACACTGCTTTAAATGTGAGGGGGGGGGGTCTCTGGTGAACAGAGACCACCTTACATCAGAGTCCACAGCATTCCCCTTTACATCATGGTCCTCAGCAGTGGTGCTCCATCGGTCAGGGGGGGGGCAGCAAACAAATCTAAAACATCTATTGCCCGGTCGCTCCAGCCCACCTTCCCACACCAAACCCCCCCCCTCGGTCGGCACTTACCCCATTCAGGTCGTGGCTGCGGCTTCTCCCCTCCATCTCCTCCGTGTCCCGGTGGTCGGTGTTCCTCCTCCCGGCCAATGGGGTCTTAAAGTGGAGTTCCCCACAAAAATGGAACTTCCGCTTTTCGGAACCCTCCCCCCCTCCAGTGTCACATTTGGCACCTTTCAGGGAGGAGGGGCGTGCAGATACCTTTCTAATACACCTCTTCCTGTCCCTTCGCGCTGTCTCCTGGGAAACACACAGCTCCCAGGAGATAGCGGGACCAGTTACGATGCGCAGCGCGACTCGCGCATGCGCAGCAGGGAACCGGGAAGTGTAGCCGCAACGCTTCACTTCCTGATTCACTCACCTAGGATGGCGACGGCAGCTGCCGAGAACCGAGCGGGTTCTCGGCGTCGCCTGCCGACATCACTGGACCCTGGGACAGGTAAGTGGCCATGTATTAAAAGTCAGCAGCTGCAGTATTTGTAGCTGCTGGCTTTTAATATTTTTTTTTTTTGGCGGTTTAGGTGGACACCCTCTTTAAGACTTCCAGCCAATTCGGTCTCAGGACCCGCTTCCTGATTGGCTGGGAGGAGAAACAGGAAGACAATAGCAAATATTAATTCACAAGTGTCACGCAACTAGGTGGGCTCAGGGCACAGTCCTCTGCGCCCCCCCAGCCCATCCTTTTTCAAAGCCAATTCGAGCCTCAGGCTCTAATCATGTGTTTCAAAAAAAAATCCCATTGGAATCCATGCGTCCTGTGCCCTGCATGTAGATTAGGGGGCCGGGTGCATGGTTTCGGGGGGCGACGCCCCTGCGCCCCGTATGGACAGGCCGCCACTGGTCCTCAGCATTCCTCTTTGCTCCCACTTCTGGGCATAGATAGCTGCAGTATCCGTGGATATCTACACCATGTCCGTCGCCGCCTCCTCCCCCCCCCCGTTGTCTTCTGGGAGACACACAGGTCCCATAAGACAGCAGGGACCAGTGGGATCGCGAGGCGTGACTCGCACGTGCGCAGTAGGGAACCGGGAAGTGAAACCGCAAGATGGCGGCGCCTCCACCCGAGAGCCGAGGGATAGATCGGCTTCAGGTGCCGACATCGCCGGCGCCCTGGACAGGTAAGTGTCCTTATTTTAAAAGTCAGCAGCTGCAGTATTTGTAGCTGCTGACTTTCAAAAAAAAAAAAAAAATTGGGCGGAACTCCGCTTTAACAATAGGCAGATATAAAAGACACAACTTGGTGCAGTTCTGTAATTATTAATACTTCCTTAAATGTATTTTTTAATGCAGTGTAAGTAAACTGAGTTTGACCTTATGTTGGGCTATTGCAGTCCCTGTACAGCAGGGCTCAGACTGGGAATGAAAGCACAAGGAGCCATTCAGTTTATGTTTGTAAATAAGAAGCATGCTGATAGCAAGAGAAAGCAGAGAGAGATGAGCTCATCACTGTGCTGCTTCTCTTTTCACTGTCCAGTGACAGGGAACATTACAGCCTGGGGCTAGTGGAGGTAGGTTTGATGAAGGTAGCATACAAAAAAAGATTCTCCAAGTGTTGCAAAAAAACAAAACAAAATGGTAACGTATAAATGCAGCAATCCAAAACCAGGAAAACAATAGAATAATGTAACAATAAAATGGTAATCATGGATAAGATACAAAGTTACAAAAGTATATTGAAGCTCACAAGACATGAAGGTGTTCTCATTCATTCATCTCAGTAGACTGACATCTTGTGGTAGAAAAGAAGTACTGCAATTAATAGTAATAGATGCTTTAAATTTTATCTTTTAGTTTCAAAACGTTTTTATTGAATACTTTTCAGGCAATCAGTGATATTAGGATCATGGTAGTACAAGCAGCCAATAGCACAGCTTATTGCAAGTTCCATATGCATCACAGATTAAGCAACACTCAGCTGCAAATTATTTTAAGGCTGGTTCACACTGGAGCTTTCTCATGCTTTCCGGTTTTGACTTCCTATTCCCATCAATGGGCTGCCAAATGTACTGGAACAATGAAAAGGTATGACAAGCCCTACTTTCTTTCAGATTGCGCTACATCAAAGCGCGTGGTCCTGCGGTACCATACAATTTGGTGGCTGCAAGATGCATTTAGGGGGCCAAAAACAATTAGATGACATTTGTGTGCGTCTTGCAAGGGCAGCACATTCACGTGCATTGTGGGAAACGCAAGATGAATGCGCCCTTCCCACACAGCCTTCAGGTGAGAATGGGCCCTCATTGGGCTATTCAGTTTTTTTATTCTTTACTGTCGGCAGAAGCCACTCTTCAAACAGCAACTTAATGCATTTAGGAATCTAGACGTGGTGAAGACGACGGGCTGGTCTTACTATTTCAAAAACTGCTGATCTACTGGGATTTTCACACACAACCATCTCTCGGGTTTACAAAGAAAGGTCAGAAAAAAAGAGAAAATATCCAGCGAGCGGCTGTTGTGTGGAGGAAAATGCCTTGCTAATGTCAGAGGAGAATGGGCAGACTGGTTCCAGATGATAGAAAGACAACAGTAACTCAAATAACCACTCGTTACATCCAAGGTATGCAGAATACCATCTCTGAATGCACAACACATGGAACCTTGAAGCAGATGGGCTACAGCAGCAGAAGACCGCACCGGGTGCCACTCCTGTCAGCTAAGAACAGGAAACTGAGGCTACAATTGGCACAGGATCACCAAAATTGGACAATAGAAGATTGGAAAAACGTTGCCTGGTCTGATGAGTCTCGATTTCAGCTGCGACATTCAGATGGTCGGTCAGAATTTGGTGTAAACAACATGAAAGCATGGATCCATCCTGCCTTGTATCACCGGTTCAGGCTGGTGGTGGGGGGGATATTTTCTCGGCACACTTTGGGCCCCTTAGTACCAATTGATCATCATTTAAACCCCACGACCTACCTGAGTATTGTTGCTGACCATGTCCATCCCTTTATGACTACAGTGTCCCCATCTTCTGATGGCTCCTTCCAGCAGGATAATGTCACCATGTCACAAAGCTCCAATCATCTCACCACTGGACAATGAGGTCCCTGTACTCCAATGTCCTCCACAGTCACCACATCTCATCCAATAGAGAACCTTTGGGATGTGGTGGAAGATTTGCATCATGGATGTGCAGCCGTAAAATCTGCAGCAACTGTGTGATGTTATCATGTCACTATGGAGCAAAATCTCTGAGGAAAGTTTCCAACACCTTGTTGAGTTTATGCCACGAAGATCATTTTTTTTCCCCACAAATAGAGCTTTCTTTTGGTGGTATTTGATCACCTCTGCGGTTTTTATTTTTTGCGCTATAAACAAAAAAGAGCGATGTTTTTGAAAAAAAAAAAACACAATATTTTTTACTTTTTACTATAATAATAATAATAAAAAAAAAAATCTTCCTCAGTTTAGGCCGATATGTACCGTATACACTCGAGTATAAGTCGTTCCGAGTATAAGTCGAGACCCTAATTTACCACAAAAAAATGGGAAAAACTTATTGACCCGAGTATAAGACGAGGGTGAGAAATGCACAGCTACTGTAAGTGGAAAAAGAGGGTCAACAATGCCCATTTGCAGCTGTATACCTCCCTGTGTCCTGTGTATCTGTCATGTGTATATGTACCTGTGTGCATGTGTGCATGTGTCTGGTGTGCATCCTACCTGTGTCCTGTGCATCCTCCGTGCGCCGCTCTGCACCGATCACCGTGTAGTATTCGGCGGCCATTCACTGTTCAAAAGCCGCGCCGCCTCCTCGTCCAAAAAACTCAATTTTCCAGCAGTCAGTGGTCAGCCAATCATGGACATTCTCTCATCCTCATACCACGGACGAGGATGAGAGAATGTCTGTGATAGGCTGTACACTGACTGCCTATCACAGACAAGGAGGCGCTGCTTTTGAACTGTGAGAGCCGCTGCCGAGTAGATTGCATCACACGCTGGCCGCCGTCTGCCTGCATGACACTCTGATCATGTAGGCAGACGGAGGTGACTCGTGTATAAGTCGAGGGGGGCACTTTCAGCCCCAAAAAAGGGGCTGAAAAATTCGACTTATACACGAGTATATATGGTATTCTTCTACATATTTTTGGTAAAAAAAAAAAAATCGCAATAAGCGTTTATTGAATGGTTTGCGCAAAAGTTATAGTGTCTACAAAATAGGGGATAGTTTTATGGCATTTTTATTATTAATTTTTTTTATTAGTAATGGCGGCGATCTGCGATTTTTATCGTGACTGCGACATTATGGTGGACACATCGGACATTTTTGACACTATTTTGGGACCATTGTCATTTATACAGCGATCAGTGCTATAAAAATGCAGATTACTGTATAAATGACCCTGGTAGGGAAGGGGTTAAACACTAGGGGGCGATCAAGGGGTTTAGTGTGTCCTAGGGGAGTGATTCTAACTGGGGGGGGGTGTGGGGGGGCGGGCTTCTACTCACATGACAGCGATCACTGCTCCCGATGACAGGGAGCCTAAGATCTCTGTCATGTTGCTAGGCAGAACAGGGAAATGCCTTGTGTACAAAGGCATCTCCCTGTTCTGCCGCTCCGTGACACAATCGCGGGCCCCCAGCGGACACCGAGTCCGCGGGACCTGCGGGCACAGCCACGGAGTATGCGGCGCCCGCAATGCTGCAATTTAAAGCGGGCATACCTGCGCTCTTTTTGCTTCTTCAACAGAGCTTGAACATCACATCTTAAAACCCCAGTCTGCTTTGAAATCTCTGCCTGGAAGAGACGTTGCTAATGCAGTATAGTTACCTTGTGTCTGGTTGCTGTGCTCAGTCTTGCCATGGTGTATGACCTGTGACATGAAAACTGTCTTCCACAACCTCACCTTACTAGCAGAGTTTGGCTGTTCCTCACCCAGTTTTAAGCCTCCTACACAGCTGTTTCAGTCAATGACTGTGTTTCAACCTACATACGAAATTGATGATCATTAGCACCTGCCTGGTATAATTAATTATACACCTGACTCTAATCCTACAAAATCTCTGACTTTGTGCAAGTGTACAAAGTGTGCAGGTGTAATGTTGTGTACACAAGGTCAAAATTTCCGACATCAAATGTTCGATGGGAGCTTGTTGTCGGAAATTCCGACCGTGCGTAGGCTCCATCGGACATTTGCTGTCGGAATTTCCGACAACAAATGTTTGAGAGCAGGATCTCAAATTTTCCGACAACACATTTTTTGTTGGAAATTCCGATCGTGTGTAGACAATTCCGACGCACAAAATTCCACGCATGCTCGTAATCAAGCAGAAGAGCCGCACTGGCTATTGAACTTCATTTCTCTCGGCTCGTCGTACGTGTTGTACGTCACGGCGTTCTTGACGTTCGGAATTTCCGACAACATTTGTGTGACCCGTGTGTATGCAAGACAAGTTTGAGCCAACATCCGTCGGAAGTAAATCCGCGGTTTTGTTGTCGGAATGTCCGATCGTTTGTACACGGCATAAGAATAGATTCTGGTTTGAACCAAAGGATGAAAAGTATTCTTTATAGCATTTCTTCACCTCTGCCTATGACTTTTGCACAGTACAGTATATATTCTTTAATGCACACACTGTGATTACTATACTTGCTTTCGTGGTCAAATACGGTTTTACTTTCCCACTAACACTTCTGTTTCCATTATTTGATTATGTTGCTGTGTTGTATTTGGATACTTTTCAATTCTATGAGATTGTGTCCATCTTGTACAGCTCCTGGTAGATATAAATATGAAGCTGTGATTGCTCATATATTTAATAATATATAGTTGGGGTCTCCAAACATTCTAAACAAAGGGCAGTTTACTGTCCTTCACACTTTAGGGGGGCCAGACTGTGGCCAGTGAGAGTAGAAAAGGCCCCAGCATCAGTGGGAGTAAAAAAAAAATGACATAGTACCTGTGGTCAGTGGGAGGGGGATTAGTGCCCCATAGTTGGTGTCAGCGAGATAAATCGTGCACCATTGTTGGTGTCAGTAGGACCAACCGTGCTCAAACATCGGTGTCAGTGGAAGGAATAGGGTCAATTTGTTGGTGTCAGAGGAAGGAATAGTGCCTCATTGTTGGTGTCAGTGGAAGGAATAGTGCCCCATTGCTGGTGTCAGTAGGATGAACAGTGCTCAAACATTGGTGTCAGTGGAAGGAATAGGGTCAATTCGTTGGTGTCAGTGGGAGGAATAGTGCCTAATTTTTTGTGTCAGTTGTAGGATTAGCGCTCCATTGTTGGTGTCAGTGGGAGCAATAGTGTCTCATTGTTGGCGCCATTGTGAAGAATAGTGCCCCATTGTTTGTGTCATTGTGAAGAATAGCTCCCCATTGTTGGTGTCAGTGGGAGGAATAATGCCCCATTGTTGGTGTCAGTGGGTGGAATAGTGCCCCATTGTTGGTGTCAGTGGGAGGAATAGTGCCCCATTGTTGGTGTCAGTGGGAGGAATAGTGTCTCTTTGTTGGCACCATTGTGAAGAATAGTGTCCCATTGTTGGTGTCAGTGGGAGGAATAGTGCCTTATGTTGGGTTCATTGTGAAGAATAGTGCCCCATTGTTGGTGTCATTGTGAAGAATAGCTCCCCATTGTTGGTGTCAGTGGGAGGAATAGTTCCCCATTGTTGGTGTCAGTGGGAGGAATGGTTCCCCATTGTTGGTGTCAGTGGGAGGAATGGTTCCCCATTGTTGGTGTCAGTGGGAGGAATAGTGCCTTATGTTGGGTTCATTGTGAAGAATAGTGCCCCATTGTTGGTGTTATTGCGAAGAACAGTTCCCCGTTGTTGGTGTCAGTGGGAGTAATAGTGCATAGAGCCCCCTTGTTGGTGTCTGTGGAAAAAAATAGTGCTCTATTTTTGAATGTCAGTGGGAGGAATAGTGCCCCATTATTGGTGTCAGTGGGAGAATAGTGTCCTATCATGTCAGTTGGATGAATCACACTCCACTGTAACAAAACATTTTGTCTGGTGTTCCATTTTAAAGCCCAGCTCCAGGTTTTGTGCCTCGT
Organism: Lithobates clamitans; assembly: GCA_037952925.1. Lineage (NCBI taxonomy): Eukaryota > Metazoa > Chordata > Amphibia > Anura > Ranidae > Lithobates > Lithobates clamitans. The sequence continues at coordinate 765,302 of JBBGZY010001808.1, read as the reverse complement.
CCTCCCTTCATTTGTCTCTCTCGTGGTGCCAACCTTGCAGTTTCTTTGCTTTTTGTTTTTTTATATTTGCCCTTTCCAGAAGTCTTCAGGCTGCACATGTGACATAGCAGGGTCCTCCTTACTGCTTCTCTAGATTGGGTGGTCCCCAGCTTGTATAAGGCAAATGACACTTCCCCAGGTTGTAGAGGCCATGCGGCACTCCTCCAGCTTGTATAAGGCAAATGACACTTCCCTAGGTTGTAGAGGCCATGCGGCACTCCTCCAAGTTGTAGAGGCCATGCGGCACTCCTCCAAGTTGTAGAGGCCATGCGGCACTCCCCCAGGTTGTAGAGGCCTTGCGGCACTCCCCCCAGGTTGTAGAGGCCTTGCGGCACTCCCCCCAGGTTGTAGAGGCCTTGCGGCACTCCCCCCAGGTTGTAGAGGCCTTGCGGCACTCCCCCCAGGTTGTAGAGGCCTTGCGGCACTCCCCCCAGGTTGTAGAGGCCTTGCGGCACTCCCCCAGGTTGTAGAGGCCATGCGGCACTCCCCCAGGTTGTAGATGTTGTTTTAACGTTACAGTGCATCTCAACCCTAAACCCGCTAAAGATTTGATATCACTTCTTTTCTGGGTGACGACATTGCAGGGGAAATCCCCCCCCCCACCATGTACAGTAGAAGCTTCACAAAACTTACAGAGACAAATAAGCACAGACAACAGGACTGAATACTACACATTAATTTACAACTAATATTTTTTATACAGAAATAAAATGATCTATTTAGATAGCTTTGCTCTTTTTTTTTTCTTTACATAACTCTATACAAAGCAGTCATAACAAAAATGAAAATTTTGCTGCCCAGCAGGCTTAGCGCTCGTACTTCTGGATGCCTCTAGGGGAGTCCCGAGTGACTCCATATCTTGTGCTGTCAGGTTCACTATGCAAAAGCTGTACACTGTACAACCGTTCACAATGGTGACAGCAGCAGCCAATACCCAGCGATGCTTTGCTCAGTATCGTATGTAAGGCTGATCATTCTTGCTGAATTTTATTTGGTAAGGCCAGCTCTGAACAAAGTATCAATGAGCACCGGTCAACTGTCCCAAGAGAGGAGACGTCTGCATGCTGTGTCCACTAGCACTATGCATGAAGGAGATAACAGGTCTTTAAAAGGATTCATTCATCTAAAAGGGTTACATCATTCTTTGTTAGCTGTTGCACCTGTTTATGTCTCTAGGGGGCGCCAATGGTGAGATCTTAAGTTCCGGTTCCCCGTTAATGTAGTGACATCTTGTGGTAGAAAAGAAGTACTGCAAGTAATAGTAATAGATGCTTTTAATTTTATCTTTTAGTTTCAAAACGTTTTTATTGAATACTTTTCAGACAACCAGTGATATTAGGATCATGGCAGTACAAGCAGCCAATAGCACAGCTTATTGCAAGTTCCAAGTTGTAGAGGCCTTGCGGCACTCCCCCCAGGTTGTAGAGGCCTTGCGGCACTCCCCCCAGGTTGTAGAGGCCTTGCGGCACTCCCCCCAGGTTGTAGAGGCCTTGCGGCACTCCCCCCAGGTTGTAGAGGCCTTGCGGCACTTCCCCCAGGTTGTAGAGGCCTTGCGGCACTTCCCCCAGGTTGTAGAGGCCATGCGGCACTCCCCCAGGTTGTAGAGGTTGTTTTAACGTTACAGTGCATCTCCACCCTAAACCCGCTAAAGATTTGATATCACTTCTTTTCTGGGTGACGACATTGCAGGGGAAATCCCCCCCCCACCATGTACAGTAGAAGCTTCACAAAACTTACAGAGACAAATAAGCACAGACAACAGGACTGAATACTACACATTTATTTACAACTAATATTTTTTATACAGAAATAAAATGATCTATTTAGATAGCTTTGCTCTTTTTTTTTTCTTTACATAACTCTATACAAAGCAGTCATAACAAAAATGAAAATTTTGCTGCCCAGCAGGCTTAGCGCTTGTACTTCTGGATGCCTCTAGGGGAGTCCCGAGTGACTCCATATCTTCTGCTGCCAGGTTCAGTATGCAAAAGCTGTACACTGTACAACCGTTCACAATGGTGACAGCAGCAGCCAATACCCAGCAATGCTTTGCTCAGTATCGTATGTAAGGCTGATCATTCTTGCTGAATTTTATTTGGTAAGGCCAGCTCTGAACAAAGTATCAATGAGCACCGGTCAACTGTCCCAAGAGAGGAGACGTCTGCATGCTGTGCCCACTAGCACTATGCATGAAGGAGATAACAGGTCTTTAAAGGATTCATCCATCTAAAAGGGTTACATCATTCTTTGTTAGCTGTTGCACCTGTTTATGTCTCTAGGGGGCGCCAATGGTGAGATCTTAAGTTCCCGGTTCCCCGTTAATGTAGTGACCTTGTTGGAGGGATCATACTCCCTCTGGTGGATATTTAAAGGTATAGTTTATTATTAACTCCAGGGCTAGTTTTTACTTTTGACCCATGCTTAAAGACCCCATTTCAAATATATATTTTTTTTAGACCGAGGTTTTCTGAGTAGGTTACCCTTTGGAAGGCATTAGTGTCATCGCCTTGAAAGAGAAAAAGTGGCTATGGCCAGGTACCTTAGTGCCAAAGTTACTTTCTCCCAGTGTGCATGGCCGCAGGAACAAACTACAATTCCCATCATGCACTGAAAACTGTAGCTGGCAACGGGTGTGAAGTTGGATGGGCTTATCAGTCAAGGTTATGGTGGGCAGGACAGACCAGAAGCCTCCCGGCTTATCAATCAAACTCCACTAGGTTAGTGGTTGGGACAGACCAGAAGTCTGAGATGCCTGGGTCCTCCCACTACACTGAGTGGTGGCAACCTTTCCAAAAATTATAAAACATTTCTGCCCCAGATTTCAGCTTTAACTATTCAATGGGAGCAACAGTAGTACTCAAAAGGTGGGCTGGAGGACTCCAAGCCATTACCAGAAACCATGGTAGGGAGATCCCACAGCTAGTGTCCCTCAACCAGAAGATAGTGGGTGACTCAACCACCTAAAAAAATAATGTATTTGGGTGGACTGACTCTATAACAACAAAAAGCCAACTAAAATAAATAAAAACAAGGTTGGGTCTGCCTCGAATCCCTTTCTATTAAATGTTGGCACTAAAGGTAACTTCTAGAACAGATTGTGACTGACAGTGAATTTGGCGTGATCACATTTTGGCTCAAATGGCACAGTCTACAATGACTAGTATTGTCCTAAAAATTTACATTGCTGTTCGCTCATCGAAACTGCATGTAAATTCCTCCTCTGAAAATGGGGCTGAATTGAACGTTCCTGGGCTATATTCTCTGCGATTGAATGTGTCAATGGGGAGAATACTAATTCCTCCTCTGAAAATGGGGCTAAATTGAATGTTCAAAAGCTATATTCTCTGCGATTGAATGTGTCAATGGGGAGAATACCGCATTCTGACCACTAGATGGTGTTGAGTATTACAAGAAGCAAATGTGCTCCACAGCTCCATCTAGTGGACATAATGAATGTGTGAATGGGAACCGTTCCATATTATGTCCACTAGATGGAGCTGTGGAGCACCTTTTCTTCTTGTAATACCCAGCACCATCTAGTGGTCAGAATGTGGAACAGTTCCCATTCACACATTCTATCTGCAGAGAATAAAGCCAGAGATCAATCAAATCCGTCCCATTCGCACAGAATGAGTTTACATGTTCGTTCCGATTTATGGGCAGCAATACAACATTTTTTATAAATACTTCCCTTAAAGTTTCAAAGTGGCCTCTGGAGTTATTTAAGTGAGTGCATATGCAAAACATCACACACACACACAGATAAGACTCTACCGTTCTGGCTTATTACCAGTTTATATCTTTTCCAGCAAACCGCAGCTTCTGGAGGAACGACAAGCCCCTCCTGTGAGCCATTCTGGGATTTGTAGTTCCAGAGGACTGCTTGTGGATCACCAAAGCCTGCTGAGGCCTCCATTTGCTTATTTTAAACATATCAGTCTTAATACTAAAAACTTTCTTTACACACAAAAAAAAAAATAAAACTAAACTAAGTCAGCAATTTCGCAAAAATTCCCGATTTCTTTTCTCAGGTGAAGTTCAACGTGAGAGCAAAAGATCTGTCAGGTCAGTGAAGGGTTAAGAGCTTCGCATTGACATCCCCTCTAAGAGTGCGTCCCGACAGGTAAATCATACGTGGGCTTTACATATATACAGATGGGGGGGGGGGAGGGGCAATGTTTGAGGGAAGGCAATAGATTTTCAAAATGGCGGGTGGGCTTATTCACGTGTCATATGTCCCCCCCCACTTTCTTCAGAGGGGGTAGGAGAAGGAGATTTGTTGGCCGTTCAGTATTTTGGTACTTTGGTGTAATCTTCATTTTGAATCTTTCGGCAGAGGCACATGGAAAGGATCAATCCCATAAGCTGCAGGGAAGAAAAAAAAAAAAAAAGAAAAAGAAAAGAAAAAAAGAATGCAGGATTAGACTCAAAGCGCCAAATAAAAGCATTACAAAAAAAAAGTGAATTATTTTTTTCATTATTTTATATTAGTTTATTTTTTATTGTTATTAAATTATGTGAAAAGCACCAAACATGAACCAATTCACAAAGATTTATGCAAGAAAAAAAAAAAAAGACTTTATTTTCAGGCATGGGACTGTAAACTTCAAATCTCACAGGACCCAGCTGAAAAAAAAAACTCACTTTTTTTTTTTTTTAAACCACTCAGCCTAGCGATGTGGGAACCAGTGCGATTCCAGCGCCGGTTCCCACATCGCATTTCTCCCACAGGCAGTTCACACCGCCCTCTGCGAACCGCTGCGGGTGTCAATACATTGTTAATGATCCCCCCAGATCGGTTCACAAATTGCAGTGCGAACTGTGGTTTCGGACAGGAATCGGATCGCATAGGTGAGAACACCCATGTGATCCGATTCCAGTGCAGGGAAAAAAAAGTCCCTGCACCTTTTTTTGTGCCAATCCAATGCAAATTCAGCCATACAATTGTATAGCTGAACTCCCATTGCGCAGACATTGCGGCACCGCAGTGCGGGTGCGAATCACATGCGATGTCTGTGTTCACTATAGTGTGAACCCGGGCTTAAAGCGGAACCTTCAGTAATTTTTACATCATTCCATCTATTCTGCCCTTGTTTTATGCTGCAGAAATCTCCCTCCACTGAGTCTGGCTGCATCCATTTTAACTGTGGGCAGCTGAAGCTGCTGCCTGTTCACTTCCTGGATTTACACAGACACACACCTCCAGCTCTGCAGCTCTCATTGGCCCTCTTATGACTCATCCCCCCTCCCTTCCTGGTAAACTCTCATGAGAGGGAAAGAGAGAGCTGTACATGATGTCATAAGCCTAGGCTAATGATCAGACAAGAAACAGGAAGTGGGCTGTATAAGGGATTTACTGGCAGAAAAAAAATCTTTTACTATCCAAAGTTAAAACAACAACAAGAGCAGAAGATTTGGATAGTAAAACATTTTTTTCTGCCAATAAATCCCTTATACAGCCCACTTCCTGTTTCTTGTCTGATCATTAGCCTAGGCTTATGACATCATGTACAGCTCTCTCTCTCTAGAGAGAGAGAGAGAGAGAGAGAGAGAGAGAGAGAGAGAGAGAGAGAGAGAGAGAGAGAGAGAGAGAGAGAGAGAGAGAGAGAGAGAGAGAGAGAGCGCTGTGCATGATGTCATAAGCCTAGGCTAATGATCAGACAAGAAACAGGAAGTGAACAGGCACAGTTAAAATGGCTGCAGTCAGACTCAGTGGGGGGGAGATTTCTGCAGCATATTTGGCAAATACAGAATCACAGTATATATAAAATAATATGCAAAGTGGTTGGAGGGAAGCTTCAGAATTGAAAAGATGTTTTTATTAAAAATTATGTGAGCAGACTGCAGTTCCTCTTTAAGGTATCTGTGTGAAATCAGTCAGCGCAATCAAATCATAAATAACAATAATGTGACAGTGAATAATAAAAAAAAATAGTAGCTGCTATCAAAGTGTTTTCACTCCACCTATAAAAAAATGCATAAATAATCAGTGCTGCGCTACTAAAAATACAATGTGCATAAACAATACAATGAGGACATGAACTAAATATTCCAGTCCATGAAAATGGATGAGTAAAACAGGTGACAGAAAACAATCCACATCAAATTTTTACAATTAAATCGAATTTTTATCTTTATAATTATTAATTTTTTTTTATTTAATTGGTATTTACATGGTCTTATTTGTCATAAGTTATGAATCGATGGCTGTGATGTGATATTATACAGTAAGTGGGCTTTGTTGTTTTTTTTTATGGGAGTGCACCTGGTTGTCAGGTGTCCCCCGGAAGGAAATCTGTATTTGTGCCTTTCTGTGTCACCGAGATCCCAGTAGTGGGAGGATTGATTAGCAGCTGCTGTGTTATACCGGCTTTAGACTCTATTTAACCACTTCAGCCCCAGAAGATTTTACCCCCTTCCTGACCAGAGAACTTTTTATAATTTGGCACTGCTTTAATTGACACCTGCGCGGTCACGCAATGCTGTACCCAAACTAAATTTGCATCCTTTTTTTCCCCCCAAAAATAGAGCTTTCTTTTGGTGGTATTTGATCACCTCTGTGGTTTTTATTTTTTGCGCTAAACAAAAAAAGAGCGATGATTTTTAAAAAAACAAAACAATATTTTTTTACTTTTTTGCTATAATAAATATCCCCAAAAATGTTTTTTAAAAAAAAAAAAATTTCTTCATCAGTTTAGGCCAATATATATTCTTCTACATATTTTTGGTTAAAAAAAAAAAAAAAAAAAAAATCGCAATAAGCGTATATTGATTGGTTTGTGCAAAAGTTATAGTGTCTACAAAATAGGGGATAGATTTATGGCATTTTAATTAATATTTTTTTTTAACTAGTAATGCCAGTGATCTGCGATATTTAGCGGTATTGCAATATTGCGGCGGACAGATCGGACACTTTTGACACATTTTTGCGACCATTGACATTTATACAGCGATCAGTGCTATAAAAATGCACTGATTACTGTGTAAATGACACTGGTAGGGAAGGGGTTAAAACTAGGGGGCGATCAAGGGGTTAATTGTGTGTTCCCTCCGTGTGTTTTAACTGTATGGGGATAGGACTGACTGGGGGAGGAGACATATCATTGTTCCTACTTAGTATATGTCTCTTCTCTCCTGACAGAACAGGGATTTGTGCGTTTACACACACACACACACACACACACACACACCCGTGCTTGCTCTCATGCCCGCCGGGCATGCGCATCAGGTCCCCTGCTGTGCTGCGGGGGTGCACCTTCTGGCAGCTCTTAAAGGGGACAACGTACCCATACGAGGTTTCGTCCAGCAGAGCCATTCTGCTAACATATATCGGCGTGAGCCAGTGTTCTGTCGAGAAGTGCCCCCCATCGAATAGTGCCCGCGCATGCGCAGGACAGAGCCGCACTTCAGCTGATTTGACGATCAGCTGGGCTGATGTGACCAGGGCGCAAGCGCCAATCGTAGGAGGCATCTCTCGATGGCAGATACCATTTCAGGGCAACAACTGAAACCTATACAAACAGCGGGGGGGGGGGGGGGACACTATAGTTCTCACATTGTGCCTCGCTGTTGAGGGGCAGCTTTACAGTGTTCTGATGCTCTGGTTTTAACAGACAAAACCAGCTCTTCAACGCAGCCTCTAGCCCCCCTCCAGCAGCTGCGATGCCCAATCTGAGAACTACGGTCTCCCCCGCTGTTTGTATAGGTTTAAATTGTGCCTGTGAAATGGTATCTCCCATCAAGAGATGCCTCCTAAGATGTGTGCATGCGCCCTGGTTACGTCAGCCTAGCTGATCGGCAAATCAGCTGTTGTGCTGTGCCGTATGGCGCATGCGCAGTACATACCAGGCACTATTCGATGTGGGGGGCACTTCGGCAGAACACCGGTCGGCAAGCGGGAAAACAGCGGAGCGATGTCTCTAGTCTCAACCCTACTGAAGAAGTCTTCGCCTTGACGAAACGCGTATAGGGGACGGAGCCCACGTGCTGACGTTACACCGCGGCTATCCAATTTGATTTGTATGCCGGTACAGCTCGCACGGCTTATAGTGCTTTACTTGTGAGTAGGTTTGACTCATCTTTTATGGGAATAAATTGGTTTTAAATGGAGAGCACGAGATCTCGCCATTCTGATCGTTGCACACTTGGAGAGCTTGTCGACCACTTAGAGGAAGTGTATGGAATTGAGGACTTCCGGTGTCAGCTTTGCGCCAGTCCCTTAGGATATCCCCAGAGGGGAACGGCTTCATTTGACCCGCTGGTGAGACGGGTCAAATTGTGAGGTGAGCAGCCCAATACAGAGGTGGAGGAGAGCCGAGCAGATTATTTGGATCATCTTACACGAATGGTGGATTGTTATCTGTCACCTGTTTTACTCATCCTTTTTCATGGACTGGAATACTTAGTTCATGTCTTCATTGTATTGTGATTGCACATTGTATTTTTAGTAGCGCAGCACTGATTATTTATGCCTCTTTAGTGCCGGTTCACACAGGGGCAACACGACTTACAGCCAGACTTTGCAAGGCAACTTGGGGGCGACTTCAGAGCGACTTACAACGCGACTTCAAGTCGCATTCAGGACAGGCGACCTTGCCTGTGGCCAATCAGAGCTAATCAGCTCTTGTGACATGATTGTTGTATCTGAGTAAATTCTTTTCTTCTTCCCGTTAAGTCGCTTCACTATAGACGAGGATCCGACTTCAAGGCGACTTCCATTGAAATCTATGGGTACAAGTCGCCTAGAAGTCGCCTTGTAGTAGTACAGGAACCTTTTCTGAAGTCAAAGCGACTTCAGTAGTGTACATCAAGACGGCTCTCATTAACTAGAATGGAATTTCTGATGTCGGGCGACTTGAGGTCTGACAGGTCGAATCCGAAGTCGCTGTAGTGTGAACCGGCACTTAAAGTACGTTTCTACTCAGTCTTTTTCCTGTGGTCACCTTCCTAGGTTTCTGAAAAAACAAAACGGGGGGCTGCAGATCCACTTCAATTGGCAACAGGTCAGTAACATGATTGGGTATATATTAAAAAAAAAAAAAAAAAAAAAAAAAAAAAAAAAAGAAGAGCATCTTAGGGAGTCAGAACATCTCAGAAGTAATTTGATGTAAGGGGAGGGATTGGGATTTTTAAGGTGCAAAATAAATTGAAATAATGGGCTTTATTTACTAAAGGCAAACCCACTTTGCACTGCAAGTGCACTTGGAAGTGCAGTCGCTGTAGATCTGAGGGGGACATGCAAGGAAAATAAAAAACAACATTTTAGCTTGCACATGATTGGATGATAAAATCAGCAGAGCTTCCCCTCATTTCAGATCATCCCCTCAGATTTAGAGCAACTGCACTTCCAAGTGCACTTGCAGTGCAAAGTGGATTTATCTTTCGTAAATAACCCCCATTGTCAACTATAATGTATAAGAAATTTTTTATTTTAAAAAGCAAAACAAAACATTGTTAAAACATAACAATTGGCAAGTACAAATCATCAAGGATTTATGGATACAGCACTATAGAATGGAGTTCCTAACATGTTTCGCCCACATGTCAGGCTTCTTCAGGGGATGCTGTCCAAATAGGGGTACAAGCCTTCTAGGTCTCTTGAAATGTTAATCAACTCACTACAAAAGGTCACAGGTGTCTATCTGCATCTGGAAACCATGTGCTACAGGTGACCATAGGGGGCATTCAAGGACCAGAAAAAAAGTTCTGCAGTGGACTCAATATCGAGGGACAAACACTGTCTAAACAGGTCGATGCTTATTTCTAAGACTGGCGTTTGGTGACAGCCAGAGGCGTTGCTAGGGGGTGGCTTTTGGGGCTATAGCCCCAAATCTGGGGCCCATAGCCCAGAGTCTCTGCAGGGGTCACCAAGGGGAGGGGAGGCTCTCTGGGGACCCTGATATAAGTGGGGGCTCTCTGGGGACCCTGATATAAGTGGGGGCTCTCTGGGGACCCTGATGCAAGGAGGAGGCTCTCTGGGGACCCTGATTTTAAGAGGGAGGCTCTCTGGGGACCCTGATTTTAAGAGGGAGGCTCTCTGGGGACCCTGATTTTAAGAGGGAGGCTCTCTGGGGATTCTAATGTAAGGGGGAGGCTCTCTGGGGACCCTGATGTAAGGGGGAGGCTCTCTGGGGACCCTGATGTAAGGGGGAGGCTCTCTGGGGACCCTGATGTAAGGGGGAGGCTCTCTGTCCCTCGATATTGAGTCCACTGCAGAACTTTTTTTCTGATCCTTGAATGCCCCCTATGGTCACCTGTAGCACATGGTTTTCCAGATGCAGATAGACACCTGTGACCTTTTGTAGTGAGTTGATTAACATTTCAAGAGACCTAGAAGGCTTGTACCCCTATTTGGACAGCATCCCTGATGTAAGGGGGAGGCTCTCTGGGGACCCTGATGTAAGGGGGAGGCTCTCTGGGGACCCTGATGTAAGGGGGAGGCTCTCTGGGGACCCTGATGTAAGGGGGGGGGGCTCTCTGGGGACCCTGATGTAAGGGGGGGGCTCTCTGGGGACCCTGATGTAAGGGGGGGGGCTCTCTGGGGACCCTGATGTAAGGGGGGGGGCTCTCTGGGGACCCTGATGTAAGGGGGGGGGGCTCTCTGGGGACCCTGATGTAAGGGGGGGGGGCTCTCTGGGGACCCTGATGTAAGGGGGGGGCTCTCTGGGGATATACATACACACACGTATATTACTGTATATACATGTGTATGCCTGCCCAAGCATATGACTTTCTTTACTACTCTGCTATGGGCTCTAGCCCCAGATCTTTTGTAGACCTAGCAACGCCCCTGGTGACAGCATATATATGTCCCTGGGTTCCAGCAGCTTTTTTTTTTTTTTATCTCAGAAGTAATGGGTAAACTGCAGTTTAGTACAGTTGTGTGTTTAATGTGATATACTTTGGAGTTGAGAACAGGAGAGTGCAAAATCGGGTGCAGCTTTGAATAGAAACCAATCAGCTGCCAGTTTTTTTTTTTTTTTGTCAAAGCCTTTTTGAACAATCTGAAGTTAGAAGCCTATTGGCTACCACGGCTGCACCAGATTTTGCACTTTCTAGTTCTAGTAAATCTCCCCCTTTGATTTATATGGCGGAAGTTGTGATAAAGGAGGCTGCTGTGCATCATTCTGCCTGCAGGTGGCACTACATGCTTTACTAACCAGAACATGTGAAGGCATTTAAGGGTAGAGACAAAAAACAGCCTAATGCAATGTGCAGTAACTTACGCATAACCAATCAGGAATCAGCTTTCAATGGGTCTGCTTCCCCAAGGTTACCGACTTCTGCCAAGAGACGAGCAAAACAAACTCGGCAGAGCCAGAGCCAGATCTAATCCTGAGCGGAGTTCAGATAACAAAGCTGGCTGTACAATCTGCAGTTTGGTTGTACTATCTCTACAGAATGTCAGTTACATTTGCTAACTCTATGAAAGGTGAAGGCCCCCCCCAGCTCCCCCGTTTTACTTACCTGAGCCCCTGTATTTCCGAGGGAAATACAGGGGCTCAGGCAAGTAAAATGGGGGTGCTGGGGGGGCCAGAAGTTTTTTCACTTTAATGCATAGGATGCATTATGGTGAAGAAACACAAAGGTTTACAACCCCTTTAAGCTCATGGAGTGGCCTAGTCGGTCTCCAGACCTTAATCCTATAGAAAATTTATTGGGGTAGCTGAAACTTCGGAGTTGCCAAGCGACAGCCAAGAAACCTTAAGGATTTAGAGAAGATCTGTAAAGAAGAGTGGATCAAAATCCCTCCTGAGATGTGTGCAAACCTGGTCACCATCTACAAGAAACGTCTGACCTCTGTGATCGCCAACAAGGGTTTCTCCACCAAGTACTAAGTCGTGTTTTACTTGGGGATCAAATACTTATTTTACTCACTGAACTGCAACTCAAATTTATAACATTTGTATCGTGTGTGTTTTCTGGGTTTGTGGTTGATATTCTGTCTCTATCATTTAAAATACACCTATGATAAAAATGATAGACCCTTCATTTCTTTGTAAGTGGGAAATCTGCAGTGGATCGAATAATTATTTCCCCCACTGTAGCTACATGCATTCTAATGGAATAGTGTTTGACAAGAACACCTCTCCACCCGTCAACATAGAATGTAGATCAGACTAATTCTGACTGGAGTGTAACTTTCAGAAGTTGTCGGCAGTCCCCCCCCCCCCACTGTCAGGTGCTGAAACGCGTGCAGCGTGGGTTCACTTTCGGCTATTTTGGAAACATCAGCGGCCTTACCTCGATAACAGCGACTCCCACACACACGCCCAGGATGATCCCCAGGTTGTCCTTCAGCCAGCTTTCCACTTGGACCTCGCAGCCCTGAGAGAGAAAAGAAGACATTTAGATAGGGCAGGGTGTGGCCGCGTTTCGCTATCGCTGTGTTCCGGAACACGGGCGCGGCATTATGTAAAAGATTCTGGCACAGCTTTCCCCTACACAGATACACCAAATATTTCAAACGTTTTTGTTGATCTGATAATTCTACAAGGTGTGTCCAAAAGAACACAAAATATAACAGCGTTGGGATAAAAGATACAATCCTGCTGCAGACTTGTAAACCCTCACAATTTCACATTAAGGTGAAAAACCTCCTGTACTGCAGCACCCCCCCAGAGCCCCCCTTTTTCTTACCTGAACCCGATCTTTCCAGCGATGGGGACGAGCCCAGTGGCTCCAGCCGGTGTCTCAGGTCCTCATTGAATAGATTAGAAACACAGAAAGGGGGTTGCCCCTGGAATTGTACGGGCCGAGGGGTAAAAACAGATCTCGGAGTAACAAGCGTATGTAAAAAAAGTATATACAAAATTTATTGAGTACAGAAAATATACGAGTGTAAATTTATTTTACACAACATTGAAGTATCATAAAAACATATTAGATAATCACACTATATTGAGCTAGATTCTGAAACACATGATTGATCTTCATGGTAAGAGGTCAAACGAGGTGCATGTACACAGACGTCCCAACATGTTTCGGAATATATGTGTAATGTGTTCTATTAAAGATAGTTACTCCATGAGTATTATCAGATTTAAAATGCCCTGAAGAAGGAAATAAATATCTAAACTTATATTACGAAACATGTTGGGACTTCTGTGTACATGCACCTCGTTTGACCTCTTACCATGAGATCAATCGTGTTTCAGAATCTAGCTGTAATGTATCAACATAGTGTGATTATCCCATTTGTTTTTATGATACTTCAATGTTGTGTAAAATAAAATTTACACTGGTATATTTTCTGTACTCAATAAATTGTGTATATACTTTTTTACATACGCTTGTTATTCCTATATGTGGTCTTTCCCCTCAGCCCATACAATCCCAGGGGCAAGCCCCTTTTTGTGTTTCTTCTCTGTAATTTGGGATGCAGCTCAGGTTTCCAGTTTCATATCCACAGGTGGCTCCGTATCTTTTTCCTCATTGGATAGATTGATCGCAGCGGGAGCCATTGGCTCCTACTGCGATCAATCAAATCCAGTGACACGGGAGTCAGGGTCAGGACTGAGTCCTGCTGTCCGTGTCAATGGACGCAGCAGCAGGACCCGTGAGCATGCCCGCACGGGTACCCCCATGGGAAGCGCTTCTTTGTGGGGGCACTCCAGAAGAGGAGGGGCCAGGAGCGCCACGGGAGGGACTCCAGAAAAGGAAGAACCCTTGCACAGGAGGTGGTAAGTACAACATATTTGTTATTTTAAAAAAAAACTAAGCTTTACCATCACTTTAAAGCCATTTTAAACCCAAAAGCAAACTTTAAAATAATTGTAAAGTCTAATTTATTAGATTTTTTTTAAAACAACAAACGTTATACTTACCTCCTCTGTGCAGTTAGTTTTACACAGAGCGGCCCCGATCCTCCTCTTCTCGGGTCCCCCTTTGCAGCTCCTGGCTCCTCCCTCCTATCGAGTGCCCCCTCATCCAGCAGCTCTCTATGGGGGCACCCGAGCCGAGCTGCAGCTCCGGGTATCCATTCAGATACGGAGCCCCGACCCGGCCCTCTCCCCTCTCTCCCCTGATTTGCAGACTGACTTTGATCGACAGCCGCAGGAGCCAATGGCATCGCTGCTGTGTCTCAGATAATCAGGAGGATAGTCCCGGACAGCTTAGACACTCGTGGACAGCGCTGGAGAGAGAAGGGGCTCAGGTAAGTATTGGGGGGGGGGGTGCTGGGGGAGCTGCTACACACAGAAGGCTTTTTATCTTAAATGTATAGAATGCATCAAGATAAAAAAAAAACTTCTACTTTTACAACCACTTTAGGGCCTTGTGCACACAGGGGGCAAAAAAAAAAAAAAAAAAGGAACTGCAAAAACAGTACTGATGCCAGGAAAAAGATGCATTTAAAAAGAACAAAAAAAAACAACAACAAAAAAAAAAACACACTTTTAGAAGCGGTTTGCATTGGCGTTAATGCATGCTTATTTTAAAGAGCATTGCCCTCTTCTATTTTCCACTCCCAAACCACATAACTACAGCTTAAAAACTCTTGACACAGCTTAATGCTGTATATAGCATTCATCTGGTAATCCAGCCAGCAAGTCTGTGTTTCAAAAGCTCAAGCTCTCCAGCAGAATGCATCAGTTTACATGTATGAGATAAACCACTTACCACTGGCATTGGTGATCACAACGATCAGCTTTTATTTATGTAAAACCTTTATACCAAAAAAGAGAAAATAAAATGGTTTGCTGTAACTGATTATAAAGTGTGAGCTGAAGTTTGGCTTCAAATTGTTAGTGTATCTGAATCTGCTAACACATTAAACACCCCCCCCCCCCCCCCAGACTGACGATGCTGCTGTCCAGAGGTGTGTCTGTTGCTCCTCCATCCAGAGTGGGGGCGCTCCAATACAGGAGATGTATTACTGGCCAGATCACCAGGTGAAAACAGAGGGGAAAAAGCCTAAAAAAAAAAACAAATGCAGCCATCACATCTAATGATTGGTAAGCTGCAATAGGTTACATTTTTGGTTTTGGGTTTAATATCGCTTTAATATCCGACAGTTTGTTTACTGGACATACTTTTTTTTTTTTAGAATTGGTTGCAGACAAAGAGCCACATTCTTAAAGTGACGCAAATAAAAACGACTTATTTGTTGTACGAGTTGTTAATCTGAATCAGTCGCAATGTTTTCTTGGCGTTTCCCAGTATATCAACTGACAGCGGGATAGAAGTAACCCACAACCAGATCTATGTGACCATGGGAGGGGTCCTAACACTTCGTTTATCCCACATCTAGTATAAAAGGGCCCCCAGTCCTGAACGGCCCTTGTGCAGTTGTACGGTCTGCATGCTCGGTAGGTCTCTCCTCGGGGGTCACTTACCTCCTGATGGAGGCTTGACGCGTTGGCGTTACAGAAACCATAAGTATTGTTAGTATTCATAACACAGGAGCAGGGGAAGATGTCCGTTTGGTTGCTGACAATTGGGTTCTTGGTCCAGTTCTGGTAGCTCTTCCAGCCGCAACATTTGAGCTATAACCAAAATGAAAGAAGATTGTCAATGAAGTCAAATAAAGTAATCCATATATAGTGCCTAACACTATGTCTTAGATTAGGGGTCTCCAGACTTCAGAACGAGGGCCACATTTTATATTTTACAAATATTTGACGAAAAAAAATCCCCATCAGAATGTCCCTAACATCAAAGTCCCTCTTACATCAGAGTCCCCCCTTACATCCATGTCCTCATCAGTATCCCTTTTACCTCAGGGTCCCCCGGCAGAGTCCCCCTAACCTCAGGAGGCCCCGGCAGAGTCCCTCTTACCTCAGGGCCCCCCGGCAGAGTCCCTCTTACCTCAGGGCCCCCCGGCAGAGTCCCTCTTACCTCAGGGCCCCCCGGCAGAGTCCCTCTTACCTCAGGGCCCCCCGGCAGAGTCCCTCTTACCTCAGGGCCCCCCGGCAGAGTCCCTCTTACCTCAGGGCCCCCCGGCAGAGTCCCTCTTACCTCAGGGACCCCCGGCAGAGTCCCTCTTACCTCAGGGACCCCCGGCAGAGTCCCTCTTACCTCAGGGACCCCCGGCAGAGTCCCTCTTACCTCAGGGCCCCCCGGCAGAGTCCCTCTTACCTCAGGGCCCCCCGGCAGAGTCCCTCTTACCTCAGGGCCCCCGGCAGAGTCCCTCTTACTTCAGGGTCCCCAGCAGGGTCCTTCTCACCTCAGGGTTCCCCCTTACATCCATATCCTTGTCAGAATCCTTACATTAGGATCTCCAACAGCCCCTCCCTCTTGCATCAGGGTCCCCATTAGAGTCCCTTTTATATCAGGTTCCCCTGCTTACATCCATGTCCTGGTCAGAATCCCTCTAACATCAGGGTCCCACCATTACATTAGGGTCCCCATCAGAGTCCTGCCTTGCATCAGAAACAGAGACCATAGGCAGCCTCTGCTGACCCTGATCCTCAATCAGTATACTCAAATATGAACAAAAACTATGTCTAAGATCAGGGGTCTCCAGACTTCAGAACGAGGGCCACATTTTATAATTTACAAATATTTGACAAAAAAAATCCCCATCAGAATGTCCCTTACATCCAAGTCCCTCTTACATCAGGGTCCCCCCTTACATCCATGTCCTCGTCAGAATCCCTTTTACATCAGGATCTCCAACAGGCCTCCCCTTGTATCAGGGTCCCCATCAGAGTCCCTCTTACCTCAGGGTCCCCATCAGAGTCCCTCTTACCTCAGGGCCCCTATCAGAGTCCCTCTTACCTCAGGGTTCCCATCAGAGTCCCTCTTACCTCAGGGTCCCCATCAGAGTCCCTCTTACCTCAGGGTCCCCAGCAGAGTCCCTCTTACCTCAGGGTCCCCAGCAGAGTCCCTCTTACCTCAGGGTCCCCAGCAGAGTCCCTCTTACCTCAGGGTCCCCAGCAGAGGGACCCTGAGGTATTATCCAGCCCCCACCTACTAACCGTAGGTGGGGGCTGGATAAGATCTTGTAGAGGGATGGATGTGGCCTTTACTATTAAGACTCCTGGACTCTGTATTGGGGACCCAGATCTAAGAAGAGACTCTGGTGTGTGATGGACTCAGATGGGAACCCTGATATAAAGTTGGACTTTTTTTGGGAACACGGACTTAAGGGGGTATTTGGATATAAGGGGGACTCTGATGGAGACACTGCTGTAAGGGAGGATTCTAATGGGGACCCTGATGTAAGGGGGGGCGGACTTGGATATAAGGGTGACTCTGATGGGGACACTGCTGTAAGGGAGGATTCTAATGGGGATTCTGATGTAAGGGGGTGGAAGGATCACTCTAATGTGGATATTTCTAGGCCTGAAAATAATTGTAAAATATACGATATGGCCTTCATACTAGGGCTCGGTTCACACTGCTTCTACCTGAAAGTTGTTCTACTTACTGTGCAATTTCGCCAGGCGACTTCAGTGCAACTTTAACCACTTAAGGAGCGTCCCGTGTACATATACTGCGGCAGGGCAACCCTTTAGTGTGAAATCTCTTCCATCGGCTCGTGTGGGGGGGGGTTTAGCGCACCCCACCAGACCTGTGTTTCCGCTGCGATTGGAAAAGCGGAAGCCAATCAGCGTGGCCGGTGGCCAGCGGCCACCCACGATCGTTCAGGGGAATGACAGAACGGTGGTCTGCCTAGGTAAACTAGGCAGACTATCGTTCTGTCAGCGAGGGAGAGAGAGATCTGCGATTCCTGCTTATCAGGAACACAGATAAGTGTCTCTTCCTGGAATCAGTCCATCCCCCACACAGTAAGAAACTGGGAACAACACAGTTAACCATTTGATCGCCCCTGATGTTAACCCCTTCCCTGCCAGTGTCATTTTTACAGTAACAGTGGATTTTTTTATTTTAGCACTGATCACTGTATTGGTGTCACTGGTCCCCAAAAAGTGTCACTTCGTGTCAGGTTTGTCCGCCGCAATGTCACAGTTCCGCTAAAAATTGCTAATCACTGCCATTATTAGTAAAAAGATATATATATATTTTTTTAAAAGTCCATAAATCTATCCCATAGTTTGTAGACACTATAACTTTTGTGCAAACCAATCAATATATGCTTATTGGGATTTTTTTTTTTACCAAAAATATGTAGCAGAATACATATTGGCCTAAATTTATGAGGAAATTAAATTTTTTACATTTTTTAATTGGATGCGTTTTATAGCAGAAAATTCAGAATTGTCTGTCTTTTTTTTGTTTATAGCACAAAAAATTAAAAAAAAACTCAGAGGTGATCAAAAACCACCAAAAGAAAGCTCTATTTGTGGGGAAAAAAAAATATCAATTTTATTTGGGAACAGTGTCGCACAATAGCGCAATTGTCAGGTAAAGTAACACAGTGCCTTATCGCAAAAATGGCCTGGTCAGGAAGGGGGTGAAACATTCAAGAGCTGAAGTGGTTAACCACTTAAGGACCAGCCATCGTCGTTTTATATCGGTAGCTGCCAAAACCCCGGAATTTTTTTTAAAACGGTGGGCGGCTGGCTTTCAGATAAAAGTGGTCTCACTGCAAGATCACTTTTATTGGTGGCGGGGGAGGGCACCCTCTTCCCGCCACGCTCCAGTTGTCACCGCCTCTTACTGGAGCCATCGGTAGCGGCGGAGACTATCGCGTCCTCTCCCCTCACTGCCTGGATGCAGAGTGAGGGGAAGATGGCCTCCACTCAGCTCCAAAGCATTGGATGGCAGAAGCCACGTCAAACGTTACTTCCGCCCAATGCTCTTAAATGGAAAAAAAAAAAAAAAATTATTATCCAAAAAAGACATTCATTTATTTTTTTATTGCATTTTAGTGTAAATATGAGATGTGAGGTCTTTTTGACCCCAGATCTCATATTTAAGGAGGTCCTGTCATACTTTTTTTTTCTATTACAAGGGATGTTTACATTCCAAACAGAGGCACATTGAAATCTCAAGGCAATTTTTTTTTTTTTTTTTTTTTAGAGGAGTGGGGAGAGATTAGAAGGCTTGTCAGGTTTTTATTGTGTGTGCTCGTGTTAAAGTGGTTGTAAACCCTTTACAACCACTTTAACCCACAGGTAAGCCTAGATTAAGGCTTACCTGTAGGTGCTTGAACTATCTCCCAGACCTGCATGATCTAGGAGATATTTGCAAATCGCGTAGGGCAATTTTTTTCTGCGCATGCGCCGGAGTTAGAAAGGGCATGCGCGGGAGTGACGTCACGCGCCGTCACGCGACTCCAGGCCAGTCACAGAGCCGGAGTTTGCGGCCCCGGAAGGAAGAGGCGTAAAGAATGGACGCTCGCTACTAGCGAGGAAGACGGGGGCATCGCGGGCTTCTCCTGCAGGTAAGTGTCACATAATGGGCTACTATGCAATGCATAGTAGCCCAGTATGCTTTACCTTTGCAGGGAAACAAAGAGGAAGTAACACCCATCAGGGTTTACTTCCTCTTTAAGGAGATTCCCCCTCTCTATTTGGCCTGTTTACCATTATCATTGAAAGTGAATGTAAAAGAAAACCCAAAATTTTGGGCTGTCCCCAGAAAAGTAATAGAACAAATCTTCCAATGGGGACACTAGTTCTGGTGTCACCAAGGATTTCCCTTAATTTGCAGGTATTTCCTCTTACTTCCGGTTTGGCTATCTGACAGGAAGTGAAGGTAAATCTCCACAATGGGACACAGATGGCGAAAAAAAAAAAAAATTGACAGGGGTTATAACCCTCTCTTATTCTATCCAAAATGCAAAAAAAAAAAAGAAGAAGATTTGCCTAGCGTTCTCTATAGTTTGAGTCATAGTTCTACTTTAACTCCCAGCTTGCATGTGATCACCATTTTCTAGCTGGGATCACATGATCAGGGACCAGATAGTCAATGGGGACCAGAACGGTCAGAAAGCCGCATCCACTACTAGTTCTTAAATGGGAAACTTAAATGATCACTTTCTCTGCAGAGGTGCAAAGGAACAATAATCTACAACTCACAGGCAGGAAGCAGTCAAAGCACAAATGATATAGATATATACCAGTAGTAATGTGGACACACTTAGCAGATTAGTCTATAAAATGTCAATCAGACAGGCACTTCTTTTACACTCACACTGTACTGGATATAGTCCCATGTGATGTCCGCATTTTTGTGGTTCCCATTATCCTCTTGGCTGTAGTTCACAATCAAATTGTCAATGATGGTGGACATCTCATTTTTAAGCTGAAAGAAAAAAGGACATAAAGCAAGTGAAGCAATTTTTTTGCCATTATGTGACACTAAGCAAAAATATCGGACATTGAAACTTCAATTGGGTGCAAATTCAGGCAATTCACACTGAGCACAGGATTACAAAAGCATCAGCAGATTCGATCAGCAACGGCATTCCAAAATTCCCAGCAAATCAAGGCACCTATGGTTATATGCAAATCTTAACTTTTCCCGAAAAAAAGTCTGTCTCCACCCCCTTATCAACCCTGAGTCTCCCTATTGGTCCTTCAATATTATGTGGTGTCTTAGTGGCCAACGGGGAAGGTTAGAAAGCAGAACCAAAAAGGAGCCAAGCTCAATTTTTGGTGCCAGGGAAGGAATAGAAGAACCCCATTGTTGGTGTCAGCGAAGGAATAGAAGAACCCCATTGTTGGTGTCAGCAAAAGAATAGAAGAAGAACCCCATTGTTGGTGCGAGCAAAAGAATAGAAGAACCCCATTGTTGGTGTGAGCAAAAGAATAGAAGAACCCCATTGTTGGTGTCAGCAAAAGAATAGAAGAACCCCATTGTTGGTGTCAGCAAAAGAATAGAAGATCCCCATTGTTGGTGGCAGCAAAAGAATAGAAGAACCCCATTGTTGGTGTCAGCGAAAGAATAGAAGAACCCCATTGTTGGTGTCAGCGAAAGAATAAAAGAACCCCATTGTTGGTGTCAGTGGGAAACAAAGTGCCCCATTGTTGGTGGTCACTGGGAAAAACAGTGTCTCATTGTTGGTGTCAGTTGGGAGGAATGGTGCCTCATCATTGGTGTCAGTGGGAGGAATGGTGCCTCATCATTGGTGTCAGTGGGAGGAATGGTGCCTCATCATTGGTGTCAGTGGGAGGAATGGTGCCTCATCATTGGTGTCAGTGGGAGGAATGGTGCCTCATCATTGGTGTCAGTGGGAGGAATGGTGCCTCATCATTGGTGTCAGTGGGAGGAATGGTGCCTCATCATTGGTGTCAGTGGGAGGAATGGTGCCTCATCATTG
Organism: Lithobates clamitans; assembly: GCA_037952925.1. Classification (NCBI taxonomy): domain Eukaryota; kingdom Metazoa; phylum Chordata; class Amphibia; order Anura; family Ranidae; genus Lithobates; species Lithobates clamitans. The sequence continues at coordinate 744,091 of JBBGZY010001808.1, read as the reverse complement.
GTGTCAGTGGGAGGAATGGTGCCTCATCATTGGTGTCAGTGGGAGGAATGGTGCCTCATCATTGGTGTCAGTGGGAGGAATGGTGCCTCATCATTGGTGTCAGTGGGAGGAATGGTGCCTCATCATTGGTGTCAGTGGGAGGAATGGTGCCTCATCATTGGTGTCAGTGGGAGGAATGGTGCCTCATCATTGGTGTCAGTGGGAGGAATGGTGCCCCATCATTGGTGTCAGTGGGAGGAATAGCGCCCCATCATTGGTGTCAGTGGGAGGAATAGTGCCCCATCATTGGTGTCAGTGGGAGGAACAGTGCCCCATCATTGGGGTCAGTGGGAGGAACAGTGCCCCATCATTGGGGTCAGTGGGAGGAATAATGCCCCATAATTGGGGTCAGTGGGAGGAATAATGCCCCATCATTGGAGTCAGTGGGAGGAATAGTGCCCCATCATTGGGGTCAGTGGGAGGAATAATGCCCCATCATTGTGTCAGTGGGAGGAATAATGCCCCATCATTGGTGTCAGTGGGAGGAATAGTGCCTCATCATTGGTGTCACTTGGTGGAACAGTGCCCCGTAACATATCACTGGGACTAACAGCACCCCGAAGGGCAGGATTAAGGCAAAGCATCACATCCAGCCCCATGGGCCACAGTTTGCAGTCCACTGCTGTACAGCATTGCACCCACGATCAGGTGCAGTGCACAGGCTCTTGCAGTGTCTACCCCCAGGTCCATAGAGAGGTAAGCCCCCCTGTGTTATGGGACTGGAGGCAGCCTGGCTAGACAACAAATGTAGCAACGTTACCGCTCTGTCCGCTCTGCTGAGTCTGTCAGCCATGATTGTAGATGGGACTTGTAGTATTTGTAATTGATGGATCCTTGACCTTGGTGGTTTGGGCAAAGCTAGATAAAAAATACAACAAGATTCCACTTGCAGAGGCCCCCACACGATTCAGGTAAGGGTGTGGGTTTGGGGGTGGGGGTATACCACCATGTTTCACCCTAAATATAGGTGTAACATAAAACATAGTATAAAGGTGGACTAAGCCTTTAAACCGCTTTTGTAGTATGAAAGGTTCATGATGAATATAGAAGATCTATTGTGTGCTCTACAAAGTGGAGTTTATTGGGATCTAGCGTGTCAACACATCAAACATCTAGTTACAACGTGACTTAAAACCACAACGATAATCCACACAAACAGCACAAATGTTCCTGTTCCTATTCTACAGTATAGTACAGGCCGCTTCCCTTCTCCTTACAATGGAAGGTCCCATGAGATGATGTCATAGTACAAAGACATCGTCTATATACCATCCATTGTTTTGGTGGAGGAAGCCGCTGGAATAAACAAGGACATCAATCTGTTGTCTCTAGCATGAGCACTTCCAAAAACTTTTAGGTATTTTCTGCCTGAATACATTTCTAAAAGTAGAAATAAATAAGCGAAGTGTGTGAAACCCGCCACAACCAGCTAAACTTCGGCAACAATAAAAAACGTCCATTTAACCACTTGAAAACAGGGCACTTTTACCCCCTTCCTGCCCAGGCCAATTTTCAGCGCTGTCGCACTTTTAATGACAACTGTGCGGTCATGCTACACCGTATCCATACGAAATTACGTTTTTTGACGACCACTGGATTTTTAATTTTTTGCTAAAAAAAAAAAAAAAAAAAATGAAAGACTAAAAATCTCTGCATTCACTATTTCTGGTCTCCCACAATACACAGAATATAGAAATGTAATTATTTTAGTAAATATAAACTGCTAAATACCTTTTCTCATCAGCAGTATGTAGCAGTTATGTGACTTCTATCAGTGTCTGGTTAAAGCTTGTAGGAGAAGTTTTCATTCTACTCTGACTGTCCTATGAGGCTGCATGACCCCTGACTCTCTGTCTGGACAGTGCTGATTGGCCCTGTGTCGATCACATGCACCCTTCCAAGGAAAAAAATAAAACACTTTCTAGCAATACACACCAAACTGAGCATGTGCACAGCGACTCCAAAGGCTCTGTCTTAGCAGGAGATGGATTGGGGACAGTGGAAGAAGGGGAGGATCAGAGAAGACAGGGTCAAGCAGCATTTTTACACAATACGAAGGATTAACCCCTTAGGTTCCACAGTGAGTATAACAAGAATGCTTTACTGCATATACAGACTGATTTTACTGTTGTGGCTTTAGTAACACTTTAAGCATTTGCACAGTGAATTTTTATTATTTTTTATTTCATTTTAGTTTGCTTACCTGATCTCTCTGGAAGTAAATGAAGACGCCAACGGCTACCTGGGCAATCAGTATGAGCAGCAAAAATATGAAATACTGAAAAAATAAATAAATAAAAACCGTAAGTGTTACATCATCGCAAGTAAATGAATGGCACAGAAAACAGCCAATAGTGTGTGAGAAAGAGGGAAAAGTTCTACCTCTGGTAACCGAGGGAGAGGGGAAGGGAGGGGAGGGGAGGGGAGAGGAGAGGAGGGAAGGGAAGGGGAGAGGAGGGGAAGGGGAGAGGAGGGGAAGGGAAGGGGAGAGGAGGGGAGAGGAGGGGAAGGGGAGGGGGGGGAAAGGGATGGTAGAGGAGAGGGGAGAGGGAGGGGAAGGGATGGTAGAGTAGAGGGGAGAGGGAGGGGAAGGGATGGTAGAGTAGAGGGAGAGGAGGGGAAGGGATGGTAGAGTAGAGGGGAGAGGAGGGGAAGGGATGGTAGAGGAGAGGGGAGAGGAGGGGAAGGGATGGTAGAGGAGAGGGGAGAGGAGGGGAAGGGATGTAGAGGAGAGGGGAGAGGAGGGGAAGGGATGGTAGAGGAGAGGGGAGAGGAGGGGAAGGGATGGTAGAGGAGAGGGGAGAGGGGAAGGGAAGGGAAGGGAAGAGGAGAGGAGGGCTACATCTCTGGGTGATAGAGAATGTATGAGGAAGGAATGCTGGTCTCAGGTTACATGCAGCTTGATCGTTCTGTGTTTATCTCTCCTTCAGTGCAGAAAGTAAAGCATGTTTTATAACTGTAATCCAAGCCTCTTATCCTTCCTCTCCATATAGGTGATGCTCTTTTGTGCTGACAAGAGACGGATACCTGTATGCACTTCATTGATGCTCTTTATACGTTTTTTAAATTTGATACAAGATACCATTTTTTTTTCCTCTTTGTTTCTTTGTCCCATCAGAGATAGTTACTAAATGGTATCTTGTATAAAAAAAATTTGAGTGATAAATTATTGATATTTCTTTTCTCTTATAGTTGATTCTATTTAATCACATATCCTATGTAATGTATACGGTCCTGATGAAGCGGGCAATCCCATGAAACGCGTAGACCAAACTACAATTGAATGGAGTGTCTTTTACCCAAATAGGTTTTGTAACTCAGAGTTCTTTTTTGCATATTTCAAGACGTTTTAACTATACTTATGTCTATTATTTTTACTAAAGTTTGATTTTTTTAAGCTTGTTTTTTTTCCTCCTTGTGGTTACTGGGGATGATGCTGATGAGAATCTAGTAAAGAACCAATGTTTGGCACCCCACTTCAGTTATATGGCGCCTTTTGTGCTGGGTGGAGCATGCTCAATCACGTGCGCCCAGCATTATCAGCACGCTGTCACCGACATGGTGACCTAGCAACAACGGGGAGGCGGGAGGATGGGCTCCTGATTTCATGATCACGGATAGGTCGCTTTCATGTGGGTGGCATTTTCTACTCCTACCCCGAAAAGCTATCCTCTGTGGCACAGTGGCATTCAGCAGGCAATCCTGCTGCCACTAGAATGTGTGTTTTTTTTTGGGGGGGGGGGGGCTTTTTTTTTTAATTTCCAATCCCAAGAGGGGTTTTGTATGGAAATATTGCACCCCAGCTAGCGCAGTCCAATTGAAATGAATGTGTTTGACATCCTGCTGCCTGTCTAACTCAGCAAACCACGGCATTTGTATGAGTCCCTCCAGCTGCCATGGTAAGCTTTAGGTGGGCGATAAGGAGGTAAAAATGGGGATCAACAGCCTGCTTTTACTGCCCCTTTGCCACCCGTTTTGAAAGGCAAAAGAGAGGGTTTCACCATATCAGGTTGGCACAGTGCAGTAGCCACATCCCTAGGATATGATGAAAAAAGGAGAGATCCCCCTTTATATGGTTGGTGTCACCCCCGCTCTGCAGTGCATCTGTTTTTGTTGTTTTCTTTATATGTATGTGCACTTTGTAAGAATTTTGATGTTTAATATCGATCATTGTAATTGATCGTAAACTTTTATGTATATCCAATAAACTATTTTTTCATATTACATCAGTGTATGTGGCCTTCAAAGGCCCTCTGAACTGGATCTCTTTTTTTTTTTTCACCTGTTTTGAAAGGGGCCTAAAAGCCAATCACATGTTGAAGGAAGCCCCATACACGGCCCCTCCAGCATCACCATCCATTTCAAAGTCTGGAGGGGGGGAGGGTGTATGTGAATGGGCTGCCCTTTGTGCATTTGTCACCCAAAAAGAAGCTCCTGCTCTCTTTTCAGAGTGACAAGCTTCACAAGATTTGTAAAGGTGAGGTTTGCAGCGTTTGGTTTGCAGCGTTTGGTTTGCAGCGTTTGGTTTGCAGCGTTTGGTTTGCAGCGTTTGGTTTGCAGCGATTGGTTTGCAGCGATTGGTTTGCAGCAATAGCGGGTAGGATCGCATCATGTTTGGGGTGATATTGAAGGGTAATGGCACTCAAATGCGCGCAGCGAGTTGTGCTGCGATTGCCACAAGATTTGTCATCCCAAATCGCGAGCTGTAAACGGGACCCAACCGGGGATACAACAGGTCCCCATCAGCCCGGAACATGGTCACTTTGTATTTTGGAGGCTCTCCTGTGAAAATCGATGTTGGTGCCAAATGTACAAGGCCTGCAAACATACTCACCAGTGCCAAGAGACATCGGACTTCATTCACAGCTCCGACACATCCCAAGAATCCCATGATCATCGTCACCCCTCCGATGGCGATCAGGATGTACGATCCGACATTTATCGAATGAGACGAGCTCTCTGTAAAAAAAACGGAGAACAAGCAATCAATTAAGTGAACGTCACACCGCCGCCCTGCTGGATACATTTATGAATTGACAAACTGAACCCGTCATCCGGGAAACCTATACAGCGGCTGTTCTACCCGCTAAAAGGATTTCTATTTCTTTTCATCCAAAAGATGAACATAGAGATGCTTTATGTGTGTCTGGAGGTCAGCTTTAAAGGGGTTGTAAAGGTTCGTGTTTTTTCACCTTAATACATCCTATGCATTAAGGTGAAAAAACACCTATAAGTGACTGTCCCCCCCCCAGCACCCCTCCCCCCATTTTACTTACCTGAGCCCTCAAACTTCTCCCATGGTGATGCGCCGTCTTTCTGCTAGGGGGTTCTCAGCTGTTGATTGGATTGATTGCTAGCAGCACAGCAACTGGCTCCCGCTGCTGTCAATCAAATCCAATGACGCGCCCGCCGGGGGCGGAGCCGAGTCCTGCATTCGGCATCTATGGGCGCCGAATGCTGGACTCAGGAGCACGCCCGCAAAGTAACCCCGACCCCCCCCCCCCCCCCACAGGAGAGCGCTTCTCCTAGGGGGTTATCCGATGCGGGGAGGAGCCGCGAGAGCCACCAAGGGACCCCAGAAGACGAGGTTCAGGGCCACTCTGTGTAAAATGAGCGGCACAATGGAGGCAAGTATGATATGTTTATTATTTTAAAAAATAAAAATAAATTTACCTTTAGCGTCAATTTAAACTCAGCTGAGCACTCCTAGGGCTGCTTTTCCCTCCCATAGTCTGAGCTCGGCTGTACTGCTAGAGACCGATGTTCGGCCAAATTCAGGTACTTTCACTTCCTGCATGCGTTACTGAGTATAGAGCAGTGATGGTGAACCTTGGCACCCTGGATGTTTTGGAACTACATTTCCCATGATGCTCAACTACACTGCAGAGTGCATGAGCATTAGAGCTGCACAATTCTGGCCAAAACGAGAATCACGATTTTTTTGCTTAGAATAAAAAGACCGCGATTCTCGCGGCGTAAAATCTCTTTCACATTATACAAAAAAAATTGGGCTAACTTTACTAGTTAGTTTTTTTTTTTAATTAATTAATTTAAGTGTAATTTTTTCCCCAAAAAATGTCATAGGAACGACCGCTGCTCAAATACAGTGTGACATAAAATATTGCAATAACCACCATTTTATTCTCTAGGGTCTCTACTAAATATATATATATATATATATATATATATATATATATATATATAATATATATATATATATATATACATACATACATACACACACACATAATGTTTGGGTGTTCCAAGTAATTTTCTTAAAAAAAAATGTAAAAAAAAGATTTTAACTTGAAACCAACAAATGTCAGAAAAATGTTTAGTGGTTAAACTTCCCTCATTTACACACCAAAGTGTATTCCTTTGATCTAAAGGACAAATTGTTACAATGTTTATACTCAAGTTCCACTGCTAAAGAATGTTGTGATTCTTGGCAGACTGCCCGTTTTTGTTTTTTTTTTCTCCTTTCTTTAAATAGCTGTTGGCTTTTCAGCAGAGCAGAGAAAATTTTCTGCATAGAAAGAATCTGAAAATACTTTGTCAAGATCACGAGGGAAAAAAAAAAAAAAAAAAAAAAAAAATCGCAAAAACGATTTTTAACGATTAATCAAAACATCTGGGGTGCCAAGGTTTGCCATCACTGGTATAGACAGGGCTGGTGCAAGGATTTTTGACACCCCCAGGTGAAACCTCATTTTGCCCCGCCCCCCCATGGCTCCACCCCTGACTCCACTCCATTTGCCCTGCCTTTTTAATGAAGCGCCCATCAAATGCAGCCTCACCAGCGCCCATCAATGAATGTTTGCTTGCTTGCTTCCATTCATTTGGGAGTCGGGACACAGACACAGTCCTCCTCCACCGCCACTGCACTTCTGACACTATGTGCGAACGGAGCGGTGGCAGCTGATGCTGAGACTTAGTTGCTTGCTTCAGAGAGGAGAGAGTAGGAACTTCAGTAGCCGGGCGCCGTAGACGGCTGCCTAGCGGTAGCACTGGCCCTGGGTATAGAGCTGCTTTATGTGTGCCTGGAGGCCAGCTTTAAATTAAGCTGAGCACTCTTTGTGCTGCTTCTCCCTCCCACAGCCTGAGCTCGGCTGTACTGCTAGAGGCTGATGTCCAGTCATATTTAGGTACTTTAACTGCTTGCATGTAATAATGAATATAGGAGCTGCCTCATGTGTGCCTGGAGGGCAGCTTTATATTGTTAAGCAGAGCAGTTGATCCGGGGCGGTGATCACATGATGCACGCAGGGTATCGCTGTCATGACCGTTTCATGGAAATGTATGATACAACAAGATAATGGTTTGGCTCATAGTAGAATAGGAAGTTTCTGGGTCATCAGATGAACCATTCTTGTGAAATGTTCACATCCTGGAACAGAAGTGACACAAAACCCTTTTTTTTCTTTGTTAGTCCGCAGAGCGGTGCTGTCAGATGGACAACGGCGGTTGCGAAGTTGATATATATTTGATATGTGCAATACAGCAACCACAGCATGCAATGTCCTCTATGACACTCAGGACTAGACTGGCCTCATGGTGGTTGGGGGGGGGGGGGGGGGGTGCAACAAGTACAATCTGAATATATTTTTCCCTTTCTGTCTTCTCCGTCCGTGGGCATATCTGGGGCAAATTCAATGGTTCCTGAAGCCAGGGAGGGAGCAAGGTCTGCTGAGAGGAGATACAAGCCTCTCTGCAGCTCAAGAACTAATCCAGCTTTTTTGTTTTAATCCTTTGGAGGTTCAGGAATACAATGCAGGGCCATCTGTATTTTAGAATGATGGTACACTTTTCCCAAACCTATGTTCTGGTTTTAACCACTTGACCTCCGGAAGATTTAACCCCCCCCTTCATGACTGCGCCTCAGAATGGCCGCTCTCGCGACCCTGATCTTGGTAAAGAGCCGATGACGTGACTTTACCCATGTGATCGGTTGTGTCCAATCACAGCTGATCACATGTAAACAAGGAAGTGCCGTTTATCAGCTCTCCTCGCCCCACACTGACAGAGTGTGAGGCGAGGAGAGCCGATCAGCGGCATCTCCTTGCAGGGGAGACGTATACAGGTAATCAGGCTTGAATGGAGGAGAAGATTTGGATGCCGCACACCGGATGTAGTCAAAAAAACTTCACTTTATTGAAAAAATGGGATCATCAAAATAACAAGACTGTCATGCAGAAAGTACAGGTAAGCTGACCCGTTTCGCACTCAGGACTGAGTGCTTACTCATAGCTTACTCTTCTGCTCTGAAACTTCCAGGGGTCAGTGTCAGCCTGAGCGGTGGAAACACTTTCTTTGCTTGTCTACAGGTAATCAGGGCCCTGATTACAGTACAGCCCCAGCAGTGCCCATTAGTGCTGCCAGTCAGTGCTGCCTTTCAGCGCCCATCAATGTCTACCAGTGCCGCATATCAGGGCGGCATTAGTGCCGCCTCATCAGCGCACATCAGTGCAGCCTATCAGTGCCATTTATCAGTGCAGTACATTAGTGCCTCCTCATCAGTGCCCTTCAATGCCACCTCATCAGCGCACATCAGTGAAGGAGAAAAATTACTTAATTACAAAATTTACTGACAGAAACTAAGAAAAACTTTTTTCTTTTTAGCAAAGAAATAAAAAACCCAGCAGTGATTAAAGCGGAGTTCCACCCAAAAATGGAACTTCTGCTTTAAGTGATGGTGACCCCCTGACATGCCACATTTGGCATGTAATTTTTTTGGGGGAGCAGCGGGTACCCAGTTTTTACGGGCACGCAACTCCCACTTCCTCCCCTGGCTCCGCGGTGTCGGAAGAAAGTTCACCTCTCCCTCCTCCCTCCCTGCAATCTTCTGGGACACTTCCCAGAAGATTCCCTGGCCAATCACAGCACGCAGAGCGGCTCACGCAGTGTGCGCCCGGCTGTGAAGCCACAGCCGGGCGCCCTTAGTTAGAATGCCAGCGCTGTGGAGAGGAGGGGGAGAGGAGCGAGGCTTCATACACCCGCATCGCTGGATCGTGCAACAGGCACTTTTAAATGGGTGGAACTCCGCTTTAAATACCACCAAAGGAAATCTCTATTTGTGTGAAAAAAAATAATAAAAATGTAGTTTGGGTACAGCGCTGCATGACCCTGCAATTGTCATTCAAAGTGTGACAGCGCTGAAAGCTGAAAAATGGCCTGGGCAGGAAGGGGGGGTGAAAGTGCCCGGTAGGCAAGTGGACAATGGCGCAGTTGTGCGACGTTGTACCCAAATAAAATTGTTGGTCCTTTTTTCCCCCCAACAAATAGAGCTTTCTTTTGGTGGTATTTGATCACCTCTGCGTTTTTCATTTTTTGCGCTATAAAACAAAAAAGAAAAAAAAGACAGTCAATTTTGAAAAAAAAAAAAAAAAAAGACAATATTTTTTACTTATTGCTATAAAACAAAAAAAAAATGGAAAAAAAAAGTAAAATTTCTTCATCAATTAAGGCCAATGTGTATTCTACTACATATTTTTGTTAAAAAAAAATCCCAATGAGAGCATATTGAATGGCTTGCGCAAAAGTTATAGCGTGTACAAACTGTGGGAAATTTTTTATTTTTTTTACTAGTAATGGTGGCGATCAGCGACTTATAGTGGGACTGCGATATTGCGGCGAACATTATGACACATACTAACACTTTGTGGGAACCAGTGACACTAATACAGTGATCAGTGCTAAAAAAAAATATGCACTGTCACTGTACTAATGACACTGGCTGGGAAGGGGTTAACATCAGGCGCGCTCCAAGGGTTGTGTGCCTAGGCAGTGTTTATGTGTACAGTCTGGTAGGTGCTTTCACTAGGGGAAGAGATGGAATTTATTCCCTGCTTTGCATGTTCAAAAAAACCCATCCCTTCCCCCATCAGAACAGTGATCTGCCTTTGCTATCTCCTCCCACCATTATTATCTCCTATAGTTACATAGTAGGTGAGGTTGAAAAAAGTGATTATATGTCAGTATTACATACTGGACATCAGCTGGACATCGGGTATTCTGCACCTGTCGATCAGCTTCCGTTATGTGTAATCAAAGGAAGCGAAACGCCGTCGGCGGGCATGTGCGCCCCCTACCCGGAAGTGTCAGACCACACACATTTTATTATATATATATATATATATAATATATATATATATATATATATATATATATATATATATATATATATATATATATATATATATATATATATATGTATGTATATGTATATATGGGGTCGACCCGTCCCTCAGCTCTCTGGTCCCGGCACCGCCATCCTAAGGGAAACAGGCAGTGGAGCCTTACGGCTTCACTGCCCGTTTCCTACTGCGCATGCGCGAGCCGCGCAGCGCTTTGTGAATGGGACGCGATGTGTTGTGGGACACACACAGTTCCCATAACACACCGCGCCCCATTCCCCAGAAGACAACGCGGGGAGGAGAAGACAGAACATCACCGTGGCGTAGGAAGAGGCAGATTAGGAAGACTGCCTAGCAACAGCCATTTCAGGTGAGTTAAAACATTTTATTTTTTTTTTCCTCCAATTTTTTAGGGATTTTTTGGTGCAATTTTTTTTTTTTTGTGGTGGACCTCCACTTTAAAATCGCTGAGGTTTACAACCACATTAATTGCTTTGATGCTACAAAAGATACCAGAACACACTTACGTAGAACAGCTATGAAGCTGGTCTTGTCCACGAGGATCCATATTCCGAAACCAAGGATCACCGCTCCGAGGATCTGCGGAGAAATATAATCATTGTCAGCTCGATGAAGGTTTGTTTTAATAAATTCAATAAAAACAATCATCCAATGATGTAATGCTAATTTTTTTTTTTTTTTGGGGTCTTTCAAAGAACATTGAGCTACACGTATGGAAATCGTTCTCTTGCCCTCGGCAGCCAATCACCTTCTCTTTTGCTGATGCAACTTAGAAAAGAATATGAAAGAAACTGTCAGCAGCACATGAACATTTGGCACTGAGCTGGACTCTGAACACTTCCTTTTGGATGAACGGCTTCTGCGGCGGCATTTAGCGTTTGTTTTTGGCCACCAGTTTAAAAAACTTTAACCCTGAATGTAAAACTGACCACACACACACCTTACAATCTGATCACATGATCCTCTAAGATTTCCTTTTACATGAATTGACAGCTATGAGAGCTGAAATAAACAACCAATTCTTTTCTATTCATTCAGGCCAATTTCTACAGAACTATGCAGCTGTTATAGACACTGTACACTACGATCCTCGACAAGTTCCACATCAGACACTTCTTCAGGTTTTAATTTTAGTGGTTCCCCAGTAGCTTAAAGGGGGGTTCCGGACATTTTTTTTTTTTTAAAGTCAGTAGCTACAAACACTGTAGCTGCTGACTTTTAATAAGGGCACTTGCCAAGCGAGCCTGCGATGCCCCCACCCCGAGGCCGATCCGTCCACCGGATCGGGTGCAGGCGCCACCATCCTAACTAAGGGAAACAGGCAGTGGAGCCTTGCGGCTTCACTGCCCGTTTCCTACTGCGCATGCACGAGCCGCGCAGCGCTTTGTGAATGGCCCCGTCGTTTCCTGGGACACATACACATGTCCCAGAAGACAAACGGGGCCGCTCGCCAAGGAGGAGGAAACAGAAGAAACAGCGCCGCAGAATAGGAAGAGGCAGATTAGGAAGACTGCCTAGCAACAGGGGTTTCTGGTGAGTAAAACAATTTTTGTTTCTTCAAATGTTTTTTTTTATATTTTTTTAAGAATATTAATAAATGTAATTTTTTTTTTTAGGGTGGTCCTCCACTTTAAAAAAAACAAAAAAAACACATTTGTCTCTGCTCTGGAACTGTTCAAAGCAGTAATTCCTTTCTGCCACTAGATGGCCTCAGTTTTCTGAGCACATCATGTGAATGCATGATGTCATAAACCCACCCCTGAGGGGGCATCACCTTTGTGCCTGAGATTTCTATGTAATGATGCAGAGAGCAGAGCTGACATAATAAAATTTTATAATATATATATATATATATATATATATATATATATATATATATATATATATATATATCTATATCTATCTATCTATCTATCTAGAGAGAGAGAGAGAGATCTCTATATCTCTCTCTCTCTCTCTCTCTATATATATATATATATATATATATATATATATTATATATATATATATATATATATATATATATATATATATATAGAGAGAGAGAGAGAGAGAGAGAGAGAGAGAGAGAGAGAGAGAGAGAGAGAGAGAGAGAGAGAGAGAGAGAGAGAGAGAGAGAGAGAGAGAGAGAGAGAGAGAGATCTCTATATATATATATATATATATATATATATATATATATATATATATATATATATATATATATATATATATATATATATCTCGCTCTCTCTCTCTCTCTCTCTATATATATATACATATATACAGAGAGAGAGAACAACTACAGCAAGTAAAGGTTTATTTGACATTAGTTCATCTTTACTACACTGTCATCCTTCTTCCTATCAGACATTTTTCACTTTAAATGACCCAACTACAGTAAACTGATACGAGATGTCTTTGTACATAGTCACTGCCTCGTTCTCCACCTTCCTGAACCAGCCGCTTATTCCGCTCAACAGTATCCGTCTTTCTTCCCCTTTCTTTTACTGTCAACACATGTCACACAGACCATTCATCTGTTAGAGGAAATCACTGCATAGTTCATAGAGTCCCGTCACACACCAGACCAACCCGTCCCACAAGATCAGAGAGGAACAAAGGAGGGGGGGGGGAGGGGAACTCTGAAGTCAGCACAATGTAACTTAAAGCAGATCTGTCACAAAAACCAGGGCACTGCATACACAGCTTAGGAGAAACAATATCGCAGATGTGAATACTGAGTGTCAGCACATCCAGAGACAAGGACAGCTGAACTTATGAGTTACATACTTTGTTTTAGACTTTATGACTTCATCACTGGGTCTCTGTGCTTCTCTATGCAATGCAGTTAAATCATGGCTGGTGGGAGGCGCTAGCAGGGTGCTGTGCATCGCTTCCTAAAAACATCCAAGCACCCTGCCCAAGTACTCCTCTCAAGAGTCCCCTATCCTGATGCAAGCAGTGACCTGGCTCTTGGGAGGAGCTATGCAGATATTAATATGCAAGCAGTGGGCTGGCTCTTGGGAGGAGCTATGCGGATATTAATATGCAAGCAGTGGGCTGGCTCTTGGGAGCAGCTATGCAGATATTAATATGCAAGCAGTGGGCTGGCTCTTGGGAGGAGTTATGCAGATATTAATATGCAGCGGGCTGGCTCTTGGGAGGAGCTATGCGGATATTAACATGCAAGCAGTGGGCTGGCTCTTGGGAGGAGCTATGCGGATATTAATATGCAGTGGGCTGGCTCTTGGGAGGAGCTATGCAGATATTAATATACAAGCAGTGGGCTGGCTCTTGTAGGAATTATGCAAATATTAATATGCAAGCAGTGGGCTGGCTCTTGGGAGGAGCTATACAGATATTAATATGCAGTGGGCTGGCTCTTGGGAGGAGTTATGCAAATATTAATATGCAAGCAGTGGGCTGGCACTTGGGAGTTATGCAAATAATATGCAGTGGGCTGGCTCTTGGGAGAAGTTATGCAAATGTTAATATGCAAGCAGTGGGCTGACTCTTGTGAAGAGTTATGCAAATATCAAAATGTCTTGGATGGCTGTCAGTCTGGAGGAGTGGGCGGTTCCTAGGTAGGCTGTATTTACATAGGTAACGCCCACACATGATGCTGAGCCTCCATGCTTGAAAGAACTGAAATCCAAATTATAAAAAGGTGCAGGCTAGGGAGGAAAGAGCTGGACATCATCTAGCTATGACGTGAGGCAGGCTCTATCTATCTGACTTGCTGCTGCTTGCTGAAGCTCACAGTGTGCAGTGAAATCCGAGGAAGCAACTTCAGTCCAGGAGAGGAGCCGGTACAACTGTGCAAGACTGAAGGGGGCGCTGGAGGGCAGATATAAAGACTTTTTTTTTTTAGCTCACTTTCATTTTTTATTTTTTTTTGGTCTAGATTTACATGCAG
>JBBGZY010001808.1:377500-725000 GCA_037952925.1 Lithobates clamitans | reverse complement strand
GGAGGAATAATGGGGAGGCCGGGGCCGTCTGTGCTTGGCACCCTCTAGTACAGGCCAAGCCTGCAGCTCCTGAGTCTTCAAGATACAGATTGCGTCCAGGCTGACGTGTGAATTCCCAGCTTCCACTGAGCCCACATGGCCGGCATCTGGGATCTGGCGCTCCCTTTCCTGGAGGTCTATAGATGAGCGCGGTGAGGTGGACATGTGGGCAGCTGCTGACCGCACGTTGCCATAAAAACTGCCACTGGGCCGCAATTTCCGCTCTGGGAGTCAGACGGTAGAATGTTTTTGTGGTCGCCGTCCCTGTTTATACAGATATGCAAAATCTTTACAGTAATAGAAGTGGAAGGAAATGACCAGACAGAACCAAAATATGGAGAGAAGATTTAGAAGAGGATAGGCAAATTATGGGGACGGGAACTGCGATAGCTTTTTGACACATTTCCTATAAATTTTTTTTTTTTTAGGGCTCATTTAGACATGCAAAAAAAAATTTGAGGGCCCATTAACACACCTACTGCAAAAAGAAGTGTCTACAGCATGTTTTTGGTGCATTTTTGATGCGTTTGTGTTACGGTAAAAAAAAAAAAAAAATAAGACTCTTAGTTTTTTATTGTATGGATTTTTGTATCGTCTCAGCTAGTAACACTTTATTAACCCATCTCAAATGCTTGCTAGATGCACCCACTGTTGGTTTTTTTAAGCTTAATTTAGACATGCAGTTGGGGAGCGGCAACCGCTCTTTTGCGATGCTTGACGATACCCCCATGGACATAACAGTGAATGGTAAAATGACCACACACAAAAAAGGTGCACAAAGGTACGTTGGCCAACCTCTAAAGAGGAAAGGGCTCTCTGAAACTCCCAGGGTCAAGGTACTCTAGTTAACCTGACCGAAACCAAACCAACTCCACACCTAAGGAACCAGCTGAAGCTGGTCCACCACATGCTCGGTGAGGGCTCTCCTGAAGAGAGGTCCCCACTCCCGACTCAGGAGAGAAAAAAAAAAAAGTCATGAAAGCCACAAATCCTCCCCTAAAGTTGGTCCATGAAGTGCTTGGTGAGGGCTCTCATGAAGAGAAATCCTGACTGAGGAGAGGAAAAAGACACGAAGGCCACAGATCTTCCCCTGAGACTGGTCCATCAAGTGATCAGGGAGGGCTCTCCTAAGGAGAGAGGCCCCCACTCCTGACTGAGGAGAAGAAAAAGACACGAAGGCCACAGATCCTCCCCTGAAGCTGGTCTATCAAGTACTCCATGAGGGCTCTCCTGAAGAGAGGCCCTCGACTGAGAGGAAAAAGACATTAAGGCCACAGATCCTCCCCTAAGACTGGTCCATCAACTGCTTGGTGAAGACTCTCCTGAAGAGAGGTCTCGACTGAGGAGAGGAAAAAGACAGAAAGGCCATAGATCCTCCCCTGAAGCTGGTCCATCAAGTGCTTAGTGAGAGCTCTCCAGAAGAGAGGTCCCGGCTGAGAGGAAAAAAAAAGACAAAGGCCACAGATCCTCCCTTGAAACTGATGAAGTGCTTGGCAGGGGTTCTCCTGAGGAGGTCCCGACATAAGAGAGGAAAAAAAAGACAAAGGCCACAGATCCTCCAGTAAAACTGGTCCATCAAGTACTCAGTGAGTGCTCTCCTAAAGGGAGGTCCTGACTGAGGAGAGGAAAGAGACATGAAGGCCACGGATCCTCCTCCCACATCAGGGCAGGCTCCGAAAAACTTGCAGCTCTGTGAAGTAAAAAATAAAAATTAAAAATTCATGCATTCCATGCAAGTGCTCATGTCAATAAATAAAATAAAAAGTACCATATGCAATGCACTAGGTCAGCCTTCCGACCGGTATAAAAAAGTTGATCAGGGCTCACCAAAAGCCTGAACAAGTAAAGTAATAATAGTAATGCACTAGGTCAGCCTTCCGACCGGTATAAAAAAGTTGATCAGGGCTCACCAAAAGCCTGAACAAGTAAAGTAATAAGTGACATGACCTAATGCTGGTGAACATTCCACGAGGTGTCACACACAAAGTGTTTTTTTCGGCGCCCTTGGGACGCCACCCCCAAGCAGCACATCATCAGGAGCTCCTCACGCCTCCCAGCCCCTGGCCAGGCGAATGCAGTCCCATTCCTACCAGAAGGCATTAGCACTTAATGAGACTCCTGCCTACAACCGGGGACAAGCCTAGCAAACCAGGCCAGACTCAAACCAGGATGAAAGGATCCATTCCCCAAGTCCCCACCAATCACATTAGGAAATATTACTCTTGGTCTCAGCCAAAAGGCAAACAGCTGTATTCTAATAATAGACAATCATAGTTGCCAAAATGTAGTTGTGTTCAGCCAGTTTTCCAAGCCATGACCAGACATCTCTGACCTCACTATCTGATACTACATGTAAAACAATACAGTTAGGTCAAGGCCCGCCCCAGTTTGTGATTGGATCGTGAACATTGAGGAGGTCAGTTCTGTGTTCTCCTCTGTTAGCCGGAATCAGCTTTGCTGAAGTGGCAGATCTGTCAAACACTGGAGGTTAAAGGATAACTCCAATTTCATGGAAAAATTATAGCCATTTAAATAATATATACAATTGCTACACAAGCCATGAATTAATTTAAAAAAGTAGTATGGGTTTTTTTTTTTTTTTTTTTAGAATCATACATACCCCGGGCGGATGCAGCACCGGTTCCCGGCGGGCTCTAAGACTGAGAACCGAGTGATCAAACATCGCTGATCGCTCGGTTCTCAGAGCTCCCCTGAGCAGAAAGCTGGTGGCAATCACCGCTGTCTGCTCTGCCCCCCCCCCCTCCCTCACTGGAGCGCTGGGCTGTGTGTGGGGGGGGCGGGGGCGGGAGCGGCCGGCTCAGGCTCTTAGTGGCTCACTGAGAGGCTGATCCAGGTGCAGGTCCTGCCTTCTGGGCGGATCCTGACAATATGGTCACGTTCTTTCCCCAGCCTGGACCATTTCTATGACATCAGCTGACAGCGTGCTTCAGACCGCTGTCTGCTGAGAAGGGGTCACAGGAGTGCAGAACGAACTGCAATTCTGTGATCCACAGGAGAAGTACAGCCAAATGAGCTTTGGCTGTACTCAGGGGAGTTGCTAGGTCTGCAAAAGATCTGGGGCTAGAGCCCATAGCAGGGGTCACCAACCTTTTTGCATGCCCGCGGGGGGGGGGGGGGGGGGGGGGGACCGGTGGTAATCAATTTTTCATGGGCGATGGCTGGTGTTGGCGCATCAGTCATCATGGCATAATGGTTGATATGGTGTCAGGGTGATTGAAGTGCATTATTTCTATTGTTACATTCTAATATATAATGAAGTGGTTCAACTCACCATACTGCAGAATCAGTGGGAGCCCTGGGCGTGTCACTTGCCACATCTCCTGCCACCAGATGCAGCGTGTTACTTGCCACCCTCACCTGCCACTAGATGTGGATTGTCACTTGCCATGTCGCCTGCCACCAGAGGTGGATTGTCACTTGCCACTTTCACCTGGCAGCAGATGTGGATTGTCACTTGCCACGTCTCCTGCCACCATTTGCAGATTGTCACTTGCCACATCTCTTGCCACCATTTGCAGATTGTCACTTGCCACATCACCAGCCACCAGATGTGGGTTGTCATTTGCCAGCTGATGTGGATTGTCACTTGCCATGCCAGCCAGTGCCACCAAATGTGCATTGATGCTGCATTGGTGGCAGGCTGACAGCACTGGTCTATTTAGTGAGAGCAGGAGAGCGGTGATGCGGGGTGGGCAGTGAGAGATGATGTCATCTCGCTGCTCCCCGCCGCACCTCCGACATTGAAGCAAGGGGGTCTGGCTGCAAAGTGGATCTCCACGATGATCGTGCTGTGAGGGCGGATTATATCATCTCTCTGCTGCTTGCCACACCTCGCTCCCAAATTGAAGAGGCCCGGCTGTGAAGAGCTTGCTTCTTTCCTCTTATCCGCCTCTCTCATGCAGCCAGCCCGCCTGCCGCAGCAGCCGCAACCCGCTGGTTAGGCAGAGACCCTGCGGCAAGAGACTCGGGGCTATGGGCCCCAGATTCGGGGCTATAGCCCCAATAGCCACCCCCTAGCAACGCCCCTGGCTGTACTTCTCCTTTAATGTTATTCAAAACTACCTTTCTGTTTCAATCTCCAGCGCAAATTTCCTGTGGAATTCAATGCAATATGGCAACCTGGAGATCTTCTATGCACAGCTGGTGTACAGATCTTCCCCAGAAATGTCATTCCTTGCTTGAGTGATTTTCTCAGAAGTCTGCACTAAGCTACAAGTCAGATTTTAGGCATTCTCTGTAACTGAAATTTGAGTTTTTGGTGGGCTTTTCACCAAGGGTTAATTACTTCTAAAAGGGATTCTGACCCTGCGGCTTTCCTTATTAGAACACAGAGTGCACCAGGTGATTATAATGAACCAGTCTCTCCCTTTCAGATTCAGTCTGCAAATCGGTCTGGTGAAACAAACAGCTATGTCTTGCAAGCAACAAAAGATAGGAACCTGCTACAAATTTGTTAACCACCGGAAGGTTTTACCCCCTTCATGACCAGGCAACTTTTTGCTATTCAGCACTGTGCTACTTTAACTGGCAATTGCGCAGTCATGCAACTTTGTACTCAAATGAAATTTATATTATTTTTTCACACAAATAGAGCTTTCTTTTGGTGGTATTTGATCATCACTGTGTTTTTATTATATAGACATAAAAAGACCAAACGTTTTGAAAAAAATCACATTTAGTCAAAAATAGGCTAAAACAGGGGTAGGCAACCCCCAGCACTGGTACCGCAAGCCTCTTTTGCTGGCAGTCGACTCCCTCTCTATCAGCAGAGCAGCGCAGGGAAGTGTCAGTGAGACACTAATGCATTCCGATTTCAGATTTCCCCACACCCCACTGAGGGGGAGGCACTGCGCCCCCACACATTGTAAAAGATGGGAAACATTGTTTGGTTCTCTAACTTTGCTGTAGCTGCAATCGTTAGTTTTTGTGATGGGGAAGAGATTGGGTCACAGTCCTGCTAGCCCCGCCCACCATCTGGAAGAAGATAACTCGCTTGGTTTCCACTACCAATCTCAGAAAGAACGGATTTCACTGTGATTGAGAAAACCACAATCAGGTGACAGTTTGTGAAATTACTGTTGAGATTCTGGGAACTTTGTTGAAATTATACCTGAACCTTTGTGTCACTTACTACTGAACCCTCTGCACTCTGTGTCCCTTTAAGCCACAGCCAGGATTCAACGCAATGAAAATCACATCCAAACACTTTCTCAGCTGCGGGGGCCCAACTTATGATCTGCACACAGGCCCACTGCTTTCAGAAAATGCCCCTGACCTGAGCTCATCATTGCGCATCTATTGCAGATGCTTGTATGTGAAATCACATACATCCCATACATCCCATACATCCCATACATCACATACATCCCATACATCCCATACATGCACGTGGGCTGGATGCAAGAGTTGGATCAGCG
This sequence comes from Lithobates clamitans, assembly GCA_037952925.1. Taxonomy (NCBI): domain Eukaryota; kingdom Metazoa; phylum Chordata; class Amphibia; order Anura; family Ranidae; genus Lithobates; species Lithobates clamitans. Next base: position 719,523 of record JBBGZY010001808.1, on the reverse strand, counting down.
GAGATGAGTGTGCCAGGACATGCAGATGTGTCTCATCTCTGCTTCCATTCTCCACTCTGCATATCATAGATGAGAAGAGGGTACAGAGGTGGAGCAGATGTGCAGGGAGGTACCGTGGTGGAAGAGATGAGAAGAGGGTACAGAGGTGGAGCAGATGTGCAGGGAGGTACCGTGGTGGAAGAGATGAGAAGGGGGTTCAGTGATGGAACAGAAAAGTGGGGGGGTGTAGAGCAGTGGGGCAGGGGAGAAATGAGGTACATTGGTGGAACAGATGAGCAGGGGGGTACAGAGGTGGGGCAGATGTGCAGAGACAAAAAGGAGGTACATCGGTGGAACACATGGCCAAGGAGTTACAGTGGTGGGGCAGAAGAGCAGGAGGAACAGTGGTGGGAGAGATGTGCAGGCAATACAGTGGTGGGGCAGATGAGAAAGGGGGTTTACAGTGGTGGGGCAGGAGAGCAGATGGGTTCAGTGTTAGAACAGATGAGAAGGTGATTCAGTAGTGAGACAGAAGAGCATGGGGGTGCGGCGGTGGAGCAGATGTGCAGGGAGGAACATTGATGGGACAGAAGAGCAAGGGGGGGGTACAGTGGTGGGGCAGATGTGCAGGAGGTACAGTGATGGCAGGGATAAGAAGGGGGTTCAGTGTTGGGCCAAATGAAAAGGGGGTTTAGCGGTAGGACAGAAGAGCAGGGGGGTACAGTGGTTGGGCAGAAGAGCAGGGGGTACAGAGAAGGGGCAGGGCAGGTGTACAGGAGGTACAGTGGTGGGACAGATGAGCAGGGAGGTAAAGAGGTGGGGCATATGTGCAGAGACAAAAAGGAGGTACATCGGTGGAACACATGAGCAAGGAGTTACAGTGGTGGGACAGATATGCAGGAGGTACAGTGGTGGGGCAGATGTGCAGGGGGTTAGAGTGGTGGGGCAGATGTGCAGGGGGTTAGAGTGGTGGGGCAGATATGCAGGGGGGTACATAGGTGAGGAAGATGTGCAGGGTAGTACAGTGGTGGGGCAGATGTGCAGGGGGTTACAGTGGTGGGGCAGATCTGCAGGGGGTTACAGTGGTGGGGCAGATGTGCAGGGGGTATAGTGATCTGAGGTGTGAAGGGGCATGAATTGGGGCTGATCTGAGGAGTGAGTGCAGGATGTTAATTTCTCACTACTAAATTAGTTTACAGCATTTACTTTATAAAAAGTGATTAAGAGTGTGAAGTTGACATTTTTTTTGTTATAAATATCGGCACGCTCAATTTCTTTGAAAACATTTTTTGGCACACTCTACTCAAAAGGTTGCCTATCCCTGGGCTAAAATGTACTCTGCCACATGTCTTTGGTAAAAAAAAAAAGTGCATATTGATTGGTTTGTGAGAAAGTTATAGCATCTACAAACTATTTCATATATTTGAAAATTGATCAGTCCTGATGTACTGACGGACCATCTCATTTTTGGAGGCCTGAAAATGACAGGACAGTACAAACGACCCCATTTTGGAAAGTAGTCTGAGGTGTTTAGTAACATGGCGAGTTTTTTGAAGTTTTTTCTTTTCACAATATTTTTTATTACATACTGTCACCAGTGTAGTACAGTGTAATTGTATGACTGATGTGACGGCGATCAGGGATTCTGACTGGTGACTGGAGTATGTAACCAAAAAAAAATAACTTTTTTACTTTTTTATCTTTATTTTTTACACCCTCTCATCAAAGTAGATGATGGTCACCATATTGACACCTTACTACTCAGGAGGGTTGATCAGGGATTTTTATTTTTTACACTACGGTTATTGCTTATTCAGTAATGATCACTGTATAAAACAACAGTTTTAGCTGTCATGAATGGGTTTCCTTCCTTACTTATTATTGTGATCAGAGATTGGCCACAGCTAATCACATGGTACAGGTAGCCAGGTACCATGTGATTGCTGTGGGCTAATCACAACAGTAAGCAAGCTGTTCATGAATGGAAAGCCATTCATGACAGGTTGTTTACATTGTTATCATGTGATCACTAGGACCAATCATAGAGATTACATGATACCCGGTTACCTACAGTATAAGAGTCACCGGACACAGGGGGTCACAGGAGGAGCGCCCCCAACCCAGGGGGAGGCACAATCACAGATACATACGTGACTAAGCCTGCAGCTGCCGTCCCGCCCAAGTAAATGTACTGGGGCGGGGCAGCAAGTGGTTATAATCCCTGCAATGTACGTTGATCACCCTGAGGGGATTGGTCAAAATTGGGCAATTTATTGAGTTGTATGCCCTAAAATTAACTTTAGTGGGTTTTTTTACTGAAATTGTACATGTCAAACTGATGTGCTAATAAAAAAAAAAAAAACATAAAAAAATTAACTACCACTATTTTAGCTTCTGGCGTGTCTGCTTTCAAAAAATATATAATGTTTTGGGGGTAATGTTCGGGCCTAAAATGATTTTTAAAAAACTTGTGCAAAAATGCAACAACCATCAGTATCACCATTTCTGAGTGAACGTGCTGAACCCAAGCGAACGACGCTGAAAACTGTATTCCAGCAGGCTTTCCAGGACGCTCCCCATCTTTTCTGCACTCGGAGAGCTCAGCCTTTTGAGGAAAGGTTCCCTGGCTCACCGCTGATGAGTCTGAGTCAAACATAACGTGTTAGCTGCCAGGAAACTAAATGTACCAAGCCAACGAGTCTGTTCTCTCACACAAAAGGGAAGATATTTGGACTGTTCTGCTGTCAGAATTAAATGCATACTCCATCTAACTCATAACTCCAAAGTGAGTACCATGAGCGCCGTGCCATCCCAACCTTTTTATGTTAACAAATGACTTAGTAGAGTCACAAGTTGCTAAAACGCACCGGGAATGGAAACTGTCAGGGGTGCATAGGAGTCATAGTCTGGAGATCTGCCGAGAACATGTCAATGCCCTGACTCTTGCTTGCTTTGTAAATAGGCAGTAAACATGGGCATGATGGTGACACTGTTTATTTCAAATGGTAGAAAGTTGTTTCAGGCTTCTTTTTTTTTGCGCATGCTTGCAAAGCCATAATTCAAATGAGCAAAAAGGGAGGATCCCAAATCCTCGAACTCTCCAGAGAGCATGGCTCCTGATAGGGATTAACTGAAGCCAGGTGGTTCTTGATTGTTGGGTATCCGCTATCCAGATCCACCAAGTACTTGGTGAGGGCTCCTACAAAGAGACCTTCAGGGCAGGGGATAAAGAAACCTGAAGGCCTCAGATCCTTTCACCAGGAAAGGCTCGGAAATCAAGCACCCGTCTCTCTCTCTGTGGGGTACAAATGCTTGTACCTGGAAAGAATGGGAACCAGATATAAATGTTATTTCAAGCTGGCCAAATGTCTTACCCTAGGAAGCAAGTTCAGAAGTAAATCTGGGTTGCCAGTAACCCGCATTAGGGTTGCAAACCTATTGCGATTCTCCAGCACGCCCGGGTCACCACATTCACCAAATACTGTGGGCTCTCTTCCTTCTAAGCCCCTGACCACACCAGACATTTCTGACTTACCAAGAGGCACTGGGTCCCTCAGGATCCAGCCTTATCCGAGAGGTAGCAACCTTCCCACCTTATCCTGTGGCGCAAGGTTTTCCTACCTTCCTGGAGGAAGATTTTTTGGTGGAACCCCCATTATATTAGATGAGCTACTTTCTAGCCAGTATTCCTGCCACAAGGCAAGGAAACAGTAAGTTTTTCCCCTGTAGATATTACTAAGAACAGATATGACACTTGATTTTAGCTGTTGGGTTAAGAAGTTACTTGGCCATGATCAAGGGAATATGTTGAAGAGATTACCTCTAATGTGCGTTTAGGAGATTCGAGAAAGTATAAACAGACAGGCTATGGTGAGGTGGAGCCCTCCAACCAACTAGCACAAAGTACAGTAGAATCTCGATAAAACCAAAAAAGGCATCTACGCATCTTACTTCCATTTTAAATTCCATAAAAAAAAGAGGGTTATCCTACATTTTTAGGATGGTGTATGCAGCCTTCCTAAAATGGCTCAGCTTTGACATTTTGTTAAGGTCTCTGGGAACCCTTGCAAAAGTTAATTTATTGGGGTCAGTAGAAAAACTGCTTCTCACATTGGGGGCCACAGGAAAGAATGTCTCCACCATAGTGGTGGACAGCATGCTACGCTTACCAACAGCCTAAAAAGATCATTGGGTTAATGCAGCTGGCTCTGCAAAGTGTCACTGACCCTGGAACTACATAGGCAGCATAAGATAAGGTGGATCAACCAGCCACAGATCGGTTAACCTCTAAGAACCTCTGGAGGAACTCTATGGTTCCACATAACCCTGGTTTAGAATGGTTGGTATATGCAGTCTGGAAGAAAAGCCTCTGTGGTATCAGGCTGTATTTGTGCTATGGATGCACAGTTAGCCCAAGTCCCTGACCATACCAGACAGATCTGACTTGCCAGGAGGCACTTAGGATCCAGCCTTATCCGAGAGGTAGTGCAGGAAGATTCTTTGGTGGAGCCCCCCATCTATTAGATGGCTTACTTTCTAGCCAATATCCCCGGCACAAGACAAGGAAACCGTGAGTTTTTCCCCTGTAGATATTACTAAGAACAGATATGACACTGGGTGTTAACTTGCATCTTGGCATGAGAAGTGACTTGGCCATCATTAAGCCTCGGTTCACACCAGAGGTGGCACGACTTGCAGGTCGCCTCACCGAGGCGACCTGCACACGACTGCCCGGGCGACTTGCAAAACGACTTTTGTATAGAAGTCTATGCAAGTCGCCCCAAGTCGCCCCCAAAGTCGTACAGGAACCTTTTTCTAAGTCGGAGCGACTTGCGTCGCTCCCCTTAGAACGGTTCCATAGCACAGAACGGGGGTCGCCTGACAAGTCGTCCCTGTGTGAACTCAGCCTAAGGCAATATGTTGAAACAATAACCTCTACAGAATGGGGCTTTAGGATATTCGAGAAAGTATAACCAGACAGGGTATGGTGAGGTGGACTGAAAAAGCCCTCCAATCAACTAGTACAAAAGTACATTACATTAAGCTCTTACCCTATTGTAGTTTCTATAAGTGGGATGCAGTGCTGTGGAGGTAGTTTCTTTCCAATCTCCACTAACCTAACCTTGGACATAGTACAAAGTACAGTAGAGTCTTCATAAAACAGAAGATATCTACCACACCTCACTCAAGGGGGTTATCCTATATTTTAGGATAGTGTATGCCAGCCTTCCTTAGCCTTTTCACCCTCAGAAGAACACTTGAACTTATTTTCAGGTCTCAGGGAACCCTTGCAAAAGTCAATTCATTTAGGGTCAGTGGGAAAAGTGCTTCTAACATTGGTGGCCAGTGGGATGAATGTCCCCACCATAGTAATGGTCAGCATGCAACTCTTACCAACAGCTTAAAAATCATTGGGTTCATGCAGCTGGCTATGCCGAGTGGTGTTGACTCTGGAACTATATAGGCATCATCAAATGGGAGGTCATTAAGCCAAAGCCCATGGAACCCCTAGGAACCTCTAGAGCATGGATCTTCAAACTACGGCCCTCCAGCTGTTGCGGAACTACACATCCCATGAGGCAGTGTAAAACTCTGACATTCACTGACATGACTAGGCATCATGGGAACTGTAGTTCATGAACTACTGTAGGGCCATAGTTTGAAGACCTCTGCTCTAGAGGAATGCTGAGGTTCCACAGTGCCCTGATTGAGAATGGCTAGCGTATGTTGTGTGGGGGGAAAAAAAGCCTCTTAGCCCCGGTTCACACAGGGGCGGCACGACTTGCAGGTCTCCTCAGCGAGGCGACCTGCAAACGACTTCCGCGGCGACTTGCAAAACGACTTCTGTATAGAAGTCTATGCAAGTTGCCCCCAAAGTAGTACAGGAACCTTTTTCTAAATCGGAGCGACTTGCGTCGCTCCTATTAGAACGTTCCATTGTACAGAACGGGAGGCGACTTGTCAGGCGGGCTAGGTCGCCTGACAAGTTGCCCCTGTGTGAACCGGCTCTAAAAGATTCGGTGCGAAGGAAGAAAAAGCCTTGGGTACCACACTCCATCAAAACCCGACATTTACTAGAGTAAAAGCAGCACCAGCCCAGCTCTGTTCAGGCCACCCAACGCATTTCGCCCCCACCCATCAGGCTTCATCATGGAGGTGACCATAGTGATATTATATAAGTTTTTCCTTCTCTTCACACTGCATGCATTAAGCCAGGACAGGTTCTCTCCAAGCCTGAACTCTCAGTGAGGTCACATAGGAACCTGGAGCAGCACCCCCAGTTCTTGGAGTGTGGGCTCTATAATATCAGGCTGTATCTTCTGTACTATGGATGCACAGTTGGCTGAAGGGCATAAAGAAAGAATTTGAATGGCTCTGTCCACAATCCTAAATGGCAGAAAAAAAAAACCCTTATTTTTAGAATTTGTGACCTTTTATTTATGAAGGCTCCACTGTGCTTAATTCAAACCCCTGCAACACACAACTCTGAAAAGTGAACTTACAGAGGGCAAAAGACACTCCAACACAAAGGGAGATTTTCCCAGGAGGAAATGCATTCCCGGAATTCCCAGGACACATCCAGCTGTCATCTTCATATCTATGGGGGCCGGGCAGCTGCCTCATATCTAGCCCCACTCCTCTGCTTATTCTCCAATTCAGCCATATTTACCCCGGATGGGCTCCAGAGCGGTGAAACAGCACTGACAGCTGGTCCATGCGCACAGCAGGAATTCCTAAACAGACAGCGCATTCAGGCTCGGCTTAACGCCTTACTACAAGCTCAGATGCTCTGTTGCTGCACCGGTGCAAAACGAATACGCTGTACGGTTCTTCATCACAAAAAGACGTTGAAGGAGCGGATGGATAAAATGCCGTTATATCAGGCTGTATAAAGTATTCTGCATTTCCAAATATATAACCAGACCACTGATGATTAGGTGGGCCGAAAGAAATCAAACCCCCAAATAAACCAATGCAATGCATTGCAGAGACTTCCTAATACAGGAGGAACCTGCATGTCTCATATCAGAAATAAAAAAAATTATCTGGGGTGTTCCTCGTATAGGACCGGCTGCTCAGTTTTTTTATTCATTTATTTTGTTATTCTTAAGTTAAGGCACCCCTTACAAATGTTATAAAATTTCAAGGCACCCTAGTTTAAAATGGGGTCCCCGTCACATCATTCTCCCCCCACCCCCCTCCATTCACATCAGAGTCCCCAGGCCCCCCTCCCATTTACATCAGAGTCCTCAGATCCCTATTTTCACATGAGAGTCCCTCCTTTCATATCAGGGTCTCCATTCCCTCCTGCCTTCACATCAGAGTCATCAGCTCCATCCTCCCCCTTGCACATTGGAGTCCTCAGCCCCCCTCCTTTAACAATAAAGTCCTCCATCTCCCCCCTCCACCTTTTGCACATCAGAATCCCAAGTCAACCTCCACCACCCTTGGGACATCAGAATCCTCAGTCTCTCTCCCCGCCCCCCCCCCCACATTTGCTAATCAGAATCCTCAGCCACCCCCCCAGACATCAGAATCCTATCCTCAGTCCCCCCCAGACATCAGAATCCTCAGTCCCCCCCAGACATCAGAATCCTCAGTCCCCCCCCCAGACATCAGAATCCTCAGTCCCCCCCAGACATCAGAATCCTCAGTCCCCCCCAGACATCAGGATCCTCAGTCCCCCCCCAGACATCAGGATCCTCAGTCCCCCCCCAGACATTAGAATCCTCAGCCCCCCCCCAGACATCAGAATCCTCAGTCCCCCCCCAGACATCAGGATCCTCAGTCCCCCCCCAGACATCAGAATCCTCAGTCCCCCCCCCAGACATCAGGATCCTCAGTCCCCCCCCCAGACATCAGAATCCTCAGCCCCCCCCCCAGACATCAGAATCCTCAGCCCCCCCCCCAGACATCAGAATCCTCAGCCACCCCCCAGACATCAGAATCCTCCCAGACATCAGAATCCTCAGCCCCCCCCCCAGACATCAGAATCCTCAGCCCCCCTCCAGACATCAGCAGAATCCTCAGTCCCCCCCAGACATCAGAATCCTCAGTTCCTCTTCCCCTTTACACATCAGAATTCTCTCTCCCTCTCTCTCCCTCCCCCCCCCATTTTCAAATCAGAATTCTCAGTCCCCCCCCCCCCCCCCGACTTCAGAATCCTCAGGTCTCTCCCCCCCACATCAGAATCCTCAGTCCCCCCGGACATCAGAGTCCTCAGCCAGCCGCCCCCCCTGGACATCAGAATCGTCAGTCACCCCCCCCCCCCCCCCCCCCGCATATCGGAATCCTCAGTCCCCTTCCACCCCTTTGCACATCAGACTCTCCAGTCTCCCCCTCCTCCTTTGGCCTTGACATCAGAGTCCTCAGTCTCCCCATTTCCGGGCTCTAAAAATGCTTCTTCCAGGCTACAGTAAAACATCAGAATGTAAAACCTAAAATAGGTATTCAAAAAGGTTCTAAATGAAATAAAAATGAATATAAAACTTACCGAGTACTTTATTAGATCCCCCTTGCGAGTACCGGGTTGGACCCCCTTTTGCCTTCATTCTTCATGGCATAGATACAACAAGATGCTGGAAACATTCCTCAGAGATTTTGCTCCATAGTGACATGATAGCATCACACAGTTGTTGTAGATTTGTCGGCTGCACATCCATGATGCGAATCTCCCGTTTCATCACATCCCAGAGGTGCTCTATTGGATGAGATGTGGTGAGTGTGGAGGCCATTGGAGTACAGGGACCTCATTGTCCAGTGGTGAGATGATTGGAGCTTTGTGACATGGTGCATTATCCTGCTGGAAGGAGCCATCAGAAGATGGGGACACTGTAGTCATAAAGGGATGGACATGGTCAGTAACAATACTCAGGTAGATCGTGGTGTTTAAATGATGATCAATTGGTACTAAGGGGCCCAAAGTGTGCCAAGAAAATATCCTCCCCACCATTACACCCCCACCACCAGCCTGAACCGGTGATACAAGGCAGGATGGAGCCATGCTTTCATGTTTACGCCAAATTCTGACCGACCATCTGAATGTCGCAGCTGAAATCGAGACTCATCAGACCTGGGAACGTTTTTCCAATCTTCTATTGTCCAATTTTGGTGATCCTGTGCGAATTGTAGCCTCAGTTTCCTGTTCTTAGCTGACAGGAGTGGCACCCAGTGTGGTCTTCTGCTGCTGTAGCCCATCTGCTACAAGGTTCGATGTGCTGTGCGCTCAGAGATGGTATTCTGAATACCTTGGGTGTAACAAGTGGTTATTTGAGTTACTGTTGCCTTTTAATCATCTTGAACCAGTCTGCCCATTCCCCTCTGACATCAACAAGGCATTTTCATCCACACAACTGCCGCTCACTGGATATTTTCTCTTTTTCGGACCATTCTCTGTAAACCCGAGAGATGGTTGTGTGTGAAAATTCCAGTAGATCAGCAGTTTTTGAAATCCTCAGACCAGCCCGTCTGGCACCAACAACCATGCCACGTTCAAAGTTACTTAATTCCCCTTTCTTCCCCATTCTGATGCTCGGTTTGAACTTCAGCAAGTCATCTTCACCACATCTAGATGCATCGAGTTGTTGCCATGTGATTGGCTGATTAGCAATTTGTGTTACCAAACAATTGAACAGGTGTACCTAATAAAGTGGCTGTGAGTGTATTATATTATCTATACACTATATATACACAACAAAGAGGTCCACAATAATGGATGTGGTTTGATAATACCGATTACATAATTTCTCTAATGAACAAAAATGACCAGTAAGTAGAACATTTCTGAATCTGTATTATAGTAATCAAAATATGAAACAGCAAGAAAAAGAAGGTCACACCAAAAATGTCTTCCAGCTCAACATTACAGTGATGTTTGTGATGTGAAATGACATTACGACTTCCCTTTAAATCTAGCTGTGAATATATGATAAGAATCACATATACACCTCAGCCCAGAATTGGGATCCTGTCTTCTGAAATAAGATGTGCAATGTTAGAAAACAGGAAACCACAGATCTCAGACCTTATCTCCTCTCCGCTTAGTACAAAACAGAGATAGGAGCTCATCTCCAAGACGAGAGGGGGGGGCACCAAGACGAGGGGAGCGCCAAGACGAGGGGGGGGGGCGTCAAGACGAGGGGGGGGGGGGGGAGTTGCGAGTTCCTAATGCAATCGATCTTTGTGACAGAACTGGTCAGAATACAGAACCAAACCAGGATTTCCCCCGGCCAATCACACAGCAGATAAATAAAAATAGAAGGTTTTATTGAATGGGGGGGGGGGGGGGGGATGGGAAGAGATAACATAAGCAGAATAAACTTCCGCTTTAACCCTTTACTGCTGGAGCCATTTTTGTGTTTTTGTATACATTTTAAAAATTATTTTAGGCCTGAGGATTACTTAAAACCCACCAAAACATGTTATAGAACGTGTTATGTTTACCATTCACCCTCCCCTCTCCTTGGCAACACTCACCATGCCGGTCCTGGGTCTACAGGTCCACAGGCCTCCCTCCCTTCTCCATGGCGGCACTCACTATGCCGATCCCGGGTCCACAGGTCTCCCTCCCTTCTCCAAGGTGGCACTCGCCATGCTGATCCCGGGTCCACAGGTCTCCCTCCTTCTCCATGGCGGCACTCACCATGCCGGTCCCGGGTCTACAGGTCCGTAGGCCTCCCTCCCTTCTCCATGGCGGCACTTGCCATGCGATCGCAGGTCCACAGGTCCCCCTCCCTTCTCCATGGCGGCACTCGCTATGCCGATCCCGGGTCCACAGGTCTCCCTCCCTTCTCCATGGCGGCATTCGCTATGCCGATCCTGGGTCCACAGGCCTCCCTCCCTTCTCCATGGCGGCACTCGCTATGCCGATCCCGGGTCCACAGGTCTCCCTCCCTTCTCCATGGCGGCATTCGCTATGCCCGATCCTGGGTCCACAGGCCTCCCTCCCTTCTCCATGGCGGCACTCGCTATGCCGATCCTGGGTCCACAGGCCTCCCTCCCTTCTCCATGGCGGCACTCGCTATGCCGATCCCAGGTCCACAGGCCTCCCTCCCTTCTCTATGGCGGCACTTTCTATGCCGATCCCAGGTCCCCAGGCCTCCCTCCCTTCTCCATGGCGGCACTCGCTATGCCGATCCCAGGTCCACAGGCCTCCCTCCCTTCTCCATGGCGGCACTCGCTATGCCGATCCCAGGTCCACAGGCCTCCCTCCCTTCTCCATGGCGGCACTCGCTATGCCGATCCCAGGTCCACAGGTCTCCTTCCTTCTCCATGGCGGCACTCGCTATGCCGATTCCGGGTCCACAGGCCTCCCTCCCTTCTCCATGGCGGCACTCGCTATGCCAATCCCAGGTCCACAGGCCTCCCTCCCTTCTCCATGGCGGCACTCGCTATGCCGATCCCAGGTCCACAGGCCTCCCTTCCTTCTCCATGGCGGCACTCGCCATGCCGATCCCAGGTCCACAGGCCTCCCTCCCTTCTCCATAGCTGCATTCGCTATGTCGATCCCAGGTCCACAGGTCTCCCTTTCTTCTCCATGGGGGGCACTCACAATGTTGATACCAGGTCCATAGGCCTCCCTCCCTTCCTTCTCCATGGCGGCACTCGCCATGAGATCCTGGGTCCACAGGCCTCCCTCCCTTCTCCATGGCAGTACTCACCATGCCGATCCCGGGTCCACAGGTCTCACTCCCTTCTCCATGGCGGCACTCGCTATGCCGATTCCGGGTCCACAGGCCTCCCTCCCTTCTCCATGGCGGCACTCGCTATGCCGATCCTGGGTCCACAGGTCTCCCTTCTCCATGGCGGCATTCGCTATGCCCATCCCGGGTCCACAGGCCTCCCTTCCTTCTCCATGGCGGCACTCGCCATGCCGATCCCAGGTCCACAGGCCTCCCTCCCTTCTCCATAGCTGCATTCGCTATGTCGATCCCAGGTCCACAGGTCTCCCTCCCTTCTCCATGGGGGGCACTCACAATGTTGATACCAGGTCCATAGGCCTCCCTCCCTTCCTTCTCCATGGCGGCACTCGCCATGAGATCCTGGGTCCACAGGCCTCCCTCCCTTCTCCATGGCAGTACTCACCATGCCGATCCCGGGTCCACAGGTCTCCATTAGAGATGGGCTCGGGCGTATTCAAGTTCACAGGTGCCGATCCCACCAGGAAGCCGACACTGCACACCGCTAATCACAGGCAGGGAGACATTTCCCAATCCGCAGCTGCACAGAGCCTGTGATTGGTCGTGTGCATTGTCGGCTTCCTGGCGCGATCGGGCATGTGGGAACTCGAACACGCCTGAGCCCATCTCTAGTCTCCATCCCACCTCTTTGGAGGCACTCGCCATGCCGGTCCCGGGTCCACCACTGCACACTGGGAAACATGACCGGCACACTACTGGGGGTGCAACAAAAGGAATCTGGCAGTTGTACAGATTTACCTACTGTATGCAGGACAAACATAGGTGGCAGTGAAACAGTTAAATGTTTAGGCAGACGTGTAAAATCAGATTCTTTTTCCCCCTCCGTGGTAAAACATACACGTCATGTAACGATCATCACACACACGGAAGTACATTCCTTCCAGGGCCAAGGTTTGTTTTGTTAGGACTATACCAATCAGGAAGAATTTTGTTAACAAGCAAAGAATTTACTATAAAACGACAAACCGATTTTACAATGCTATGCACTAAAAGCGTTAAAAATCTATTTTAAATATGATCATTGAAGGGGGTCTCAAGCGAACACACAAGCACTACATGCATGCTCCTTTAAGTGGATCAAAAAGAAACAGGTGAACACATCTTTGTATTTATTACGGCTTCTTGCTAAATTTTATGTTTTGTTTTTTTTTTATATGCCCAACATATATTTTCTGGTGTCCTCCCACAGCCGGGGAGCCACAGGTGCCACGTACAGCCCGTCATACAAGTGGATGGCTGTTCACAGCTGTACTCTTGAAAAAACTTTACAAGCATACAGCCCCGTATACATGTTTACTTGTAAGGCAGGCAGTATGCAGCTCCCAGGCACAGAAAAAGCAGCAGAGTCAAGACTGGGAGAGGGAGAAGCAGTTTAAGGAACCGGTCAGTCGCTCTGCAGTGCTGATGTGCTAATCAAGGAGAAGACAGAGAGATGAGGTGCCAGAGAGGGATGTGCTGTGTGGAGTGGCTGTGTAAATCTCAGGACTGGATGGACAGAAATTCAAAGCCTTTGGCAGCTCCCGAGTATTTAGTGGTTTGCCCAGAGTTCAGCTTTAAATAAGAATATTCCAGAAACCTGAGCACCCACATCTCGTATTCCAGCTTTGTCCCCACCCCCCACGCTGACAGGTACATGTAAACAATACAGAGCTCTGTCCTGTCAGGGGGATGTGCTGGTTTACGTTTCCCTGCAAAGCAAGGGGAAATAAATTGGCACATCCCATAGTAAATCAGCACAGTCAATGCACCAAGCACTGTTAGGCACACATGTAACCCTTTGATCACGCTAGACGTTAAGCCCCTCCCAGCCAGTGTCATTAGTACAGTGACAGTGCATATTATTAGCACCGATCACTGTATTAGTGTCACTGGTTCCTACAAAGTGTCAAACATGTCAGTCTCAGATTGCCTGCTATACAGTCCTGCTATAAGTCGCTGATCATCGTCATTACTAGTATAAGGGAGCTAGGGAGGAGGTGAAATTCTTATGGGTAGAGCTTCAAAGGGATGAAGCTAAGGGGAAAATAATACTGGGAGTATGCCATAGGCCCCCTAACCTGAGGGAGGAGGGGGAGATGGATTTCCTATCACAAGTTGGATTAGCAGCAAGGATGGGAAGTCTTATCATAATGGGGGATTTTAATTATCCAGGCATAGACTGGGCGGAGGAAACCACCTATTCGTCTAAGGATCGCCAGTTCCTAAATGTCTTGCAGGACAATTTCATTGGTCAGATGGTAGACGCACCAACTAGAAAAAAAGCGTTACTAGATCTACTGATTACCAACAATACAGACCTGATCACAGATGTGGAAATACGAGGCAATTTAGGAAACAGCGATCACAGGTCAATTGCCTTCAGTATAAATCACACAAATAGGAAACACAAGGGAATACAAAGACACTGAATTTCAAAAGAGCCAACTTCCCTAAACTCTGAGCCTTGCTAGAAGATATAAATTGGGATAAAAATCTTAGGAATAAAGAACACAGAGGAGAGATGGATTTGCTTTAAGAGCATATTAAATAAGGGCTTTAGCCAATGCATCCCATTGGGTAATAAATGTAAAAGAGCAAACAAAAGTCCTGGATGGCTTAACTCCAACGTAAAAATGCATATAAAAATCAAAGGAGAAGGCCTTCAAAAAACACAAGGCTGAGGGATCATCATCAGCATTCAGACTTTACAAAGAATCAAACGAACAAATCCCTCAGACTTTGGTTGATCGTGTGTAGGCAAGTCCGTTCATTCGAAAAGTCAGTCGAAAAGTCCGTCGAAAAGTCCGTCGAAAAAGTCAGTCGAAAAAGTCAGTCGAAAAAGTCAGTCGAAAAAGTCAGTCGAAAAAGTCAGTCGAAAAGTCAGCCGGACAAAGTCTACCGTAAAGTCCACTCGTGTGTACGCGGCATAAGGTACACGAAAGACACATAGCGGAGGAAAGCAAAAAAAAAAAAAAAGTGCACAAAGCAAGGTCCATAAAGACATGGATGAGCGAGTTTGGGATGGAGGAACTTGACTGGCCTGCACAGAGTCCTGACCTCAACCCGATAGAACACCTTTGGGATGAATTAGAGTGGAGACTGTGAGCCAGGTCTTCTCGTCCAGATCAGTGCCTGACCTCTAAAAATGCGCTTCTGGAAGAATGGTCAAACATTCTCATAGACATTCCCATAGACCAGGGATCCTCGAACTACAGCCCTCTAGCTGTTGCGAAACTACACATCCCATGAGGCATTGTAAAACTCTGACATTCACAGACATGGCTAGGCATGATGGGAATTGTAGTTCTTGAACAAATGGAGGACCATAGTTTAAAGACCCTTGCCATAGACCAACTCTTCTGGGAAGGCTGTCCACAAGGTTTAGGAGTGTGTCTATGGCAGGGGTAGGCAAGCTGGGGCCCTCCAGCTGTTGTGGAACTACATTTCCCATGAGGCCTTGCAAGGCTGGCAGTTACAATTACTCCTAGAGGAATGATGGGACTTGTAGTTCTGCAGCAGCTGGAGGGCCCCAGGTTGCCAACCCCTGCCATAGAAAGACACACCTAAACCTTATGAACAGCCTTCCCAGAAGAGTTGAAGCTGTTATAGCTGCAAAGGGTGGGCCCACTCAATATTGAACCCTACGGACTAAGACTGGGATGCCATTAAATTTCATGTGCGTGTAAAGGCAGGCGTCCCAATACTTTTGGTAATATAGTGTATGTAGAGGACTGGTGTTATGGTGGAAGGACTGTGTAGAGGGTCTTCTCAAATTCCCCGCAATCAGAGCTTTGTGTTGACGGCCTACTACACAGGATGTGACGATGCTTGGACTACTCTCAGAGAAGAGAGTAATTAGCAGAACAATGGGTGAGAGGAGAGCTGGAACATTCCGATAAGAGCTAGGAAAAGGGCGGAGGACCGAGGAACCCAAATGTGCCATAGATCAGAGCTGGTGACTTCAATAGAGCTTCCCCGACATGTACTAAATCACGAGGCTGCACCAAAATAATAAAAACTACAAATCCTCATTGTTCTGGGAATAAATTCATAAACCACACCAATCTTTTTTTCCTTCTTTTAGTAAAGTTGACCTACCCCTGACAACATCACATGTTTATTACTGTAGAGCAATTGGCTGCCAAGCAGTTTGGCAGATATCTACAAAGAATAGAGAAGGTGACTTCCCATCATTATCAGACATCTCAAGTCTCCCACGAGGTGCGGGAGTCTCCTGCATTTCTGCGGCGGCTCCCGCACACCCGCAAGCGCCTCCCAATCTCCCGGGAATGATCGGTGCGGGGAACAGCTGTGCTCCTAGCATCCCCATCCACGCTAAACAATTTGTCCTTGTAATTAGGGCTCCGGCTGGCGGCCATTTTTTGGTGGACCAAAAACTGCATTGATTTTAATGGGAGAATTTTCAAACGCTAGAGAACAAACGTTCTTCTTGTGTTTTGGTTCTCCGGCATAGTGTCCTTACAGCATAGGACAAAATAAAAAAAAAATAAAAAAAAAAATATATATATATATATATATATATATATATATATATATATATATATATATACACAGTTTGTTTATTTGTTATGTTTTTGACTTTATTTCAGAGCAGATATTATATATATTTATTATTATAATATATATATATATATATATATATATATATATATATATATATATATATATATATATATATATATATATATATATATATATATATAATTATCTAAAAATTTTTGAAAAAAAATTCTAAAAAAATTAAAAAGTGTAAAAAAATAAAAAAACTACTGACACCACTCTCCCCTGCCCTAACAACACTGTCCACTCCTCCAACCGCCTCCCCCCAAAAGGCATTGCGAAAAAAAAATAAAAAACAAATTCAATTGTAAAAAAATCAATTATTAAAAATAAAAAAAAACTACTGACACCATCCACTGCCACATTCCACCCACCCCCTTCCCCAGGGAAATTAAAAAGGTGATTTAAAAAATATTTTGCAGCGGGGGGGAGTTGCGGGCGCGAAGCGCCACCTCCCTGAAATGCGTTTTTGCAGGTTGGGATGTCTGCATTATAGACTACAAACAGTCACCAAGAGACGACCTTCAAGTGACTCCAGAGACGACTTGGCTGAAATGAAGAGATATGGGAGTCTGGGGTTCGGAAACTTTTAAAATTGGTACTTACAAAGAACAGGAGGTTAAATAGGAACAGGAAGTATTTGGTCACTTTCATACACCCGTCGCTCGCCATCGTTTGGATCCTAAAAGAGAAGAAAACATCCTGGTTAGGAAAGATAAAACACAAGAGGAATAGGGTACAAAATGTATAGTGACAGTACAAGAGCAAAGCCCTCTAGGCACCCAGGGCAAAAAAAAGGGCCAAAAGCACCTCCTGCCCCCAACCCAAACAACATCCACCAATGAGATGTAAACTGCGTCAGCAGCATAGGCTACAGGCCCTGCCCTTTTTGTGCCCCCACCAACTTAGGCACCCAAAAGGCAGCCACCTCTACTGCCTACCCCTCAGCCCAGCACTGATGACTTCGAGGCTCCGTTGACACCAGAGTGATCCGGGATCGCGGTTCCAAATCGCGGGGCGCTTGTGCGATGCCACTACTTCTTAATGGTACCCCGATCGCGCCGGGATTTTTTCTGTGATAAATTGAACTACAACTGTGGTAAATCACGACGCTGACGCTCAAAGAAGTTCCTGTGATTTATCACGTGATTGGGCAGCCATAGAGTAGAAATGGCATCGCACAAGCGTCCCGCGATCCGGATCGCTCAGGTGTGAACAGAGCCTCAGAGCCGGTTCACACGGGGGCGACTTGTCAGGCGACCTAGCCGCCTGACAAGTCGCCTCCCGTTCCGTACGTTCTAATCGGAGCGACGCAAGTCGCTCCGACTTAGAAGAAAGGCTCCTGTACTACTTTGGGGGCGACTTGCATAGACTTCTATACAGAAGTCGTCTTGCAAGTCGCCCCGGCAGTCGTGTGCAGGTCGCCTCGGTGAGGCGACCTGCAAGTTGTGCCGCCTCTGGTGTGAACCGAGGCTCAGTGTTACTAAACCCAGGACCCTGCATTCACTACATCTGGTCTCTCACAGTACACAGAACATGGAAATGCAATTATTTTAGTAAATATAAACTGCTAAATACTTTTTCTCATCAGCAGTATATAGCAGTCTTGTGACTTCTACCAGTGTCTGGTTAAAGCTTGTAGGAGGAGTTTTCATTCTGCTCTGACTGTCCTATGAGGATGCAGGACCCCTGACCCTCTGTCTGGACAGTGCTGATTGGCCCTGTGCTGATCACATGCACCCTCCCAAGAAAGAAAAAAAAAAAAAAAAAACCCCAGCACTACACACCAAAAACGGAACATGTGCAGAGTCCCCCCAAGGATCTGTTCTATCAGCAGATGGATTGGGGACAGTGGAAGAAGGGGGGGGATCAGAGAATACAGAATCAAAACAGTCTTTTTAAACAATGTGGAGGATTAACCCCTTAGGTTCCAAAGTGAGTATAACAAGCATGCTTTACCGCATATACAGACTGATTTCACTGTTGTGGGTTTAGTAACACTTTAAGGCTGGGTTCACACAAATGTGAACTGGATGCGTTTTAGACCGCATGCAATTCGCATGACATGTGAAGGTGCGATTTCTTGTCCAAATCACATGCGGGTATCCTGCACCGTTCCTGTGTGAACCCAGGCTGAAGCCACTAGGACAAGCCTGAGCTCACAGCTTGACCAAAAGTATCGGTACTCGCCGGTTAAAAAAAAAAAAGCAAAATAAAAAAATAAATAAAAGGTATCACTGCAACACAAATCTAAACGCAATGCGCGTTAATTGCACATCGGCGTAATGCAAATCTATTGAGAAAAAAAAAAAATAATAACTTATTTTTCCCTAAGATCCATAGCAATTTAACCCTTTAATGACCAGGTCATTATTTATTTTTTTTTGCGATACGGCACTGCGTAACTGAAAACTGCGCGGTCATGTGACACTCTACCCAAAACAGAATTGATGCCTTTTGCTTTCCTCACACATAGAGCTTTCTTTTGGTGGTATTTGCTCATCTCTGCTTTTTTATTTTTAGCGCTATACACAAAAAAGCGACAATTTTGTAAAAAAAAAAAATATATATATATATATATTTTTTTTTTACTTTTGTGCTATAATAAATATCCAAAAAAAAAAAATTCTTCATCAGATTAGGCCAATATATATTCTTCGACATATTTTTATCAAAAAATAAATAAATAAAATCGCAATTAAGCATATATTGATTGGTTTGCGCAAAAGTTATAGTGTCTACAAAATAGGTGAAAGATTTATGGCCTTTTTTTTTTTACTTTTTGCTTTAATAAATATAAAAAAAAATAAATACATTTCTTCATGCCCTCTGATCCCTCCTGTATAAGTGTACTGCCTGCCCTCATGTTGTAAAGCGCTGCGCAAACTGTTGGCGCTATATAAATCCTGTATAATAATAATAATACTCCATGAGTTTAGACCAATATGTATTCTTCTACATAATTTTTATCAAAAAAAATAAATAAAAAAAATAAATAGATAAAAATCACAATAAGCATATATTGATTGGTTTGCACAAAATGTATAGCATCTACAAAATAGGAGACAGATTTAAGGCTTTTTTATTTTTTATTTTTTTACTAGTAATGGCGGTGATCAGCTATTTTTAGCAGGACTGCGACATTGCAGGGGACAGATTGGACACTTTTTTTGGGACCATTGGACATTTATACGGCGATCAGTGCTATAAAAAAAAAAACGCACTGATTACTGTGTAAGTGTCACTGACAGGGAAGGGGTTAACCCTAGGTGTGCTCTGGCTGGTAAAGCAGCCGGCGTACACCTACAGCGATTTGCGGGAACGAGCCGACCTGCCGTAGTATAATGATGGCGGCTGGCCGGCAAGTGGTCAACGCACCAATGAAAGGTCCACTTGTGTCGTGCGCGATTATGTGTGAGGTTCGCTGCGGTGGGTTTGTGTGCGTTTGCATTGTGGTGCTATTTTGTGCAAACCTGTGGCATTAAAAAAATAAATAAATAAATCGCACGGCTGTGGAACGCAGAGAAACGCAGCATGCCAGTGTTACCATGACACACAGAAAGCGAATGATTTCTATGTTTCATTGAACTTACACGCTATCCATGAGGAAAGGCACAGGGGTGTGAATGGGCCCCTCAATGGCCAAAAGAGGATCACAGGGGAACCCAGAAAAATCAGTGCGGGGGCAGGGAAGGGGTTGACGGGAGGGGTGATGGCGGTAATCGCAGCCCTCATCTCTGTGTTGTCATTCTAACAATGGACACCTTATTCCCTCCACAGAATACAGCCAGGGCTGGTGTTAGGTAGGTAGTACTCTCATACTGGGCCCCGGGCCCTATTGGATCAGCGGGGGAGGTCTGGGTCTGTCAGGTACGGCCTGTGAGCTTCCCCAGTACACCATCATACAGGGCCCCATTATTTCTAATGGGGGTCCCATTTCCCCCCCAGGGCAGTAGTCAGCCATCCCTCACCATTTCATCACATCTGCAGCCCCTCCAGGCTCCATTGCTCTGACTTCCTGTCCTCCGGGCCTAGTCAGTCTACAAGCTCCAGGCACAGCCCCAGGCTCCAGTGAGCGGTCACCATGGCAACCAGCACCCAGCTCTGACTGTAAATACCCGGAGAGGATGGGGATCCAGGGGGTGGCAGGAGGAAGGCCGGGAAGGGGGGGCACGGTGTGAATGGAAAGACTCCGACAACATGGCAGGGTGATTAAGGATAGATATGGAGAGTTTAATCTTATCTGTACAATAAGGACAAAAAAAAAAAAATATCCGTCGATCCTGCCAGAAATTGTGCGAGCTGATAACTTCCTGTTCTGCACCTTAACTACTTGCCTACCGGGCCAATTCTGACACTTCTCTCCTACATGTAAAAATCATTTTTTTGCTAAAAAATATTACTCATAACCCCCAAACATTACATACATTTTTTTTTTTTTTTTTTACAGAGACCCTAGGGAATAAAATGGTGGTCTTTTTTTTTTCTTTTGGGAAAAAAAAAGCAAAGATAAAACGGTTTCATGCATTAAAAAAAAAACGAAAAAAGAAAAAAACAGTAAAGTTAACCCATTTTTTTTTTTTTTTTTTACATAATGTGAAAAATGAGGTTTACGTCAAGTAAAAAGATACCCAACATGTCACGCTTTAAAACTGCGCACACTCATGGAATGGCGCCAAACTTCGGTAATTCAAAATCCCCATAAGATTTTTTACAGGTTACCTATTTAGAGCTATAGGGCGTACACACGGTCGGACTTTGTTCAGACATTCCGACAACAAAATCCTAGGATTTTTTCCGACGGATGTTGGCTCAAACTTGTCTTGCATACACACGGTCACACAAAGTTGTCGGAAAATCCGATCGTTCTGAACGTGGTGACGTAAAACACGTACGCCGGGACTATAAACGGGGCAGTGGCCAATAGCTTTCATCTCTTTATTTATTCTGAGCATGCGTGGCACTTTGTGCGTCGGATCTGTGTACACACGATCGGAATTTCCGACAACGGATTTTGTTGTCGGAAAATTTTATAGCCTGCTCTCAAACTTTGTGTGTCGGAAAATCCGATGGAAAATGTCCGATGGAGCCCACACACGGTCGGAATTTCCGACAACACGCTCCGATCGGACATTTTCCATCGGAAAATCCGACCGTGTGTACGGGGCATTACAGAGAAGGTCTTGCACTAGAATTGTTTGCTCCAACGTTCCCCGCGATACCTCACGTGCGGTTTGAAAGCCGTTTAAATATGCAGCCGCGACCTACGTATGCGTTCACTTCTGCAAGAGAGCATGCGGGGACAGGGGTGCTTTAAATTTTTTTTTTTATTATTATTGTTAATTTGATGCTTTTTTAATTTTTTTTTTACTGCCCTGCCCAACTGCTACACCCTTTAGATGCGGCAGGAATTATACCGCTGTCGCTTTTCGCTGAACACGACCCCTTCAAGCGAATGGGGCCACTCTGCAAGCACCCATCCAACCTGCGAGCCATGCATACGATTGTGGAAATCAAGGGGTTAAAGCAGGCGATACAACGCGACTCACTGCCCGCAAAATGCTCTCTGAAGAAGAGCGATCGTTTGAACGAGCCCCGAGGCTAGGTTCACACCCATGCAGGTTGCGGGCTGAGTTTTCCTGGTGCGGTTTGCATTTTTTTCTACAGGTGCACTGAATGGATATTTTGGTGCCGAAATCAAAAATTCAGGATGCACTTGGCCGAAAACGACAGTTTTAAAATATATATAGATAGATCTATCTATCTATCTATAGATCTATCTATCTATCTATAGATCTATCTATCTATAGATCTATCTATCTATCTATCTATAGATCTATCTATCTATCTATCTATAGATCTATCTATCTATCTATCTATAGATCTATCTATCTATCTATCTATAGATCTATCTATCTATCTATCTATAGATCTATCTATCTATCTATCTATAGATCTATCTATCTATCTATCTATCTATCTATCTATCTATCTATCTATCTATCTATCTATCTATCTATCTATCTATCTATCTATCTATCTATCTATCTATCTATCTATCTATCTATAAAAATTGCCACTCAAGTAATTTTGTAATTTAACAACATTTCAAATTACATTTCCACTTCAATCTGAAACTGCACACATTTTTTAATATAGAATTGTATTATATTTAACCTTTTAATTAATAAAATGAATGAATATGAATTTATTGTCGGCCATTATTGGCACCTTTAGCGCAAGAAAAGATCAATAAAAATGCATCCCTTCTACGTTATGGTCTTAAAAATCTCACTTGCTTCATTTTGGTCAGTAAAAAAAAAAAAAAAAATGCACAAAAAAAATAAGAAAATTTTAAAAAAGGCACCTCCCCTTGAAATTGCGTGCGCTTTCGGTGCCAGCACATTTTTCTCTTATCAGCAAAATACCGAAAACCCAATTTTTGACACGATATCGGTGCATCTCTGGTTTTTTCACGTTATTTTCTTAGGGGGAGAAGTCTGTTGTCATGCAGGAGAATCCAGTATCGATTGCGTTTTTGAAGTCTATGGAACCAAAAACGCAAGCTGCTGCGTGAAAAAAAAAAAAAAAAAGTCCCTGACCCGTTGTAAAAAATGCACCTGTTGAAAAACGCACAGATGTGGATTTGACCCATAGAAAATCTGGTTAAATGGACTGTAGGGCGTTTCTGTAAATCTAAAAGGCACACTGAAAAATGCATAGGTGCAAACCAAGCAACCCTGCGGACTACAAAATACACCCCCCCCCCCCCTTTCAGTGCAATAAGTGAGTGTTGTCAACCTGGGACAGGAAGTGTATTGCTGGCAGGATCACCGGGTGGAAAAAAAAAAAAAAAAATTAGTTTTAGCCTTGGGTTTACATAAACCAAAGTAGTCGCACTATCAATGCTAATTGACAATTGGTTGTGATCAGCCTCAGCTCTCTGGACCCCCCCCCCCCCGGTCTGTGTTTTCCTATTTGCAGTAAAGGAGAAGGTAAAGAAGGGGTTAACCCAGCCCTGATATACAGAGCTTGCAGTGTCATGGTTGCTCGGCTATGAGATTATTAAACCGCATCTGCAGCGTGCCGGACAAGCCCAGACACCTCACAGCCCGGGGGCCCCCCTGACAGTCCTGTTTTCCTGACTCACTACTGTCCTATAGATCATCAGGGACTCCAGAAAAGATTATTTATAGGGTTTGGGTGGGGAAGAACCTGGCTCAGATTTTTTACTTCTGTCTGTGACACCGATTAGGAGATTCTCTCATTTCCAGTCCTGGGTTCCAGCCAGAACACTTTTTTTTCAGCTCTATCTGATTTGAAAACTATCAGTTGGGGGGGAAATAAAATACACACACCTATACAGTATCTCACAAAAGTGAGTACACCTCTAAGTGAAAATGTCCAAATTGGGCCCAAAGTGTCAATATTTTGTGTGGCCACCATTATTTTCCAGCACTGCCTTAACCCTCTTGGGCATGGCGGTCACCAGAGCTTCACAGGTTGTCACTGGAGTCCTCTTCCCCTCCTCCATGACAACATTATGGGGCTGGTGGATGGTAGAGACCTTGCGCTCCTCCACCTTCCATTTGAGGATGTCCCACAGATGATCAATAGGGTTTAGGTCTGGAGACATGCTTGGCCAGTCCATCACCTTTACCTTCAGCTTCTTTAGCAAGGCAGTGGTCATCTTGGAGGTGTATTTGGGGTGGTTATCATGTTGGAATACTGCCCTGCGGTCCAGTCTCTGAAGGGAGGGGATCATGTTCTGCTTCAGTATGTCACAGTACATGTTGGCATTCATGGTTCCCTCAATGATCTGTAGCTCCCCAGTGCCGGCATCACTCATGCAGCCCCAGACCATGACACTCCCACCACCATGCTTGACTGTAGGCAAGACACACTTGTCTTTGTACTCCTCACCTGGTTGCCGCCACACACACTTGTCACCATCTGAACCAAATAAGTTTATCTTTGTCTCATCAGACCACAGGACATGGTTCCAGTAATCCATGTCCTTTGTCTGCTTGTCTTCAGCAAACTGTTTGAAGGCTTTCTTGTGCATCATCTTTAGAAGAGGCTTCCTTCTGGGATGACAGCCATGCAGACCAATTTGATGCAGTGTGCGGCGTATGGTCTGAGCACTGACAGGCTGTCCCCCCACCCCTTCAACCTCTGCAGCAATGCTGGCAGCACTCATATGTCTATTTCCCAAAGACAACCTCTGGATATGACGCTGAGCACGTGACCTCAACTTCTTTGGTGGACCATGCCGAGGCCTGTTCTAAGTGGAACCTGTCCTGTTAAACCGCTGTATGGTCTTGGCCACCATGCTGCAGCTCAGTTTCAGGGTCTTGGCAATCTTCTTATAGCCTAGGCCATCTTTATGTAGA
Source organism: Lithobates clamitans (assembly GCA_037952925.1). Classification (NCBI taxonomy): domain Eukaryota; kingdom Metazoa; phylum Chordata; class Amphibia; order Anura; family Ranidae; genus Lithobates; species Lithobates clamitans. The sequence continues at coordinate 694,892 of JBBGZY010001808.1, read as the reverse complement.
GCAACCATTTTTTTTTTTCAGATCCTCAGAGAGTTCTTTGCCATGAGGTGCCATGTTGAACTTCCAGTGACCAGTAGGAGAGAGTGAGAGCGATAACACCAAATTTAACACACCTGCTCCCCATTCACACCTGAGACCTTGTAACACGAACAAGTCACATGACACCGAGGAGGGAAAATGGCTAACTGGGCCCAATTTGGACATTTTCCCTTAGGGGTGCACTCACTTTTGTTGCCAGCGGTTTAGACATTAATGGCTGTGTGTTGAGTAATTTTGAGGGGACAGCAAATTTACACTGTTATACAAGCTGTACACTCACTACTTTACATTGTAGCAAAGTGTCATTTCTTCAGTGTCGTCACATGAAAAGATATCTATATAGATCTCTCTCTCTCAAAAATATTTTACAGCGCACACATTCAAGAATGACATTTCCTGCAAGGCTAGTTAAAAAAGCCTGAACATTTTTTGAATTTTTTTTGACTATGTTCAGGTGTTTTTAGCTAGCCTTGCAGGAAATGTCATTCTTGTAGGTGTGCGCTGTAAAATATTTTTTGGACTGTTTGTAGGTCATATAGCGGCACCATCTTGAATTTAAACGCATTGTAGGGTGTGCCCCATTCACACTGGAGACCTTGTAACCTGAGTCACATGACACCGGGGAGGGAAAATGGCATACAATTTGAACACTTAGGTGTGTACTCACTTTTGTTTATATATATATATTTTTTTTATTCTCTCTCTCTATATATAATATATATATTTTTTTTTATTCTCTCTCTCTATATATAATATATATATATTTTTTTTTTATTCTCTCTATATATAATATATATATATTTTTTTTTATTCTCTCTCTCTATATATAATATATATATATTTTTTTATTCTCTCTCTCTCTCTCTCTATATATATATATATTTTATTCTCTCTCTATATATATATATATTTTATTCTCTCTCTATATATATATAATTTTATTCTCTTTCTCTCTCTCTCTCTCTGTATATATATATATATATATATTTTATTCTCTCTCTCTATATATATATATTTATTATTCTCTCTCTCTCTATATATATTTATTATTCTCTCTCTCTCTATATATATATATTATTCTCTCTCTCTCTCTCTCTCTCTATATATATATTATTCTCTTTCTCTCTCTATATATATATATATATATATATATATATTTTATTCTCTCTCTCTCTCTCTCTCTCTCTCTCTCTCTCTCTCTCTATATATATATATATATATATATATATATATTTTATTCTCTCTCTCTCTATATTATTATATATATATATATTTTATTCTCTCTCTCTCTATATTATTATATTATATATATCTTCAACTTGTAAACAAGTGTCAGAAATGGTCCCCAAGTGGTTAAACCAACAAAAAAAAAAAAAATCTGCTAGAGATACATAAAATATCAAAAAGTTAAAATCAAAGAAAAAAAAAGAAAAATGAAAAAGAAAAAAAAAGAAGAAGAAAGAAGAAAAAAAAAAACCCCTCAAGTTGTAAAAGATGATTGGTCACAAAGTATCCTTCGAGATTTCCTCACCAGCAATGAAAGCAGAACAATGCACAATGAAGGAGGCAGTGGGAATTTCTTCCAAATTAGAAGCGTCAGCTTTGTTACGAGTCATGTGTGTTTTTTTCGGAGCTTGTGTCACAGTCATTGTGCGTTTTGGGAGGATTTGTGGGATTCCCCGATAATTCAGGATCACATCGTCACACAGGAGGCTCCATCAGGCCTCAATGTGAATAGATCGATTGGAGTGCTGCAAGATGTCCCTTTGTGCCAACACGGGGGGGGGGGGGGATGTGGGGCGAGGAGGTCCTTTGTGTCTGGTGTCCCTCAGCAGAGTGTTATTATCCGTATTGTATCAGGAGAGGGCTGGGAGATGGAGCTTTGACGCACGCTGAACAATGTCGCCTCTGTGCCTCTCAATACGCCGAGCGCACCCCTCTGTTGTCACCGTGCCCCATGTGCCGGCATCAATGAACTCGCCACGGGGGCCAGCAACAAAAGCCGCACAAGGGCCCAGTCTGGCAGCTGGAGGAGCCGTGTCCGCGGATGACCCTTGGAGTCTGTGCCACTATTATGTCTATGGAAATGAACTTAACCAGAGCGGAGTTCCCAGGCCGACACCCTCTTCTAGGCAGACAGCGAGCCCTCCAAGAAAATGTACGGCCCGTTGTCGGCACACGGGACAAGACACCCAGATCAACACACGCAATGTTATAGGGACTGGTTAAATCAGATAATCAGATTATTGGAGACACAGGAAAATTGTACCATCGTGCCTAGATTCCTAGGAAGACATCGAACGCCATTGTAATAAACATATTAAAGTGCCTTTTTATTTTTTTATTTTTTAGGGTTCAAGTATCCAGGTGCAAAAAACATTTTTTTTTTTTTACGGATCTGAACGCGGGAATATTATTTTATATGCATATTAAATAGGAACTACCATATGTAATTCCTAGGATAACATTGAACACCATTGTATGAAATAGGTGACTTTATTCTCCCCCCCCATCTGACAAAGGGGAACCCCCCCCCCCCCCCCCGGAAACGCTTGCAAAGGGCTGCAGTTTGAAGATCCCTGTTCTAGAAGGATTCCACAGGTTCAATATTGAGTTGGCCCACCGTTTACAGCTATAACAGCTTCAACTCTTCTGTGAAGGCTGTCCACAAGGTTTAGGAGTGTGTCTATGGGAATGTTTGACCATTCTTCCAGAAGCACTTTTGTAAGGTCAGGCACCGATGTTGAATGAGAAGGTCTGGCTCGGAGTCTCCGCTCTAATTCATCTCAAAAGTGTTCTATCAGGTTGAAGTCAGGACTCTGTGAAGGCCAGTCAAGTTCCTCCACCCCAAACTTGCTCATTCATGTCTTTATGGACCTTGCTTTGTGCACTGGTGGAGCAGGAAGGGGCCATCCCCAAACTGTCCCCACAAAGTTGGGACCATGAAATTGTCCAAAATGTCTTGGTATGCTGGCACCTTAAGAGTTCCCTTCACTGGAACTAAGGGGCCAAACCCAAACCCTGAAAAACAACCCCACCTTAAAAAATTCCCTTCCACCAAATGCTTTGGACCAGTGCACAAAGCAAGGTCCATAAAGACATGGATGAGCGAGTTACAACATCAGTGCTTCACCTCAAATGCGCTTCTGGAAGAATGGTCAAAGATTCCCATAGACACCCTCCTAAACCTTGTGGACAGCCTTCCCAGAAGAGTTGAATCTGTTATAGTTGCAAAGGGTGGGCCAACTCAATATTGAACCCTACGGACCAAGACTGGGATGCCATTAAAGTTTATGTGTGCTTAACCACTTGCCGACCGCCGCACGACGATGTACGTCGACAGAGCGGCACGGGCAGGCAAAAGGGCTTACCTGTACGTCCCTGCCTGCCTGCGGGTGGGGGGTCCGATCGGACCCCCCCCCCCCGGTGCCTGCGGCGGTCGGCAAATGTCCCCCGGCGATCGGTGGTGAGGGGGAGGCCATCCATTCGTGGCCCCCCCCCTCGCGATCGCTCCCAGCCAATGGGATCATTTCCCTGCCTCTGTATTGTACACAGAGGCAGAGGAAATGATGTCATCTCTCCTCGGCTCGGTATTTTCCGTTCCGGGCCGAGGAGAGAAGACTGTAATGTGAGTTACACAAACACACACACACAGTAGAACATGCCAGGCACACATTACACCCCGATCCCCCCCCCCCGATCGCCCCCCGATCCCCCCCCGATCACCCCCCCCCCCCCCCGTCACAAACTGACACCAAGCAGGGTTTTTTTTTTTTTTTTCTGATTACTGCTAGGTGTCAGTTTGTGACAGTTAGTGTGTTAGGGCAGTGAGTGTTAGGCCCCCTGTAGGTCTAGGATACCCCCCTAACAAAGTTTTAACCCCTTGATCACCCCCCATCACCAGTGTTGCTAAGCGATCATTTTTCTGATCGCTGTATTAGTGTCGCTGGTGACGCTAGTTAGGGACGTAAATATTGAGGTTCGCCGTCAGCGTTTTATAGCGACAGGGACCCCCATATACTACCTAATAAATGTTTTAACCCCTTGATTGCCCCCTAGTTAACCCTTTCACCACTGATCACCGTATAACCGTTACGGGTGACGCTGGTTAGTTCGTTTATTTTTTATAGTGTCAGGGCACCCGCCGTTTATTACCGAATAAAGGTTTAGGCCCCCGATCGCCCGGCGGTGATATGCGTCGCCCCAGGCAGCGTCAGATTAGCGCCAGTACCGCTAACACCCACGCACGCAGCATACGCCTCCCTTAGTGCTATAGTATCTGTACGGATCAATATCTGATCCGATCAGATCTATACTAGCGTCCCCAGCAGTTTAGGTTTCCCAAAAACGCAGTGTTAGCGGGATCAGCCAGATACCTGCTAGCACCTGCGTTTTGCCCCTCCGCCCGGCCCAGCCCACCCAAGTGCAGTATCGATCGATCACTGTCACTTACAAAACACTAAACGCATAACTGCAGCGTTCGCAGAGTCAGGCCTGATCCCTGCGATCGCTAACAGTTTTTTTGGTAGCGTTTTGGTGAACTGGCAAGCACCAGCCCCAGGCAGCGTCAGGTTAGCGCCAGTACCGCTAACACCCACGCACGCACCATACGCCTCCCTTAGTGGTATAATATCTGATCGGATCAATATCTGATCTGATCAGATCTATACTAGCGTCCCCAGCAGTTTAGGGTTCCCACAAACGCAGTGTTAGCGGGATCAGCCCAGATACCTGCTAGCACCTGCGTTTTGCCCCTCCGCCCGGCCCAGCCCAGCCCAGCCCAGCCCAGCCCACCCAAGTGCAGTATCGATCGATCACTGACACTTACAAAACACTAAACGCATAACTGCAGCGTTCGCAGAGTCAGGCCTGATCCCTGCGATCGCTAACAGTTTTTTTTGTAGCGTTTTGGTGACCTGGCAAGCGCCAGCGGCCTAGTACACCCCGGTCGTAGTCAAACCAGCACTGCAGTAACACTTGGTGACGTGGCAAGTCCCATAAGTGCAGTTGAAGCTGGTGAGGTGGCAAGCACAAGTAGTGTCCCGCTGCCACCAAAAAGACAAACACAGGCCCGTCGTGCCCATAGTGCCCTTCCTGCTGCATTCGCCAATCCTAATTGGGAACCCACCGCTTCTGCAGCGCCCGTACTTCCCCCATTCACATCCCCAACCAAATGCAGTCGGCTGCATGAGAGGCATTTTTATGTCCTCCCGAGTACCCCTACCCAACGAACCCCCCCAAAATAGATGTCGTGTCTGCAGCAAGCGCGGATATAGGCGTGACACCCGCTATTATTGTCCCTCCTGTCCTGACAATCCTGGTCTTTGCATTGGTGAATATTTTGAACGCTACCATTCACTAGTTGACTATTAGCGTAGGGTACAGCATTGCACAGACTAGGCGCCATTTCACAGGGTCTCCCAAGATGCCATCGCATTTTGAGAGACCCGAACCTGGAACCGGTTACAGTTATAAAAGTTAGTTACAAAAAAAAGTGTAAAAAAAAAAAAAAAAAACACAAACAAAAATATAAAATTAAAAAAAAATAGTTGTCGTTTTATTGTTCTCTCTCTCTATTGTTCTGCTCTTTTTTACTGTATTCTATTCTGCAATGTTTTATTGTTATTATGTTTTATCATGTTTGTTTTTCAGGTATGCAATTTTTTATACTTTACTGTTTACTGTGCTTTATTGTTAACCATTTTTTTGTCTTCAGGTACGCCATTCACGACTTTGAGTGGTTATACCAGAATGATGCCTGCAGGTTTAGGTATCATCTTGGTATCATTCTTTTCAGCCAGCGGTCGGCTTTCATGTAAAAGCAATACTAGCGGCTAATTAGCCTCTAGACTGCTTTTACAAGCAGTGGGAGGGAATGCCCCCCCCCCCCCCAACGTCTTCCGTGTTTTTCTCTGGCTCTCCTGTCTCAACAGGGAACCTGAAAATGCAGCCGGTGATTCAGCCAGCTGACCATAGAGCTGATCAGAGACCAGAGTGGCTCCAAACATCTCTATGGCCTAAGAAACCGGAAGCTACGAGCATTTTATAACTTAGATTTCGCCGGATGTAAACAGCGCCATTGGGAAATTGGGAAAGCATTTTATCACACCGATCTTGGTGTGGTCAGATGCTTTGAGGGCAGAGGAGAGATCTAGGGTCTAATAGACCCCAATTTTTGCAAAAAAGAGTACCTGTCACTACCTATTGCTATGATAGGGGATATTTACATTCCCTGAGATAACAATAAAAATGATTTAAAAAAAAAAAAATGAAAGGAACAGTTTAAAAATAAGATAAAAAAATAATAATAATAATAAAAAAGAAAAGAAAAAAAAAAAAAAAAAAAAAAAAAAAAAAAAAGCACCCCTGTCCCCCCTGCTCTCGCGCTAAGGCGAACGCAAGCGTCGGTCTGGCGTCAAATGTAAACAGCAATTGCACCATGCATGTGAGGTATCACCGCGAAGGTCAGATCGAGGGCAGTAATTTTAGCAGTAGACCTCCTCTGTAAATCTAAAGTGGTAACCTGTAAAGGCTTTTAAAGGCTTTTCAAATTGTATTTAGTTTGTCGCCACTGCACGTTTGCAATTTTAAAGCATGTCATGTTTGGTATCCATGTACTCGGCCTAAGATCATCTTTTTTATTTCACCAAACATTTGGGCAATATAGTGTGTTTTAGTGCATTAAAATGTAAAAAAGTGTGTTTTTTCCCCAAAAAATGCGTTTGAAAAATCGCTGCGCAAATACTGTGTGAAATAAAAAATGAAACACCCACCATTTTAATCTGTAGGGCATTTGCTTTAAAAAAAAATAATGTTTGGGGGTTCAAAGTAATTTTCTTGCAAAAAAAAATTATTTTTTTATGTAAACAATAAGTGTCAGAAAGGGCTTTGTCTTCAAGTGGTTAGAAGAGTGGGTAATGTGTGACATAAGCTTCTAAATGTTGTGCATAAAATGCCAGAACAGTTCAAACCCCCCCCAAATGACCCCATTTTGGAAAGTAGACACCCCAAGCTATTTGCTGAGAGTCATGTTGAGTCCATGGAATATTTTATATTGTGACACAAGTTGCGGGAAAGAGACACTTTTTTATTTTTTTTATTTTTTTTTTGCGCAAAGTTGTCACTAAATGATATTTTGCTCAAACATGCCATGGGAATATGTGAAATTACACCCCAAAATACATTCTGTTGCTTCTCCTGAGTATGGGGATACCACATGTGTGAGACTTTTTGGGAGCCTAGCCGCGTACGGGACCCCGAAAACCAAGCACCGCCTTCAGGCTTTCTAAGGCTGTAAATTTTTGATTTCACTCTTCACTGCCTATCACAGTTTCGGAGGCCATGGAATGCCCAGGTGGCACAAACCCCCCCCAAATGACCCCATTTTGGAAAGTAGACACCCCAAGCTATTTGATGAGAGGTATAGTGAGTATTTTGCAGACCTCAGTTTTTGTCACAAAGTTTTGAAAATTGAAAAAAGAAAAAAAAAAAAAAAATTTTTTTTCTCGTCTTTCTTTATTTTCAAAAACAAATGAGAGCTGCAAAATACTCACCATGCCTCTCAGCAAATAGCTTGGGGTGTCTACTTTCCAAAATGGGGTCATTTGGGGGGGGGGGGGTGCCACCTTGGCATTCCATGGCCTCCGAAACTGTGATAGGCAGTGAAGGGTGAAATCAAAAATGTACGCCCTTAGAAATCCTGAAGGCAGTAATTGGATTTCGGGGCCCCGTGCGCGGCTAGGCTCCCAAAAAGTGCCACACATGTGGTATCCCCATACTCAGGAGAAGCAGCTAAATGTATTTTGGGGTGCAATTCCACATATGCCCATGGCCTGTGTGAGCAATATATCATTTAGTGACAACTTTGTGCAAAAAAAAAAAAAAAAATTTGTCACTTTCCCGCAACTTGTGTCAAAATATAAAACATTCCATGGACTCAACATGCCTCAAAGCAAATAGCTTGGGGTGTCTACTTTCCAAAATGGGGTCATTTGGGGGGGTTTTATGCCATCTGGGCATTTTATGGCCTTCAAAACTGTGATAGGTAGTGAGGAGTAAAATCAAAAATGTATGCCCTTAGAAAGCCTGAAGGCGGTGATTGGTTTTCGGGGTCCCGTACGCGGCTAGGCTCCCAAAAAGTCCCACACATGTGGTATCCCCGTACTCAGGAGAAGCAGCTAAATGTATTTTGGGGTGCAATTCCACATATGCCCATGGCCTGTGTGAGCAATATATCATTTAGTGACAACTTTTTGTAATTTTTTTTTTTTTTTTGTCATTATTCAATCACTTGGGACAAAAAAAAAATGAATATTCAATGGGCTCAACATGCCTCTCAGCAAATTCCTTGGGGTGTCTACTTTCCAAAATGGGGTCATTTGTGGGGGTTTTGTACTGCCCTGCCATTTTAGCACCTCAAGAAACGACATAGGCAGTCATAAATTAAAGGCTGTGTAAATTCCAGAAAATGTACCCTAGTTTGTAGGCGCTATAACTTTTGCGCAAACCAATAAATATACACTTATTGACATTTTTTTTAACCAAAGACATGTGGCCGAATACATTTTGGCCTAAATGTATGACTAAAATTGAGTTTATTGGATTTTTTTTTAGAACAAAAAGTAGAAAATATCATTTTTTTTTCCAAATTTTCGGTCTTTTTCCGTGTATAGCGCAAAAAATAAAAAAACGGCAGAGGTGATCAAATATCATCAAAAGAAAGCTCTATTTGTGGGAAGAAAAGGACGCAAATTTCGTTTGGGTACAGCATTGCATGACCGCGCAATTAGCAGTTAAAGCGACGCAGTGCTGAATTGTAAAAAGTGCTCTGGTCAGGAAGGGGGTAAAACCTTCCGGGGCTGAAGTGGTTAAAGTCAGGCATCCCAATACTTTTGGTTATATAGTGTATCTATATTATCCAAGCTGGAATATCCATTCCTGGAATTCAGTCCTGATGTTCAGAATTCCATGAGGGGCCAATGGAAGTCACCAGGCAAGGGGCCTAAAGCTATTCATGTTAAGGGGGGTGGACAAGGGGGCAGCACGCCAGCAAAAAAGGGGACTTTCAGTTTGCCCTGGAGGATCCACTATAATCATGGAAGATCCAGCAGATACTAATACTTCCTCTTTATAAAGTCATGAGAAACCCGTATGACTGGAAGACCCATCAGTTCCTTTATGAAACCAACAAGATTTTTACCTTTTTCACACATTGGCCAATACCACAAAAAAACCAAAACAAAAAAAAAACCAAAACCAAACACACACTTTTGCAAATGTTCTTAAAAAGGCAACTAAAAAATGATCCCATGTAGTGCCTACAAGGGTTAATTGTTTTATTTTTTTTTTGGTCTAGAGCAGGGGTCTCCAAACTTTTCAAACAAAAAGGGTCAGTTTATTGTCCTTCAGACTTTAGGAGGGCCGGATGGTGGCCAACGGGGGGCAGAAACTATCCTGGACAACCATCAATGAGAATAAATATGACCTCAGGGTTGGTGGTCAGAAGGAGTCGTCGTGCCCCTATCAGTAGAAGGAATAGTATCCCATCATTGGTACCAGTAGAAGAAAGAGCGCCCCCTTGTTGGTGTCAGTGGGAGAGAATAGTGCCCCAAGGGCCGGATAAAGGCTAGCAAAGGGCCACATCTGGCCCTCGGCCCGCAGTTTGGAGACCCCCGGTCTAGAGGAAAAAGAAAAAAAAAAAAAAAACACACCACCATCTACCGTTGGAGCAGAAGATCAGGTAAGTAAACAAGTTTGCAGCCCGACTATGAAGGATCATTTTTAGTTGCCCAGAGTTGGGCTTCAAAAGAAGTCTGGAGGAGGTCTAAAAGACCAGCCTCCACGGTTATACTGCGGCAGGCTGGCTTTGCGCGAATCGCCGTCATTGTACGTCGCTACGTGTATTAGATATAGCAGGTGCGGCCCCAGAACCCGCGTGCGTAGCCGGCGGGCGCAATGTCGGCACGGCCACCCGCGATCGCTCCACACAGATGCAGAACGGGGATCTGCCAGTGTAAACATGGATCTTCTGTTCCTAGTGATTAGGAACAGCGATCTCTCTCCTCCTCCAGTCAGCCCAGCCCCCCCCCATACAGTTAGAAACACCTCCCAGGGAACACATTTAACCCCCTGGTGTTAACCCCTTCCCTGTCAAGTGTCATTTACACAGTAATCAGTGCATTTTTAAACACTGATCGCTGTATAAGTGTCATTGGTCCCAAAAAAAAAAAGTGTCAAAAGTGTCCACAGCAATGTTACAGTCCCGCTAAAAATCGCAGGTCACCGCCATTACTAGTAGAAAAAAATAAAATAATTAAAAAATGCCATAAATATATCCCCTATTTTGTAGACACTATAACTTCTGCGCAAACCAATCAATATGCGCTTATTGCGATTTTTTTATACCAAAAATATGTAGAAAAATACATATTGGCCTAAAATGAGGAGGAAATTTTTTTGATATATATATTTATTTTTTTGGTATATTTATTATAGCAAAAAGTTAAAAAAAAAAAAAAAAAAAAAAAAAGTTTTTTTTTTTCTAAATTGTCGCTCTTTTTGTTTATAGCGCAAAAAATTAAAACCGGAGCAGTGATCAGATAACACCAAAAGAAAGCTCTATTTGTGGGGGGGGAAAAAAAAAGTCTGTCCGTTCTGCCTAGTGACAGGACAGAGATCAATGCTCCCTGTCATCGGGAGCAGTGATCGCTGTCCTGTGTGTTGAAGCCCATCCCCCCCCCCCCAGTTGGAATCACTCCCTAGGACACACTTAACATCTTCCCTGCCAGTGTTATTTACACAGTAATCAGTGCATTTTTTATAGCACTGATCGCTGTATAAATGACAGTGGTCCCAAAATAGTGTCAAAAGTGTCCGATGTGTCCGCCATAATGTTGCAGTCCCCATAAAAATCGCAGATCGCTGCCATTACTAAAAAAAAAAAAAAAAAAAAAAAAAAAAAAAAAATGAATAATAAAAATGCCATAGAACTATCCCTTATTTTGTAGATGCTATAACTTTTGCGCAAACCAATCAATATACGCTTATTGCAATATTTTTTTTTTGCCAAAAATATGTAGAATACATATTGGCCTAAACTGAGGAAAAATTATATATATGTATATATATATATATATATATGTATATATGTATGTGTGTGTATATATATATATATATATATGTATATGTATGTATGTATGTATGTATGTATGTATGTGTGTGTGTGTGTGTGTGTGTGTGTGTGTGTGTGTGTATATATATATATATATATATACACACACACACACACACACATACATACATATATACACACACACACACACACACACACACACATACATACATACATACACACATATATATACATACATACATATACACACACACATATATATATATTATTTTTTTTTGGGGGGGGGGGGATATTTATTATAGCAAAAAGTAAAAAATAATGCGCTTTTTTTAAAATTGTCGCTCTTTTTGTTTTATAGCGCAAAAAACAGAAAAAACAAAACGCAGAGGTGATCAAGTACCACCAAAAGAAAGCTCTATTTGTGGGGGGGGGGGAAGGACGTTAAATTTTGTTTGGGTACAGCGTCACACAACCGCGCAATTGTCAGTTAAAGCGACGCAGTGCCGTATCGCAAATTAAAAAAATGGCCTGGTCATTAAGGGGGGTAAATCCTTCCGGTCCTTGAGTGGTTAAGGTAGTACACCCCGGCTCTGTAAAGCTCTCAGACTGCTTTTGATGGGCCCGGAATATGGTGATGGTTTCCATTTCAATGACAAAAGTAGCCTCTCCACAAATACGTCAGCAGATAAGCGCTCCCTAGTGGTCACATTAGCATGAAAAATCGCCATCATGTCTTCCAGCCATTACAGCCTAAATCGCCTCTCTCACATAGCAGCGAGCGGCGTAGAGCGGCGTGTTCCCGATTATTAATACACGGCGCCTGGGGCTGCGGGTTATCGCTTCAACAACTTTGGACCAATCAGCTTTCACCTAATAAACACTTGATAGGACATTCTTTGGGGCCTCGCTTGGAAATGCGGCTCATTCCTTCCGGGCGCTAGACGTTTAATCATAAAACCGAACGTGCATTTTTCTCAGGCGTGCTCAGAAATAAAGCAGCCTGTGTCCAAAGGGGCTTCCAGCGAGATGGAGTTTGGGGCGAAGGGAAGGGAAAAAAAACTAGAGAAAAAGTGGATTTAACTGCTTCAGCTCCGGAAGATTTTACCCCCTTCCTGACCAGAGCGCTTTTTGCGATTTGGCACTGCGCCGATTTAACTGACAATTGCGCGGTCGTGCGACGTTGTATACAAACAAAATTGACGTCCTTTTTTTCTCACAGATAGAGCTTTCTTTTGGTGGTATTTGATCACCTCTGCGGTTTTTATTTTTTGCGCTATAAAACAAAAAAAGAGCGACAATTTTGAAAAAAAAAGCGCATTATTTTTTACTTTTCGCTATAATAAATATCCCCCAAAAATATAGAAAAAAATGTTTTTCGCTCAGTTTAGGCCGATATGTATTCTACATATTTTTGGTAAAAAAAAAAAAAATGCAATAAGCGTATATTGATTGGTTTCCGCAAAAGTTATAGCGTCTACAAAATAGGGGATAGTTTTATGGCATTTTTATTATTATTATTTTTTTTATTATTAGTAATGGCGGGATCTGCGATTGTTATCGGGACTGCGACATTATGGCGGACACATCGGCCATTTTTGACACTATTTTCAGACCATTGTCATTTATACAGCGATCAGTGCTATAAAAATGCACTGATTACTGTGTAAATGACACTGGCAGGGAAGGGGGTTAACCACTAGAGGCCGGTGAAGGAGTTAAGTGTGTCCTAGGGAGTGATTCTAACTGTGGGGGGGATGGGCTTCAACACACAGGACAGAGATCACCGCTCCCGATCACAGGGAACATTGATCTCTGTCCTGTCACTAGGCAAAACGGGGAAGTGCCTTGTTTACAAAAGTATTTCCCTGTTCTACCTCTCCGTAACACGATCGCGGGCACCCGGCGGGCATCGAGTCCGCGGGACCTGCTGTCACGGTGACGGAGACCTCTTAAATGGGACGTACCTGAACACCCTTTTGCCCACCAATTCCATTCTGCCGACATAAATCGGCGTGTGCTGGTCGGCAAGCGGTTAAGGAACGCGTTCCGTTTTGGTCAGTCAAAGAGGAACTGCAGTCTGCAAATCACATAAATTTGTAATAAAAAACATCTTGGCCATTCTGAAGCTTCCCTCCAACCACTTTGCATATTATTCTATATATACTGCGATTCTGTACTTGCCAAATATGCTGCAGAAATTTCTGAGTGATCTCGAAAGTAGGGGGCGGATACCTGTCAAAAACAGGTACCCGCTCCCCCCCCTCACCCCCACGAAAAGTGCCGAATGTGGTACTGGATGGGGGAAGGGGGGGAGGCAGATAAGGGGAGCTTCCACTTTTAAGTGGAACTCCGCTTTTAAAAAAAAAAAGGAACTAAACCCTCCTGCCCTTTTCAGCCAAGGAAGTTGCCATCTTTGGCCTCTGTTTGATCTGAAACTGCCATAGCGCTGCACACGCGATCAGTTGTGGCATTTGACGGCTTGATCGAAAGCACAAGCAACTGTGACAGCGCTCCCGGCGGTGGCATGCCAAGAATGTAACGGTTTTTTTTTAACCGTTAAAATTGATGGAGTTTAGTTCCGCTTTAAGTAGTGAACAGAACAGAGTATTTTTAGACCGCAGAGAACTGAATACCCAGCGGATGGCAGAGAGGAGACACTTCTGCAAAAAAGAAGAAAAATAAACACATTGCAGACGCCCGCCGGGACTCCATTTTTTCTGCGATCATGTGACCGAGACGGAGTCCCGAAGGGAAGTCAGCTGATGTCATCTCATGACTGCAATGCTGTAACTTCTGGAATAAAATATATATATAAAATAAAAATAAAATAAAAACACACAACTTGCAGCTCCTGGCGGTTTTCTTTCAGGAGGATCTGACAGATAAACAATGAAGGGCACCTTGTGACTGTATGAGCCGGTGCCAGCGCAATGCCAGCGCAATGCCAGTATACTGGAGTCCTGACTTTTTACTGACTTCTCTACACTGCATTTTACTGAGCAGGCTTTCAATAGAAACTAACAGAAAAAAAAAAAAAAAAAAGTGGTGTGTAATCTTATGTTCCCTCTTCCTTGCAACACCATTGGCTGACCTCGGTGTCCCTGCAGCCCCAGCCAGAAGGCCCCTCGGAAAACCTGACTCTGTCAGCAATGCGTTTCGTAATACCAGAGCTCCAAACATAAAAAGCATAAAACGCTCCAGTCCTCAAAAAAAAAAAAAAAAAAATGAAAAAAAAAAAAAAAAAAAATGAAAAAAAAAAAAAGGAAGATGTATAAGAGCAAGAGAGATCAGATTAAACACAAAAAAAGGTAAATGACAGCTAGAGAGGAGAGGAAAGACACCCAGCACAGAACAGATGGGACCAGCTTGAATAGCCAGTCTACACGGCTTATTAAAAAAAAAAAAAAAAAAAAAAAAAAAAAACACAACACGTTGTCAAGCATTCATACAATGAAGCTCTGTATCCTTCGCCAATTTGATTTTACTAAACTAATAAAAATATACAAATCACCGGCCACTTTATTATTAGGTACACCTGTTCAATTGCTCGGTAACACAAATTGCTAATCAGCCAATCACGTGGCAGCAACTCAATGCATTTAGGCATCTAGACGTGGTGAAGACGACTCGCTGAATGAAGTTCAAACTGATCATCAGAATGGGGAAGAAAGGGGATTTAAGTGACTCTGAACGTGGCATGGTTGTTGGTGCCAGACGGGCTGGTCTGAGTATTTTAAAAACTGCTGATCTACTGGGATTTTCACACACAACCATCTCTCGGGGTTTACAGAGAATGGTCCGAAAAAGAGAAAATATCCAGTGAGCGGCTGTTGTGTGGAGGAAAATGCCTTGTTGAGGTCAGAGGAGGATGGGCAGACTGGTTCCAGATGATAGAAAGGCAACAGCAATTCAAATAACCATTCGTTACAGTCAAGGTATGCAGAATACCATCTCTGAATGTACAGCACATCGAACCTTGAAGCTGATGGGCTACAGCAGCAGAAGACCACACCGGGTGCCACTCCTGTCAGCTAAGAACAGGAAACTGAGGCTACAATTCGCACAAATCACCAAAATGAGTCAATAGAAGATTGGAAAAACTTTGCCTGGTCTGATAAGTCTGGATTTCAGCTGCGACATTCAGATGGTCGGTCAGAATTTGGTGTAAACAACATGAAAGCATGGATCCATCCTGCCTTGTATCACCGGTTCAGGCTGGTGGTGGGGGTGTAATGGTGGGGGGGATATTTTCTTGGCACACTTTGGGCCCCTTAGTACCAATTGAGCATCTTTTAAACACCACGACCAACCTGAGTATTGTTGCTGACCATGTCCATCCCTTTATGACTACAGTGTCCCCATCTTCTGATGGCTCCTTCCAGCAGGATAATGCACCATGTCACAAAGCTCCAATCATCTCCCCACTGGACAATGAGGTCCCTCTACTCCAATGGCCTCCACACTCACCACATCTCATCCAATAGAGCACCTTTGGGATGTGGTGGAACGGGAGATTCCCATCATGGATGTGCAGCCGACAAATCTGCAGCAACTGCGTGATGCTATTATGTCACTATGGAGAAAAATCGGAGGAATGTTTCCAACACCTTGTTGTATCTATGCCACGAAGAATGAAGGCCAAAGGGGGTCCAACTCGGTACTAGCAAGGGGGACCTAATACAGTGTCCAGTGAGTGAAAATCAGGGAATAAACCAGAGAACAAAACACACCTTTCTTCACTAAAACTGCACATTTATAATAAATGAAGATTGAATATTCCGCTCAGCTCAGTGCCGACAAAATCACCTTAAAAACAGACCTTTTATACACGTCATTCTGTAGGAATCGATGGTTGATGTCACAATCTATAAACAATGTTATCATTATTGTTAAAATTGAAAAGCCATAAAAAGTGACTCTGCCGAGGCATCAATTTGCTGCAGGCAGGAGGAGGCATTTCCTCAGTCCCCCCCCCCCCCCCCCCCCCCAGTGATCTGACTGTACATTGTAACTTTGTAGCAAGTCACCAGGTGAGAGGCTGCAGCAGGGGCTGATCTGTGTCAGACATTTTTGAACACAGCGTAGAACTGCACAGATTCCAGGATTTACAGGACTTCTTCTCTGAGCTGCCATCACACTCCAGGAATGTTACTTAAGATGGATAAAAACTTTAAAAAAATTGCACTCATATATCAGAATTTTTGTACAGAAAGCATATAGGTAGCAGACACAGACTCCTGAATCAGCCACTGGTGGCCATCTGCATTATAACCAAGCAAAGAGAGACATTCAAGCGGAGGCCCTAGGGGGGAAATGGACACCCAAGAGGTACAGAGAAGCCCAAGCGGGGCAGGGTGGTCCAAGCAAGATAGGGATGCCCTAGGGGGAATTGGATGCCCAAGAGGGGCAGAGAAGCCCAAGCGGGGCAGGGTGGTCCAAGCAAAATAGGGACTCCCTAACAGGGCAGAGTCTTCCAAGCAAGATAGGGACACCCTAGGGGGAAATGGACACCCAAGAGGGGTGGGAATGCCCAAGCAAGATGGGGATGGCCAAGCGGGGCAGTGTTGTTCAAGCAGGATAGGGACGCCCAAGCGGTGCAGGGTCGTCCAAGCAAGATAGGGATGCCCAAGCGGGGCAGAAAAGCCCAAGCAAGATAAGAATGCCCGGGGGGGGGGGGGCAGGGTGGTCCAAGCAAGATGGGGATGCCCAAGTGGTCCAAGCAAAATAGAGACTCCCAAACAGGGCGGAGTCATCCAAGCAAGATAGGGAAGCCCAAGTGGGGCAGGGTCGTCCAAGCAAGTAGGGACATCCGAAAGGGGCAGAGCACCCCAAGCAAAACAGGGCAGCCCAAGCAAGACAGGGCAGCCCAAGCCGGGCAGTGTTGTTCAAGTAGGATAGGGACGCCCAAGCAGGGCAGAGTCATCCAAGAAAGATAGGGAAGCCCAAGTGGGGCAGGGTCGTCCAAGCAAGATAGGGACACCCTAGGGGGAAATGGACACCCAAAAGGGGCAGGGCAGCCTAAACAAGATAAGGATGCCTAGGAGGGGGCAGGGTGGTCCAAGCAAAATAAGGATGCCCAGGGGGGGGCAAGGTGGTCCAAGCAAGATGGGGTTGCCCAAGTGGGGCAGGTTCGTCCAAGCAAGATAGGGAGGCCCAAGAGGGGAAGAGAAGCCCAAGTGGGGCAGGGTCGTCCAAGCAAGATAGGGAGGCCCAAGAGGGGAAGAGAAGCCCAAGTGGGGCAGGTTCGTCCAAGCAAGATAGGGAGGCCCAAGAGGGGAAGAGAAGCCCAAGTGGGGCAGGGTCGTCCAAGCAAAATAGGGGCTCCCAAACAGGACAGAGTCATCCAAGCAAGATAGGGAAGCCCAAGTGGGGCAGGGTCGTCCAAGCAAGATAGGGACACTCTAGGGGGAAAAAATGGACACCCAAGAAGGGTAGAGAAGCCCCAGCAAGATAGGGACGCCCAGGTGGGGTAGGGTGATCCAGGCAAGATGGGGATGCCCAAGTGGGGCAGGGTCGTCCAAGCAAAAATAGGGACTCTCAAGCGGGGCAGGGTCATCCAAGCGGGGCAGGGTCATCCAAGCAGGGCAGGGTCCTTCACACAAGAAAGGGTCATCCAAGCAGGGCAGGGTCCTTCACACAAGAAAGGGTCATCCAAGCTGAGTAGGAACATCTGAGTGGAGTAGGTATGTCCAAGCAGGGTAGGGCTTGGTTTTAGTACCAGTGGTCACAAGCAGCTAAATCAGAAGGCAATATCTGCTGCCTATATGCTTTCTGAACAATGCCCCCTATAGGTGAGAGCAATATTTTACCTTTTTATCCATATTAAGGAAATGTGTATTTATTGCCACCATCCCCAGAGTTACATTGTGATTGTAGTTCCCATATCCCATGTTATACTCAGCACTGTGCACAGAGAAGGGTCCAGGTGATCGTATGTGTATTACTTTTTATATAGAGTTGGCAGATTCTGCGTTCAGCTAAATATTTTGAATGTGAGCGATGAGTGTTTGCGTTGTGTATGGCGTGGCGGAAAGCGACTTTTCTTCCACTCGGATGGAGTCGGGAACGTGCGGCGGGGGGGGGGGGGCGGGGGATCTGAGCCAGGCGGACACACGCAGATGGGGGGAAAACGAGGCCAACAGCTGCGGCCCATGTGAACAGACATAGCATTGTGGGGAGAGGCCAAGCACACGGCGTATGTCTGAACTCGTACTCGGCGCGGAGAGGAGATCAGTTACCGCGTGCCGCTCCAACCCGAAACAAATACCAGACTCCTCACCGATTAACTGGATGAGTGCTGAAGACCCAAACGAAGGGCAATCAGCCCAGAGCTGCGATCAATGTCTATGGGCGTGCTCCACCATGCATGGAGAGGTTACATTGAGCCCCCGTTCACACTGAATGCGGCTTTGGGGGGAAAAAAAAAAAAAAAAAAAAAAAAAAAAAAAAATCGCACGATTTCAAAGCCGCAGGTCAGTGCGACTTCAGGTGCGATTTGGATGAAATCTGTGCGATTTCACGAATAGATGTCTATGGAAGTTACACCTGAAATTGCCAAAAATAGTGCAGGGACTACTTTTTCAAATTGGGGCGGCACAGCAAGGTCGGCGCCGCACCGATTTCAACGGTTCCATTGCCGACAATAGGGTGCGACTCGTCATGTGATTTGCATCAAATCGCATGACAAGTCGCACCGGTGTGAACAGGGGCTTAAAAAGTCTCCACTTTCATGAAAATACCAAACACATAGAATTGTTAAACAAACTGTAGAGCAATTTAAAGTGGTTGTAAACCTCAGACATGAAATATGAACAAAGCATATCCCATCTATAGTGTGTACTTGTCTCAATCCAGAGCACTAAGTGTCATTTCTGTCTGCTGCCCCTTTCCTCTGTTATTAGCACGAGTCGCTTCTGACAAATTTTCCTGACACCAGCAGGAAAAAAGGTGACAGGGGAGGGAGCTCCAGCACACAGCCTGTGATTGACAGCCTCAGCTCCTGTCCCTGTGAGCTGTGCTCCCCTGGCGACCAGCGATCTCTCAGAGACAGAACGGGGATCTGTCAATGTAAACAGACAGATCCCCATTCTGTCAGGGAAGTAGAGAGAGGTCGGCTGTTCCTAGTAATCAGGAACAGCGATCTGTCTCCTCCCCCAGTCAGTCCCCTCCCCCCCACAGTTAGAAACACCTCCCTAGGACACACTTAACCCCTTGATCGCCCCCTAGCGTTAACCCCTTCCCTGCCAGTGTCATTTACATAGTATTCAGTGGCTATTTTTAGCTCTGATCGCTGTATAAACGTCACTGGTCCCAAAAAAGTGTCAAAAAAGTGTCCAATCTGTTCAGTCCCGCAAAAAACTTGCTGATCACCGCCATTACTAGTAAAAAAATAAAATAAAATAAAATGCCATAAATATATCC
This sequence comes from Lithobates clamitans, assembly GCA_037952925.1. NCBI lineage: Eukaryota > Metazoa > Chordata > Amphibia > Anura > Ranidae > Lithobates > Lithobates clamitans. The sequence goes on along the minus strand of JBBGZY010001808.1, from coordinate 675,301 downwards.
CCATATTTTTTAGACGCTATAACTTTTGCACAAACCAATCAATATATGCTTATTGCATTTTTTTTTTTTTTTTTAACCAAAAATATGTAGAAGAATATTTATATCGACCTAAACTGATGAAGACATTTTTTTTTTTTTGGTTTGCATTATAGCAAAAAAATTGTGTTTTTTTCAAAAATTGTCGCTCTTTTTTTTTTTGTTTAGAGCGCAAAAAAATAAAAACCGCAGAGATGATTAATTAGCACCAAAAAAAGCTCTATTTGTGGGGAAAAAAAGGACATACATTTTGTTTGTGTCGCACGACCGCGCAATTGTCAGTTAAAACGACGCAGTGCTGTATTCCAAAAAATGGCCTGGTCACTAAGGGGGCAAATCCTTCCGGTCGTTAAGTGGTTAAATGAAAAAGATATAGAAAAAAAAAAAAAATTCTAGAAAGCCCCCAAGACAGCTGCTAGCACACAGCCTCAGCCCTTAGTAGCTGAACAGACCTGGAGTGTAACCAAATATCACTACCAAAAGAAATAAACATTAATTTCATTTTATTACTAATAGAAGACTTGTCCCAAAAAGTATTACTCAAAATTAGATGGATAAAAAAAAAAAAAAAAAAACACTGTCACTGACATAGCATAGTACAGTTTTGCCTTGAGGGAGATTTCCTTAGTAGTTCAGTCTTGTACAGTTGCATCTCCTCCTCTCTGGTACTGAAATTGCTTCCTATGATTTCACTGCATACTGTGAGCTTCTCACAATGTGCACTGGAAGCGGCAGCAAGTCAGATGGAGCCCCGCCTCATTTCCTGGGTGTATATGGAAACGCTACTTGTTATGAAAGAATTCATGTACCTTCGTCCTATTACTAAATAGAAAATTGGACAGTTGTGGAGACAACATGGACTCTCGTGGTACGGTATACACTTACAACAGTCAATATATAAATTTTATTATATGCAAATACACACATCATAAAAAAACCTTCAATAGTAGATAATATACATTGGATGCTGCTAATCATGGAGGGAGGGAGAGAGAGAGAGAGAGAGAGAGAGAGAGAGAGAGAGAGAGAGAGAGAGAGAGAGAGAGAGAGAGAGAGAGAGAGAGAGAGAGAGAGAGAGAGAGACAGAGAGAGAGAGAGACAGAGAGAGAGAGAGCGAGAGAGCGAGAGCGCGAGAGAGAGAGCACGAGAGAGAGAGAGAGACACACAGACAGACAGAGAGACACAGAGAGACACAGACAGAGAGAGAGGGACAGACAGACAGAGGGACAGACAGAGAGAGAGAGGGACAGACAGAGAGAGAGAGGGACAGACAGAGAGAGAGAGAGAGAGAGGGACAGACAGAGAGAGAGAGAGAGAGAGAGGGACAGACAGAGAGAGAGAGAGAGAGGGACAGACAGAGAGAGAGAGAGAGAGAGGGACAGACAGAGAGAGAGAGAGAGAGGGACAGACAGAGAGAGAGAGAGAGAGGGACAGACAGAGAGAGAGAGAGAGAGGGACAGACAGACAGAGAGAGAGAGAGGGACAGACAGAGAGAGAGAGAGAGAGGGACAGACAGAGAGAGAGAGAGAGAGAGGGACAGACAGAGAGAGAGAGAGAGAGAGAGGGACAGACAGAGAGAGAGAGAGAGAGAGGGACAGACAGAGAGAGAGAGAGAGAGAGGGACAGACAGAGAGAGAGAGAGAGAGAGGGACAGACAGAGAGAGAGAGAGAGAGAGGGACAGACAGAGAGAGAGAGAGAGAGAGAGGGACAGACAGAGACAGAGAGAGACAGAGACAGAGAGAGGGACAGACAGAGAGAGAGAGGGACAGACACAGAGAGAGAGAGGGACAGACACAGAGAGAGAGAGGGACAGACACAGAGAGAGAGAGGGACAGACACAGAGAGAGAGAGGGACAGACACAGAGAGAGAGAGGGACAGACAGAGAGAGACAGAGAGAGACAGAGGGACAGACAGAGAGAGACAGAGGGACAGACAGAGACAGAGAGACAGAGACAGAGAGACACAGAGACACAGAGACACAGAGACACAGAGACACAGAGACACAGAGACACAGAGACACAGAGACACAGAGAATAATGATTCTGCGCTGTTAGACACGGAGATTTGTTCTTCCAGTTGCACACTCTACATGTTTCGGGGTAATAACCCCCTTCTTCAGGAGTATATTGGGTCAGAAAAATGATCCACATAGCCAGCACCAGAATTTTGGGCGTCACAAGGCCAACAAAAATTGGCAATCTCCCGGGTGAGTGCGGGAACTAGGAAAAGTGAAGTCACATAAAGAGAAGTCTTCACTAAGCAGAGCATTTAATTTAGGCGGGGAGAGAGAGTGTTATCCAAATGGATATTGAAGTCAGGTGTAGATGGAAATAGTCCAAGGAACCATCCAAAGCCACATATGGATTCTATCGGAGAGATCTCAAAGAATAATGTCAAGATCACATCATGCGGGTTGGATATACTCAATAGGGTTCCAAGCTTCAAAGAATGTTCACAATGAAGGATTACACAGGATCTCAAACACCAGATCCACCAGGATCAGTCGATCAACTCCACAGAATGTCTCTCCACCGTCATGCAAGCTGCCGCAGGATCTTGACATTATGCTTTGAGATCTCTCAGATAGAATCCATATGTGGCTTTGGATGGTTCCTTGTGACTATTTCCATCTACACCTGACTTCAATATCCATTTGGATAACACTCTCTCTCCCCGCCTAAATTACATGCTCTGCTTAGTGAAGACTTTATAGTCTCTTTATGCGACTTCACTTTTCCTGGTTCCCGCACTCGCCCGGGAGATTGCCAATTTTTGTTGGCCTTGTGACGCCCAAAATTCTGGTGCTGGCTATGTGGATCATTTTTTCTGACCTAATATACTACTGAAGAAGGGGGTTACTACCCCGAAACATGTAGAGTGTGCAACTGGAAGAACAAATCTCCGTGTGTAACAGCGCAGAACCATTATTATATATATCAAAGTTCTTCCAATTTGTATCAGACAAGTGGGTGCTCCATGATTAGCAGCATCCAATGTAGATTATCTACTATTGAAGGCTTTTTATGATGTGTGTATTTGTTTATAATAAATTTATATATTTTTGGAAACTGACTGTTGTAAGTTTATACCGTACCACGAGAGTCCATGTTGCCTCCACAACTGTCCAATTTTCATTTCCTGGGTGGAGGACATTCATCATCATCTGGCCTAGTTTTGGGGGGGGGCCTTAAGTGCAGCCCCCGAAATCACCAAAGGGCTGCACATAAAATTCAGTGAGTATTCAGTGTCAGAGACTGCAGACATGATACAAGAGATGGTCAGAGACTGCAGACATGATACAAGAGATGGCCAGAGACTGCAGACATGATACAAGTGATGGTCAGAGACTGCAGACATGATACAAGAGATGATCAGAGACTGCAGACATGATACAAGAGATGATCAGAGACTGCAATTATGATACAAGAGATGGTCAGAGACTGCAGACATGATACAAGAGATGGTCAGAGATTGCAGACATGATACAAGAGATGGCCAGAGACTGCAGACATGATACAAGAGATGGCCAGAGACTGCAGACATGATACAAGAGATGGCCAGAGACTACAGACATGATACAAGAGATGGCCAGAGACTGCAGACATGATACAAGAGATGGCCAGAGACTGCAGACATGATACAAGAGATGGCCAGAGACTGCAGACATGATACAAGAGATGGCCAGAGACTGCAGACATGATACAAGAGATGGCCAGAGACTGCAGACATGATACAAGAGATGGCCAGAGACTGCAGACATGATACAAGAGATGGTCAGAGACTGCAGACATGATACAAGAGATGGTCAGAGACTGAAGATATATTACATGAGGATGCTAGAAATTACTAGTATAACAGGGCACTAGGGAAACCGATTAGTGTCTGCAAGGGCCACACAAAAGAGCCAAAAGGGCTGCATGCGGCGCCCCAGCCACAGGTTGGGCATTAAGGATCTAGTCCTTTCCCTCGTGGCTTGACTGTCCCTGGCCTGCCCCTTTTATCCACAGGATTTCAGTCATTTCAATTAGAAGGTAAAAAAAAAAAAATCACACGTGACATTACCCATGTTGGTCTACGGTCTTCAGGAAGCTATGTACAGCTCCTCCAACATGATCTGTCTGCATTGCACAGAGAAGCACAGAGGCCCAGTGATGACATCTTTTTTTTTTTTAACATGTAGGCAAGGGATGTCAGAACTGGAAGTGGTTAAAGCAATTTCCATTTCCGTCCATTATGGCGATTTGTGGACGCCATGGCTGGTCTGCTGCATGTAGGAGTTTGGCACCGCAGATAACCGCTGAGATTGGTACTGCACCACGGCCTAGGAGGACTTCAGGTGCGGGAAAATGCACTACAAAGCCTGTCTGAAGAAGCCCTCAATGATGAAGTGCAAATGAAAAACTTCACATAACAAGCACAAGGAAGGTGCGGCAATAAGTGACTCCCATTATTACGGCTGGGAACTGTGCTCAGCACGATGATACATTGTTTATCATGAATCTGAAACTAACAATCCAATAAAATCTAATAACAGCAGAGCAAAGCAATAGGGTCACTTTAAACTCCAGAAAAAAAAATACAAATATACAGGGGCCATTTATATTTGTCAATCCAGTTCTGAGATTGACACAGCTCTGCCACCTACCACAGCCCTGTGTTGTGGTTTTTCACCTTAATGCATAGAATGCATTAAGGTGAAAAACCTTGCGTCATGTAGGAGCCCCCAGACCCCCCGTTTTACTTACCTGAACCTGGTCTTTAAATCGCCCTGGGGACGAGCACACCAGCTCTAGCCAGTGTCTCATGTCCTGATTGGATAATTGATAGCAGCGCAGCCATTGGCTCCCGCCACTGTCAATCAAATCCCATGACACGGGGGCGGGGCCGAGTCCTGCTGTCAGCAGGACTCAGGAGCGGGCCCGCATGGGTGTCCCGAAAGAGCGCTTCTCCGATGGGGCACTCAAGATGAGGCGGAGCCACGAGCGCCTTGAGGGACCCCAGAAGAGGAGGATCGGGGCCACTCTGTGCAAAACCAACTGCACAGAGGAGGGAAGTATATAAAGGTTTGTTATTAAAAAGAAATAAAAAGGAGTGTTTAGTAACCCTTTAACATATCGCTACTGCAGTAGGTAACGCTTCCAGGTCTTGTCCCTCCCCTGCCTGTCCTGACTAGAGAAGCAGCAGACTGGTGAGCTCATTTCTATCACTTTGCTCTCTCCTTCTATCCGCATGCTCCTCGTAAGCGCATGAGCACTGCAGCATCTTTTGCTGCATCTCTGTCACCCCATCAATCATTGGATTTAAGTGTGATCACTGAGACTCAGCATCACATGTGTCACCTAGGGTGGTCTTCAAGCAAATACAGCCTAAAAATGCCCACTCCTCAAGACCGAGATCCCACCCATCAATGCAAATTGATATTTGCATAACTCCTCCCAAGAGCCAGCCCACTGCTTACATAAGGGCTGAGGATTCTTGAGAGGAGTATGAAGGTCGGTGCTGTGATGTTCTCAGGAAGCTATATACCACCCCCTTCTGGCCCCTCCCACCAGCCTAAAATAAGGATATTTAAATATGGCATTAGCATGTTGATAAGGGGGGGAACCATGGAAGGCAAAAGCAGATCAAACTTCAGCTTAAAATGAAACCTGCATACTTTAAAATATGCATTTTATTATATCATGAGATTATATATATATATATATATATATATATATATATATATATATATATATATATATATACACACACACACACACACACACACACACTTGTCTGACATAAATTGGAAGAACTAGAGATAGATTTTATTTATATATATATAAATAAATAATATTATATATAAATAATGTTATAATAACAAAAGTAAGTACACACCTAAGTGTCCAAATTGTATGCCATTTTCCCTCCCCGGTGTCATGTGACTCAGGGTTACAAGGTCTCCAGTGTGAATGGGGAGCCGGTGTGTTAAATTTGGTGTTCAAAAACATATTTGGGGGGTACACCCTACAATGCGTTTAAATTCAAGATGGTGCCGCTATAAGACCTACAAACAGTACAAAAAATATTTTACAGCGCACACCTACAAGAATGACATTTCCTGCAAGGCTAGTTAAAAACACCTGAACATATTCAAAAAAAATTCAAAAAATGTTCAGGCTTTTTTAACTAGCCTTGCAGGAAATGTCATTCTTGAATGTGTGCGCCGGAAATTCAACATGGCACCTCATAACAAATAACACTGAGGATCTAAAAAAAAGAATTGTTGCTCTACATAAAGGTGGCCTTGGCTATAAGAAGATTACCAAGACCCTGAAACTGAGCTGCAGCACGATGGTATAACAGGACAGGTTCCACTCAGAACAGGCCTCGTCATGGTCCACTAAAGAAGTTGAGGTCACGTGGCTCAGCGTCATATCCAGAGGTTGTCTTTGGGAAATAGACGTATGAGTGCTGCCAGCATTGCTGCAGAGGTTGAAGGGGTGGGGGGGTCAGCCTGTCAGTGCTCAGACCATAGATAAACTTATTTGGTTCAGATGGTGACAAGCGTGTGTGGTGGCAACCAGGTGAGGAGTACAAAGACAAGTGTGTCTTGCCTACAGTCAAGCATGGTGGTGGGAGTGTCATGGTCTGGGGCTGCATGAATGCTGCCGGTACTGGGGAGCTACAGATCATTGAGGGAACCATGAATGCCAACATGTACTGCGACATACTGAAGCAGAGCATGATCCCCTCCCTTCAGAGACTGGGCCGCAGGGCAGTATTCCAACATGATAACGACCCCAAACACACCTCCAAGACGACCACTGCCTTGCTAAAGAAGCTGAGGGTAAAGGTGATGGACTGGCCAAGCATGTCTCCAGACCTAAACCCTATTGATCATCTGTGGGACATCCTCAAACAGAAGGGGGGGAGCACAAGGTCTCTAACATCCCCCAGCTCTGTGATGTCATCATGGAGGAGTAGAAGAGGACTCCAGTGACAACCTGTGAAGCTCTGGTGACCTCCATGCACAAGTGGGTTAAGGCAGTGCTGGAAAATAATGGTGGCCACACAAAATATTGACACTTTGGGCCCAATTTTGGACATTTTCACTTAGGGGTGTACTCATATTTGTTGCCGGCGGTTTAGACATTAATGGCTGTGTGTTGAGTTATTTTGAGGGGACAGCAAATTCACACTGTTATACAAGCTGTACACTCACTACTTTACATTGTAGCAAAGTGTAATTTCTTCAGTGTTGTCACATGAAAAGCTTTACAAAAATGTGAGGGGTGTACGAGTGAGATACGATAGAGATTATATATATATATATAATTTTTTTTTTTAATCAAAATAAGAATTTCTTAATCATAACCAAACCACGAAGACTGTCACTGTAAAACTGGACTCTGATAATAATTGGCATGTTAATGGGTTATGTAGCCATGGATTATATAATGAAGTTGATGTCTCAATTATTGTAAATGGTGTTTTTGATTATAATGAACACGGTGAGCTAATCTGCTCTAATCCTTTATTAATAACCATCCATGGATCACACCTATGCTGGTGTCTGGGAACCGGCTTCTTAAAAGTGACATTGTGGTAAAACGCAATCATACAGGCGCCATACTAGATACGGGTTGGACGCAGGATATACACGCACCAGTGGCTCACCAATCAGATGATGGCTGTGAAGCGTGCACCTCCAAAAACAAGTCACCAATGACAGCTTAGCCTTTCAGGCTCCCGATATTGCCCTTTGGGGTGGATGTAGAAGGACAACGTCTTCCCACAATGACTGGGGTGGTGCCACTTAAGGATCCCGGTTAGGAGCTCCACTCACCGGTCCACCGCCATCTCATACCTGACCAGCTATAGCCATGGCTGAGCTGGGGTGTCAAGTGATGGAGCCTCTGGAAGGTAGAAGACACCACTGGGTGACTGAAGTCCACCTTTGAAGCTCTGGAGAACATGTAGGACACATAGGGGGCACCTTTATGGGATGTGACAGGTCCACTTGAAATGTGTTAATGTATAGTGCAGAGACTAAAGCTTGGTTTATAGTAGCAGTTGGGGGGGCTCTAAAACCAGCCATGTTTTCACCCCCCAACCACTTCACCCAAGCTGCAAAGGCAGTCATAAGGGTGGTATACACATGCTGTGGCGTAGCAAAAACTACCCCCCCCCCCCCATCACATTCAATGGGCAGTACCACCCACCAAATGTGACCTATTCAAGTGAATGGGGGCATGTCGCAACCACGTGCAAATGCGGTGTGGGCTTTTAAGGAGTTTAAACAGGCAGTGAAGAGGCAGCATGCCTCAACACTTGCTGCCAAATGAAAAGTGATCCACCACGTGTCACTCTTCAGACGATAAACAAGCCCTTATGTCTAAGTGCAAACCTGAAAATCAGACCTACACTATATTACCAAAAGTATTGCCTTTATATGAACTTTAATGGCATCCCAGTCTTAGTCCGTAGGGTTCAATATTGAGTTGGCCCACCCTTTGCAGCTATAACAGCTTCAACTCTTCTGGGAAGGCTGTCCACAAGGTTTAGGAGTGTGTCTATGGGAATGTTTGACCATTCTTCCAGAAGAGCATTTGTGAGGTCGGGCACTGATGTTGGACGAGAAGGTCTGGCTCGCAGTCTCCGCTCTAATTCATCCCAAAGGTGTTCTGTCGGGTTGAGGTCAGGACTCTGTGCAGGCCAGTCAAGTTCCTCCACCCCAAAATCGCTCATCAATGTCTTCATGGACCTTGATCTGCTCTATTGCCCAATCTGCATAGTGTCCTGGACCCGCCGATGATAGCAAATCATGGCTGCTGTAGGTGCTCACAGGGCTGGAGGAGATGTAGAGGCGGTCCTATCCCAAGCAGACATCACTTCCGTCCTATAACCACAGGGGCCCCAGGAACTTCTCTTCTAACCCTGTGAGAACCCCCAGCAGCCGTGATTTGCTATCATCTGTGAGACCGGAACACCTATGCAGACTTGGCATTTGACCAGATATGTACTTAAAGCGGAGTTCCACCCAAAAATGTAACTTCCGCTTTTCAGAATCCTCCCCCCCTCCGGTGTCACATTTGACACCTTTCAGGGAGGAGGGGGGGGGGAAGAAGATACCTGTCTAATACAGGTATTTTGCTCCCACTTCCGGGCATAGATACCCGAGCCAGCCGCGGGTATCTATGCCACTCCCCCCCGCTGTCTTCTGGGAGACACACAGGTCCCAGAAGACAGCAGGAACCAGTCGGACCACGCAGTGCGAGTCGCGCATGCGCAGTAGGGAACCAGGAAGTGAAGTCGCAAGGCTTCACTTCCTGACTCCCTTAACCAAGATGGCGGTGGCAGCACCCGAGAGCCGAGGGAGAGATCAGCTTCGGGTGCCGACATCGCGGGCGCCCTGGACAGGTAGGTGTCCATATTTTAAAAGTCAGCAGCTACAGTATTTGTAGCTGCTGACTTTAAAAAAATAAAAATAAAAAATTGGGCGGAACTCCGCTTCAATGTGAGTTATAACATTTTTATTAAACTGCCCACTAGATGGCTTTTCCAAGTGCGATTTGTGCCCATTTATTTTGTATTGACTGAAATCGCACTGCTACATATTGTTACTCAGTATCAGCGAGTACTTGACCGGGAGTATCGGTACTCAGACTCACCGAAAAAAAAAAAAAAAAGAAAAAAAAGAAAATCGGTGTAACCCTAAACGTTTGTGCGGTTTTATTCTCAATCACTGACGGCATTTCAGGCCCTGATGAAGGGGGGAGTTTTAAGCCCCTGAAATGCGGTGCAGTTTTTGCTTATGTATAATAAAATCCTACTTAGGGCTGAGGAAAAAAAAAAAAAAAAAAAAAAAAAAAATAGATTTAAATCTTGAATCGAGTTGAGAAGTCAAATCGATTCAAAATTTAAGCAAATCGATTTTTTTAGATTTTTTTTTTTTTCACCGCGCCAGTCCTGAGGAGCTGCGGGCAGGAGTTTTTAGGAGAGGCCGCGGCTTCAACCTAGTCCGCAATTTTGTGAAAATCGCCCAGTCCTAATCCTACCAAATTAGTTCGACGATGCTCTCATCCTTTCAGTCATAGACTGGGGGGGGAGTTACAAAAACTGTAGCAGAAAAAAATAAATAAATAAATAATGCGGTTCCCTGCACTCCCACTGGGCTGTGCTGTGGTGCAGAGGAGTATAAATCTCAGGACTGGATGGACAGTAACATGAATCCTTTAGCAGGCAAAGCTGCTGTCATATGTATCACATCTGTGTATTTGGCAGCTTGCCTGGACTTCAGCTTTTAAGTAATGGTTAAGAAATTCCGTGTTTTTCTGGAATTGCTGAAACCCCCCCCCCGCAGTGATGACATGATGAAGCGCTCTATGGCCCATACATCAGACAGCGGGGAGGGTTCTAGGCACCGGAGGGGAATATGGTTTTTTAATGTGAGTCACTCGGAAAAAAAACAAAAAAAAAAAAAACAAAAGAAACGAAAAAAAAAAACAAAAAGAGAGAAAAAGCAAAAAAGAGAAAAAAGCAAAAGAGAGAAAAGCAAAAAAAAGAAAAAAGGCAAAAAAGAGAAAAAGCAAAAAAAAGAAAAAGGCAAAAAAGAGAAAAAGCAAAAAAGAGAAAAAAAAAGCAAAAAAAAGAGAAAAAAAAAAGCAAAAAAAGAGAAAAAACAGAAAAAAAAAATACACACACAAAACACAAAAGTATCCGCAGCTATCAAACTGGAAAAACGGGCAATAATCTGGCACCTGAGTGGCCCCCAGATAGTTCAGCTTACTATGATGTGAAGCAAATTTTAATTTACTTTAAAGAGACCCCGTCACCAATTCAAAAAAAAAGTCTGATAAAAGCCAGTATATTAAAAAGGTTTCATTTTTTCTTTTTATTTATTTTAAGTGTTTGTTTCCATAAATTATTCATAATATAAAAGTATTATTCGCCTGCAATGTGCCCCTGAACATGCTGAACACATTGGATGCCTTTAGAAGAGTCCATTCCCGAGCACATCCCCCTCCCAGAAGAGGAGAGCACTATGATGTGCAAGGAGGGAGGCGGCTGTGCTCTTCCAGAAGTGTCTGCCTGTGCTGGCCCAGCTCCTTTGCCCCTCCCATCACATCCCTACATAATCTTTTTTTTTTGTAGCTGCCAGGGGAGGAATGAAAGAGAAAATTTAAAAAATAAAAAAAAAATAAAATAAAAAAGGAAGAAGGAGTGACATTTGGGTGACATTTAAGTGACAGCTGCGAATCAGCTGGGGCTGCTGGCATTACATCCAAGATGGTGGCACCCATCAGTAGTGTCCTGGCTTTTGGATGTTTACGCAAAGGGAGAATTTTACATTTAAATAACATGTAAAACAAAATGCATTAAATGTACTTACAGTATCTCAGAAAAGTAAGTACACCCCTCACATTTTTGTAAATCTTTTCTTCTATCTTTTCATGTGACAACACTGAAGAAAGGACACTTTGCTACAATGTAATGGCTGTGCGTTGAGTTATTTTGAGGGATGGAGGAATTTTGTCCCTCGCTGATCAGTCCTGTGACCAGCGCTCGGTCTTACCAGGAGCCGTAACCTGCTGGAACCCGTCCCAGATCCAGGACATCCCCGGTTCCCAGCTATGTTTAGAAAGGGGCGATTATCTCCGCACGTTACTGCGGCATGTGTCAGCCTCTGGGAGCCCGCCGCCGCCGCTCACATTTCACAACATGTACACACAGCTGCAAATGTCTTCATTATATAATTACTCTAAACCATGTGATAAGCTGGCATCATCAGAAACACGGAGAACCGGTCACTAATGGACTTGGGCGAAAATACACTAGATTACCAAAAGTATTGGGACGCCTGCCTTTACACGCACATGAACTTTAATGGCATCCCAGTCTTAGTCCGTAGGGTTCAATATTGGAGTTGGCCCACCCTTTGCAGCTATAACAGCTACATGTACAAAAAAAAAAAAAAAAAACAATTTTTTGCTAGAAAATTACTCAGAACCCCCAAATATATATATATATATATATATATATATGCAGAGACCCTAGAGAATAAAATAAAATTGCAATTTTAGGTCGCACGGTATTTGCAATTTTTCAAGCACATTTTTTTGGGGGAAAATAAAAACATTTTAATGAATGTTATTGCAAGAAAACACAATAGATAACCCAATTTTTTGGTAAAATATAACAAAAATGATGTGGCGCCGAGTGGATAGATACCCAACATGTCACGCTTTTAAAATTGCGCACACTCGTGAAATGGCGGCCATACCGGTACTTAAAAATCTCCGGAGGCGATGCGTTAACAATTTTTATGGGTTACCGGTTTAAAGTTACAGTGGAAGTCTACTGATTATTGCTCTCGCTCTAACAACCGCAGAGATACCCCACATGTGCGGTTTGAATGCGGTTTACATATGCGGGCGTGACCTACGTATAAGTTCGCTTATGCGTGCGAGTATGAGGGGGTGGGGCGCTTTAAAAAAAAAAAAAAAAAAAAAAGTTTTATTATTGTTTATTTTTATTCTTACACTTTCCCCTTAATTTTTTTGATCACTATTCCTATTACAAGGAATGCAAACCTCACTTTCTACAACTTTCTCCCATCTCCTGACTGCATCTCTGGAGCTCAGCCACAGTGATCTTTGGGTTCTTCTTTACCTCTCTCACCAAGGCTCTTCTCCCCCGATAGCTCAGTTTGGCCGGACGGCAAGCTCTAGGAAGGGTTCTGGTCGTCCCAAATGTCTTCCATTTAAGGATTATGGAGCCCACTGTGCTCTTAGGAACCTTAAGTGCAGCAGATTTTTTTTTGTAACCTTGGCCAGATCTGTGCCTTGCCACAATTCTGTCTCTGAGCTCTTCAGGCAGTTCCTTTGACCTCATGATTCTCATTTGCTCTGACATGCACTGTGAGCTGTAAGGTCTTATATAGACAGGTGTGTGGCTTTCCTAATCAAGTCCAATCAGTATAATCAAACACAGCTGGACTCAAATGAAGGTGTAGAACCATCTCAAGGATGATCAGAAGAAATGGACAGCACCTGAGTTTATCTATCTATCTATCTATCTATCTATCTATCTATATATCTATATATATATATATGAGTGTCACAGCAAAGGGTCTGAATACTTAGGACCATGTGATATTTCAGTTTTTCTTTTTTAATAAATCTGCAAAAATGTCAACAATTCTGTGTTTTTCTGTCAATATGGGGTGTTGTGTGTACATTAATGAGGAAAAAAATGAACTTAAAATGATTTTAGCAAATGGCTGCAATATAACAAAGAGTGAAAAATTTAAGGGGGTCTGAATACTTTCCGTCCCCACTGTATGAAAAAAAAAATATTTTATATATATATATATATATATATATATATATATATATATATATATATATATATATATATATATATATATATATATATATATATATATATATATAACTGTAGCTGCAGATATCTCCACTAAAAGTCCAGGACGTCATATGACGACCTACGGGGCGGGAAGTGGTTAAATCCCGATGAACAGGTCGTCTTTGGAATGCCGAAACGCGTCGCTTTTTGGATTGTCCACCTTTTGTTGGAAAAAAGTTGCACCTCTTAGCAGTGGGGTGGGGTTTCAATTTCCATTTCTGTTACATCAATAAAACATGACAGAGTTCTGGGGTTCTAACCCTTCCCAACTCTTTAAAAAAAAATAATATATAAAATATGTGTTGGCTGTACATACACTTTAAGCCGCAATGAGATCCAAAATGAATTAGAGCAGGGACTGGTTAGTGATTTTTATCTGCTGACTCAGCGCCGTCCTTGTATGACGCAGTCCTCATGTGAGTCCACTGAATGAGTCAGGAAGAAGCCGCTACACTAAACTTTCCAGTAAGTTCACAAAGACATGTCGGTACCCGGCTCTGACTTATCAATGAACGGATTTCTGAAGGTCAACAAACCGGCAATTATTATTAGGAACAGTCATCTGTTCTTGTGACACGCCATGGAGCGGAGACAGACTGGCATTGCATAAGTCCCTTTTCAGAGGTGTCAGGATGTATTCTTGTGACTTCCGCCCCCTGATAAATATGTCCCTTTCACTTCCCTGTTTTGTTTTCAGGGCTCATCAGAAAACATGCAAAATTAAAGTCGCACACCAGGTACCAAAAAGAAAAAAAAATAATAAATCGTTGAAATATATTCCTCAGTAACCACAAACACCATTGTAAACCCAGATATTATCTTGTAAATATATCAGTGACATCATCACTGTGCTGTACATAGCCTGTGCAGAGAGCAGAGCTGTGGGAGGGGCCCAGCAGGCTCCACCCACTACAGGCTGCCTGCAGAAAACTACAGGAGGGGGCGGGGACAAGACAAATTCTAATACTATATTTGCCCATTCTACCTTAATTTTAGATGTAGAACCAAAAACACCAACTCAATGTCATTTAAATTTGCTAAAGCACTGTGTATCACACAATTTTTTTTCTTCCATTTGCACACTATTTTTTTTTTTCTTCTATCTTTTTTATTTTTATTTATTTTTATTTATTTTTTTTGCATCTCGGTGCTGCTGATCTCCTCCAGCCACTTCCTGCCTTCATGAACTAGTTTCAGAGTCAGCTGCACAGGACTGGCTTCCTGAGAGTAAGGGCTCATTCACACTAGCTTCGACCTCTGAAGAGCGATCCGTGTTCAGATCGCTCTTCAGAGAGCGTTTGACAGGTGGTGAAGAGGCATTATATCTCCTCCTTAGCGCCTGCTTTAACCCCTGGAAGCCCGCAGTAGTACACTACAACTTGCGGTTGCATGGCCACATGCACATGAATGGGTCGCGTTCAGCGGACGCTACGCCTGCCAAAAGCAACAGTGGGTATAATTCCCAGTATGGTATTATTACACCCCGTCTTTGCCTCCAACTAAAGGAGAAAAGGGAGGGGGGGGCACCGATAGTCCCACCCAGCTGCGCATGCGATAGGGTGACAACACAGGTGCACACATAGGAAACAAGACGGGTATCACCCTATAACAGGAAGCAACTGAACGAGGACCTTCAATGGCGGGATCGTCTGGTATTTCAATGAAAGCTGACAACTTCTGAAAATGACATTCCTATGAGATCTTAGCGATTGGGTTTAGGGCTACGAAGTCCAGATAGATCAACTGCAGTGAGCTTGGTATTATCCAGTTGCAACAACATTTATTGGTTCCACCAATAATACAACATAGAGAAACTTACGCGTTTCAGCAATAAGACCTTATAGCTGTGATTAACCACTTGCTTACTGGGCATTTTTATCCCCTTCCTGCCCAGGCCAATCTTTAGCTTTCAGCGCAATCACACCTTGAATGACAATTGCGCGGTCATGCAACACTGTACTCAAATGACATTTTTATCATATTTTTTTCACACAAGTGGGGTAAAAGAGGGGTACTAAACATGTAACCAAGGGTCGGACTTTTAAGTCATAGAAACAATGGAGAAGTAACAAAAATAAAGTTTATTGAAAAAAGTACATGGTATAATCACAGTGTTCAAAAAGATTAAAACATAAAATGATACAATTTGTACAATGAGCCCAAACTTTATTTTTGTTACTTCTCCATTGTTTCTCTGCCTTAAAAGTCCAACTCTTGGTTACTTGTTTACTACCCCTCTTTTCCCCCTTCAATTTGCGGATGTGGCATTGTGAGTGCTTCCCTCTTTTACTCTTCAGAGCTTTTTTAGTGGTATATCATCACCACTGGGTATTTTCATTTTATGCAAAACAAATGGAAAAAAAAAAAAAAAAACGAAAATTTTTCCTTAGTTTGTTAAAATTTTTTGAAAAAGAGTAATTTTTCTCCTTTCTCCTGATGTGTGCTAATGAGGTTGCACTGATGAGGTGGCATCGATAGTGACCATCAGTGCTGCCTATTAGTGACCATCAGTGCTGCCTTTGATGATGGGCACTGATAAGACAGCACTGGATAGGTATTGATGAGGTGTCACTGATGGGCACTGATGAGACGGCACTGGATAGGCAGTGATGAGGCTGCAGTGATGAGGAGGCACTGATGGGCACTGATAGGCATGGATGAGGCGTCACTGATGAGACGACACTGGATAGGCAGTGATGAGGAGGCACTGATTAGGCTCACTGATGGGCACTGATGAGACTGCACTGGATAGGCAGTGATGAAGAGGCAACGATTAGGCTCCACTGATGGCCACTAAAAGGCAGCACTGATTAGACAGCACTGGATAGGCACTGATGAGGCTCCACTGATGGGCACTGATGAGACTGCACTGATAGGCAGCAATGATGAGGAGGCACTGGATAGGCAGTGATGAGGAGGCACTGGATAGGCAGTGATGAGGAGGCACTGGATAGGCAGTGATGAGGAGGCACTGGATAGGCAGTGATGAGGAGGCACTGGATAGGCAGTGATGACGAGGCACTGGATAGGCAGTGATGAGGAGGCACTGGATAGGCAGTGATGAGGAGGCACTGGATAGGCAGTGATGAGGAGGCACTGATTAGGCTCCACTGATGGCCACTAAAAGGCAGCACTGATTAGACAGCACTGATGAGACAGCACTGGAAAGGCACTGATGAGGCTCCACTGATGGGCACTGATGAGACTGCACTGATAGGCAGCAATGATGAGGAGGCCCTTGATAGGCACTGATGGCCACTAATTGGCAACACTGATCATCAGGACACTGATGATCAGTGTCCATGTCCCCTTTCACACTAGCCGATTACCGGCTCTCTCCTCTCCTCATGATAACCGGCAACTGTGTTTACATCGTTACCAGATGTGATTGGACACAGCTGATCACGCGGTAAGAAGACGATGCGATTGGCTCTTTACCCCGATCTGTGATCAGCTGTGTCTGGAGGACACCTCCGCATTGGGCGCGATCATGGGAGGATGCCATATGACGCCCTCCCAGAACTGGCCGGCCACATTGTTGCCGTCATTTTGCTATAGCGAGGTCAGCAAGTGGTTAAGGCTTTTAGGGACGAAACGTGTAGGCATCTCTATGTTGTATTCATCGTGTAACCTATAAATATTGCAACTGGATGGTACCGAGCTGACGGCTGTTGATCTACCTGACTTTGTATATTGGTGTTAGTGGAGAAACCATCAGCCTGAACACCGTTTTTTCAGCTTCCACATGGCATCCCGGTAAGAGCTGGTGTGTGTGTGTGTGTGTGTGTGTGTGTGTGTGTGTGTGTGTGTGTGTGTGTGTGTGTGTGTGTGTGTGTGTGTGTGTGTGTGTAAAAGTTTAGATGTACTTTAGGTGTCAGCAGCCACCACACTGAAAAGCTACTCCTCTGTGGGGGAAGGGACAGATGTGAAAGTTTTAGAGCCTCAGTAAAATTTTACAGAACACCCAGGTTCAGTATAAACGACAATAAGAAGCAACTCCCCCACCCCAGGACAGGACAGGATTTCACATGGGTAAGATTAGTCAAGCTGCGACTGCACCACACACTTTCTGCAAGCTACGTGACCCAGGACTACAGCGCAGGTCTACGCGGCTTCCTTTTTGCAGCATCTTTATATGCATGTTATTTTCAGAACGGTGGAATTTTTTTTTTTTTATAAATATCACAAAGAGAGTCAAATATAAATAGAACGTGGAAGCATTGGGGCTTTAAAATATGACTTTTTCCTATCCGTCCTACACGTTTATTGCCCAATTGTGAATCGACTAAGCAAATCTGCTTCTGTTCTGGAATTTTAGACTCTACAGGCTGGCCAAATGTGGTTACCAGTTCAACGGATCTCACCTCTGTACAGCAGAACTTGCTAACCACAGGGGCGCGGGAGGTAGGGAAACTCTGCCGGGTGGCTGTACACTGATATTTGGAAATGTTGGCTGATCTACCAAGGCCACCCACAGACCTAACATGACAGCTGCTTGATCCAGCTGGGTGACAATGTCCCATCTATGGGCCCAGCTGAGCTCACTAGGTGAATGTTCTTGAGGAACCCGATCCAATCACTATTGTGCCCCCTGAAATAAAAACAGTGCCGCCGGCACCACTTCCCCTCTACAAAGACATGAACACTCTGCTAAAGCTGCCCATGGATCGAAATACAGCTGGTTCAGCAGGGACCAGACAAAGTTCCACCCATCAATGGTGGTTTCTGCTAAACAAAAGTCAATCGAATGATTGAATTCCGTTGAAAGGGAATGTTGGAAAACTCTTGTTTGATCAGCAGCTGCAGCCACTGATCAGTTTATTCTGATAGCGGAGAAGCCCCACTGTCAGAATACAATAGCACAGGTGCGTGGCTTGGCAATGGCGCTGTGAGGCTGCTTTCCCTGGGAGCTCCGTGCCTCGTTTAGGCTGAGAACCGGACCTACCGTACATACCGGCTTTTGAACTACATGTCCATGACGGACAGACCTCCGGGATCACCCGCAGCTAATAGAACCGCGGACATTGCTGCTTATTTCTTGCGGAATTCGGCAACTCCGTCACAGGCCCCGGAGTCCAAGATGGCGCCGCCACGCTCTGGCAATGCAGGCACAGCATCGCTCAAGAAGACAGGCAAGGGACTCTCTAATGCTCCACAAGGTAACGGGTCTCTCCTTAACAGAGCTGATTCCCCGATCCTGTCCCCAGAAATCCCAGGGGCGGATAGCTGCTCATCCATACAGCCTGCTAACACTCAGGAGCAACCATTCCCTGAGTGCTGGAAAGGGATACTCGCCCTCCTCCCCACTAAACAGGACATCACTGAATCTACAGCTACTATTGTGAATACCCTGTCTAAAGAGATTCATGATTTAAAGCAGAGAATAGATACTGTAGACTCCAGGGTATCAGAGGTGGAAACATCTGCTTCTCTGCTAGAGTCAAGAATGTCAGACATAGAAAAGGCTCATATGGATTACAAAAGGCGCCTGATCCTGATGCAACTTTCAATCGATGATGGCGAAAATCGCAGCAGGAGAAACAATATCAGAGTACGCGGCCTGCCTGAAGCCACTTCAGGAAGTGATCTCAGAGCAACGATTGTGGCCATATTCAACCGATTACTAGACAAGCCCCCTACAGCAGAATTAGAACTGGACCGTGTGCACCGTGTGCAGGGCCCCAGGGGAGGAGATGATCTCACACCGAGAGACATATTGGCGAGAGTTCATTACTACACAGTCAAGGAAGAAATCCTGAGAAGGGCATGGTCCTAGGGCCCCTTGGACTTTGATGGGGCGTCGGTGCAATTTTTCCCTGATATATCGCGGATGACCCTGCGTATGAGAGGCCAAATACGTCCACTACTAGAAGCTATCAGAACAACAGGAGCCACCTACAAATGGGGCCATCCATTCCACCTGATCGTCCTGAAAGGAAATAACTCTTTTGCGCTGCGTTGGCCAGAACAACTGCCGGATTTGTTCAGGTTTCTGGAGATCCCCGGGTTCTCGATACCCAATTGGTTGGACTTTCCGATCACCTTCAATAGCACGAGATCTATGTCACCAAGACCCCAACGAGCCAGCAGACGACAATGGCGATCAAGATCCAGGACAACTCCAAGAGACAATCCTACCTCGCCGGAGTCCTAACTGATCGCATTGACCCAGGAGGCTACTTACTGAGAAGCAAGAAGGGGACTCTTATGGTTCTTAGAATCTCTGGTCTACACTGATATCCTTTTTCTCACACTGCACAATAAACTCTCTGAGTTTTATGAGTAGAACGTAAAGCGATACAAGGGTATATTGTGTATATGCTAGAGGGATTTTCTGCTCCTCCGTGAAAAGATAACATGCCTTAGATTGGCGTCTGGATTCGATCTTTGTTGGGGGGTCCCGCCGCGCCTCCGCCTCATCGTCCCGCAGGTTCCTCGGGGGCAGTCTTCTTCCCCCTTTTTTTTCTGTGGGGCGTGGGGCGGGGGGGTAGGGGGGACTCTAATCCATAAAGACACGGAGTCATGTTCAGTTTGTTACCCTCTTGTTCCTTATCAGGAGGGTTAGTTGTAATATTTACACTGTATTGGAGATGTTGGTCCACATGGATCTTTTAGTGGATATGCATTTCACATGCAGTGGTCGCATACATATATTTGATGATTCTACAGCAAAGAATCAAGTTGTTTATGGTTTTTTATTTTTTTCTGATGTTTAAAACGGTAATAGTCAGGTATTGTTTATCATGCCGGTTCTCTCCTGACGACACGTCTCCCGTTGTGTCACAGAGTCTAGTCTTCCACACCCACTAATAGGAAGCGCATATTTGCGTAAGGCTTTATATAGCAACAGCTGGATAATTAATTTATCCTTCTTAGTATTTTTCTCTATATTTTTTCAACTCCAATTCCTCCTTTTCTCTTCCTCTTTGTCCCTCCCTATATTCGGTCTCCCCTTCCCTCCCTCCCCACTCTACACCCCCTCCCCTTCCCCTCAATATCCCCCCCCCCCCCTTTTTTCTATTCCCTCCCTATACCTTCTTAACTTATCCCTTACCTACCCTCCCCCGATTGGCTGCCGAGGTGCGACATGGCCCCCCCCGGGAGGGCCTCCGGGCTCACACCCTGGTAGTGAGATAAAATTCACCTCCCTCAATGTCAGAGGCCTAGCTACCCCGGAAAAACGCTCCAGACTCCTCACAGATCTCAAAAAAACGCGCACACAGGTGGCGTTCATTCAGGAAACACATTTCAAACAGTCGGCAGTCCCCAGACTCTATAACAGAGACTTCCCCACTGTATATCACGCTCCCTCCCCTCTGTCAAAATCAAAGGGGGTCAGTATATTGATAGCCAGAGCACTGCCGTGGACGCTATTAGAAGAGAGAGCTGACCCACTTGGTCGATTCTTGCTCTTAAAGGGCAAAATTAGAAATACCACAGTGACCCTAGTAAACGTCTATTTCCCTAATTCTGACCACCTGTCCTTTTTGCGATCCCTCATCCCCTTGATTCTGGATTTTCGGGAGGGTCTGTTCCTGATGGGCGGGGATTTCAATTTTGCCCCTGAGCCACTGCTGGATGTATCGAGAGGGGCATCTCATCTTTCTTTCTCATACCTTAAAAAACTCAAGGTAGAATTAACCAATCTACAGTTGGTCGACCCCTGGAGGATCATGCACCCCGGTGAGAGGGATTTTACCTATTTTTCTGCGGTGCATGGTACATACTCCAGGATAGACTTCTTTCAGATCCAACATAAAGACTTACCGCTTGTCACCACATCCCAGATTGACCACATTTCCCTCTCTGACCATGCCCCTACGCATGTGACCCTTTGCTGGGATACGGAACCCAGGTCCCCTCCAACCTGGAAACTAAACGAGTCATTATTACAAATCCCCGAGATACGTGAGGAGATAAGCAGGACACTGACTAATTACTTCTCAGAAAACATAGATCCCGCGCTGTCTCCAATGACAGTGTGGGAAGCCCATAAATGTGTAATAAGAGGGGAATTAATTAGGATTGGGGCGGCGAAAAAAAGAGAAAGGACTAAACAGATTGATCTCCTGATCTCCCGGGTACGGTCTCTCGAGCTACTTCACAAGAAGTCCCTAGCAGAAACACACCTCCAGGCTTTACTGAAGACCAGGGGTGAATTGAAAGACCTCTTGTACCACAAAACGGTACAAAACCTGGCCTGGGCTAAAAGGTACATGTTTGAATTCTCTAACAAACCTGGGACCATGCTGGCCAGACTACTTCGTGGCCCGAGACAACGTACCTACATTCCCTCTATAGTGACCCCACAGGGAACTACGGTTCACACCTCTAGGGATATAGCCAATGAATTTGCTGCATATTACCAACAACTATACAATTTACACAAGGGGGAACCTACTGACCTTTTAACAGAAAGAGAGGTGTCAGCGGGGGAATACATCAGGTCTTCGGGTATGCCTACTTTACCAGCTGATGTAGGAGACTCATTTGAGTCGGACATCACCCCTGAAGAACTCTCTCTAGCCTTGGCCCAAACAAAGCCAAGGAAGGCACCCGGGCCGGATGGCTTCACCCTGACCTACTACCAGACCTTCGGGTCACATTTATCGACTCACTTTCTGAAAGCCTACAACGCACTAAAGGAAGGAGGCATTAACATGGTAGACTCCCTACGGGCATTTATTTCTTTGATCCCGAAAGAGGGGAAAGATCCTAGCCACTGCAGTAACTACCGCCCGATTGCTCTACTAAACGTAGACCTTAAATTGTTTTCCAAAATTCTGGCTAACAGATTACTCCCACATGTCCCACAATTAATACACTTTGACCAGGCGGGGTTCGTGCCGCTGAGGGAGTCGAGAGACAACACCATAAGAGTCCTCAACCTCATTCACGAAGCGCAGACCGTCAAGAAGCCTTTTCTGCTGCTTTCTACAGACGCGGAGAAGGCTTTTGACAGGGTGGCCTGGCATTTTATGCGGGCCACTCTGGAACATATTGGTGTTGGCCCAAACATGAGAGGCTGGATATCGTCTCTCTACTCGGCTCCCTCGGCGGCGGTAAGGGTCAATGAGTGGCGATCGGATTTCTTTGACATCTCTAACGGGACGAGACAGGGGTGCCCCCTGTCCCCATTAGTTTTCATTTTGACTCTTGAACCGTTCCTGTGTAGCGTCCGTAGGAACCCCAATATCACCGGGATCACGAAGCCCTCGGGGCATCACAAAATTGCGGCCTTCGCTGACGATCTGATTTTCTTCGTCTCCAACCCACGTATCTCACTACCTAACATCTTGGAAGCTCTACGGTTATATGGCGAAGTCTCAAATTTCAAGGTCAATTGTGCCAAGTCCGCAGTGTTAAATGTCACGCTACCAGCCAAGGAAGCAGTAGGTATGAGTAAATCCTTCCCGTTTCGTTGGGCGGAGAAATCCATCCGTTACCTGGGGGTGGACATCACTTCGGACTTGGCACACCTATACACACATAATTTTCAACCCTTACTCCAAAGACTTAAAATTGACCTACGGACCTGGCACAAACTCACTTTGACCTGGTTTGGGCGATGCAATGCCCTGAAAATGACAGCCTTGCCCCGTATCCTATATATACTCCAAACACTACCGATAAGTTTACCCTTGACCTTCTTTAAGCAAATACAGTCCATTGTGAGGGAGTTCATCTGGGCTCATAAAGCCCCCAGAATAAACATGCAAACCCTCTCCAGACCCAAGGTGAGGGGGGGCATCGGTTTACCAGACATCTCTCGGTATTACCGAGCGGTACACCTCGCCAGGATTGTTGATTGGCATTGCAACAAAGAGTCCAAACAATGGGTGGGAATGGAAATTGAGGACTCCTCGATCCCCTTACTCCCTTCCCCGTGGCTCTTGTCCCCACTTCCAGAAGACCAGAAAAACCACCCGCTAATAGGTGCTACCCTTCGGGTGGCGAGGAAAATATTTCGTAATACAGATATATCACCGTTACCTTCCCCCCTGACTCCTATCATCGGTAACCCAGACTTTTCCCCCGGACTCACAAGTCGTAGACTGAGACAATTAATCACCTCTGAGAAACAGTCCCTGGGAGAGGTTTGGCCCCAGGGGGAACTCCCATCTTCTTCCACGATCTCTAGACTCACAGAACCTCCGTTAGACAGTCTCAGTACCATTCAGCTTAGACACTTTCTGCAGACTCTTCAGAAAGCCCCCTATACCCCGCGGGGTCACACTCCCCTGGAATCTCTGTGTAAATCAGGGGAACCGATAAGGCACGCACTCTCATTTTTATATAACCTCCTCACCACTCAGGGAGAGGACAAGGTACCAGAGTTTCTATTGAAGTGGGAAAGAGATCTAGAGACACAGTTTACTACACAACAACAAGAGAAGATCTTGGCCTTGGCTCACAAGTCCTCGATTGCGAGTCACTATCAAGAATTGGGGTACAAAATCCTGACCAGGTGGTATAGAGTCCCATTTATGTTACACAAAATGAACCCTACGCTTTCGGATGGGTGTTGGAGGTGTGGCACAGAAGTGGGAAATATGCTCCATGTCTTTTGGTCGTGTCCGGTCCTGAGACCCTTTTGGGAGGAGGTGACTATGACCATTCAAAGCTTGACCTCGGTTGAACTTAAAGACAACCCGGCTGCATGCCTCCTACACCTAACCACTAGACCCATTAGTAAATACAAGAAAACTTTGACAATGCAACTCCTGAACGCAGCGAGAGCCTGTATCCCCGTATTATGGCGAGATCCCCTCCCGCCTACTAGGATCCTGTGGTATTCGAAAGTAAACTGTATTCTACAGATGGAGGAACTGACTGCAACTCTACAAAACAAAGAGGAACAATTTATAGACAAGTGGAGACCCTGGAGATATTTTGTTGGTACTGACACATATCTACAGGAGTTGGTGCAAGCACAAACCCAATCTTCTTGAGGGGGCGTCCCCGTAGTTACTGCTAAAACAGGCACCTGCATATGCCCCTCTGGGGTCCGGCGGGTGGATCCACTGGGGGGGCGGTGTCGCAGCCATACCCGTCTATCTCCCTTCCCTTGACCTCATCTCCCCCTTCTCCCTTGTTCTCTTGTCTCTCCTTCCCCGCTTTCCCTCTGATTTCCTTCTGTTCCCCTCTTTCTCTGGTACTTTGTTCTGATAAGCTCACCAAGTAGCCGTGGTGACGGCGTTAACGAATTATTGAAAACATATTATTCACGGTGAGATGGAAACATTTGTTCATCTAGCACTAGACATATCTGCCGTAAAATATTTTAAGTAGTATACTATACACCAATACTGTTAATGATATGTTCGCAGTTCATGCAAGGAGGCCCTTATGTAGGCTACCTCGCTTTAATACATTCAGAATTGATACATAGTTGGCTGGAACACATATGTATAACCCCACTTGCTTGGTGGTAAATCTGATCTAGGTCTATGGTTTCAATCTACTGTACCCTAAACATGTTAATGTATGAAATTGTATGACCTGTTTTATACTAGACAATGTATCCATGCCTTCTGTATAACAAAATAAAGGAATTTAAAAAAAAAAAGAATACAATAGCACAGCAGGGAGGATCCTTCCATCCGCCTCATATGTGTTAGTTTTTGGGGGTTTTTCGTTCATACTGCAGGTTGTTCTATCGGGTTGGACTCTGTGCAGGCCAGTCAAGTTCTTCCTCCCCAAACTCACTCATCCAGGTCTTTATGGACTTTGCTTTGTGCACTGGTCCAAATCATTTGGTGGAGGGGGGATTATGGTGTGGGGTTGTTTTTCAGGAGTTGGGCTTGGCCCTTTAGTTCCAGTGAAGGGAACTCTTAAGGGGCCACCATACCAAGACATTTTGGACAATTTCATGCTCCCAACTTTGTGGGAATAGTTTAGGGATGGCCCCTTCCTGTTCCAACATGACTGCGCACCAGGGCACAAATCGTCCATAAAAAAAAAAAGGCATGGATGAGCGAGTTTTGGGTGGAGGAACTTGACTTGCCTACACACAGTCCTGACCTCAACCCATGAGAACACCTTTGGTATGAATTAGAGCGGAGACTTTGAGGTTTAATGTTGAAAAAATTTAAAATAATGCATTTGGGTGCCAAAAATATGAATGCAATCTACTCACTAAGGGGAGAACCTCTGGGGGAATTCTAGGATAGAAAAGGACCCGGGGGTCCTAGTAGATGATGGGCTCAGCAGTAGGCATGCAATGCCAAGCTGCTGCAAGCAAAGCCAAAAAGGGGATTAACTCCAGAGATAAAACGATAATTCTCCCGCTCTACAAGACTCTGGTCCGGACGCACCTGGAGTATGCTGTCCAGTTCTGGGCACCAGTCCCCAGGAAGGATGTGCTGGAACTGGAGAGGGTCCAGAGAAGTGCAAAAAAGCTAATAAAGGGTCTGGAGGACCTCAGCTATGGGGAAAGACAGCAAGCACTGAACATGTTCTCTCTGGAGAAGAGACGCTTGAGAGAGGATATGTTTCCAATCTACAAATACTGTACTGGTGACCCCACAATAGGGATAAAACTTTTCCACGCAAGGGAATTTAAAAAGACACGTGGCCATTCACTAAAATTAAAAGAGAAGCGGTTTAACCTTAAACTGAGAAGAGAGTTCTTTACTGTAAAAAAGCCTTTGAAAATGTGTTTGTAATAACTCCATCAGTATCACCAGCAAAGCAGCTTCATTATTATCCCATTAAAGAAACAGAGAATTGTGCGCTGCATTTCGAGATTTCATAATTTGCCGCGTCACGAATGTTAATTCTCCATTACGAACGCTAGTTTACAAGACCAACCGCTTCCGTCTCGTCCCTGCTTCCGAGCATGCGTGTTTGTACTTAGGCATTTTTGTCCGATGGACTTGTGTACACACGCTCGGAAAATCCGACAACACACATTTGTCCGCGGAAAATTTTAAAACCTGCCATTCAACATTTGTCCGCGGAAAATCCGATGGAGCGTACACACGGTCGGATTTTCCTCCAACAGCCTGTCATCACACAATTCCCGTCGGAAAATCCGATCGTGTGTACGCGGCTTAAGTGATGTGCAGTTCAAGGTAAACCCTGTTAACTGGATGACATCTAGATTATTTAAGGTGCTTATTTAACTGCTTTCTGGTGAGTTTAAACCCCTAGCAGAGTGTGACTCACGTGGTGCGGACCTTGGCGTTTGGTACACGCTCACAGGATTACGAACTTGAATCTTCACCCACCTTTAAGAACTATTTTAATCACTCACTATCACATTATGTGTGTCATATGGTTAACATGTGAATGCCGGTCACATTTTGACTAATAGACAGGAGAGCTGCTGAAGTATCGGAATCCTCACTGAACCGGTGTTTTGGATTAAGATTCTCGTTTTTTTTCTTTCCCTACATATATTGTAAAAAGTAGAGAGTTAATCCAAAACACCAGTTCAGTGAGGATTCCGATACTGCAGCAGCGCTCCTGTCCATAATATATATATATATATATATATATATATATATATATATATACACACACACACACACACACACATATACATATATACATACACATTATATATATATACACACATATATATACACACATATACACACACACATACACACAAACACTCCCTTTTTATTTCATTTTCCAGCCCTGATGAAGGGGGAGCGCCTGCCGAAACATGTTGGCTTCCTACCTTTATATCTTTATATTGTGTTTATACAGAAACAAAACAAGTGGGCAAGTGGGGGGGGTGGGGGGGGGGGTTGGATGGAAGGTTTTGTCTTCTTAGTAGAGAGACTCCACCATTTCTTGCCCAGTGCCCACACAGGAAGGGATGGGGAAAATGTCCTTGGTGGGAACAAAGACCCTAATAAAAAAAAAAATCTAAAGAATTATATATTTTCTGTGCTCTTTCCAAAGTTTTTTTTAATTTCTAAAAAGTTTGTATTTGAAGTTCCACCGAATGCTTCTTCTAAGTACCAACAGGCTAATTACTAAGGCTTGTGTAATTTTAGTAAGTTCCTGGAAATGTCACTTGGAGGATTTCTGTGTGAGATTTACGCTAAAAATAGATATTTTTTCTTCTAAGGTCCTGGGAAGGCTTATCCGTGACTAATGTATTCCTTACTGCCCTGACACAGCGGGACACGACACCGAGTCGTTAAGGTCTCACTTGGTTGCTTAGATCCAGTTTGCACAGGCATGGGGCCACACTGTACTAACAAAGTGCCGCAGTTATTGCAGGACTGCACGTTACCCGCTGAGACCGGGAGACCCCCGCACTTGTGTCCTCTGACAGCCATTGTCTGGGCTAAGCCCTTGTTATCCTGGCGTTCCCTGCCCCCCCCCCCCTCCCCCCCATCTGGTTCCCATGCTGTTTCAGGCTTTGAGAGTGGGGGTGGAGAGGATAATAGGACAGAGTATTCAAAATTCAGTCTGTGAATTACGTTGAGTGCTTAAGCTGGTCGTACACCAGAGTTTTCTTAGTAGGGAAATTTAGAAAAAAAAAAAAAATGTTCATCAGAGTATTCAATAGTACCGTTATGGATTCAACAATGGATGGAACAATTATGTATTCAACAAATTTCGTATAAAAAAAAAATGCTATTGTTTCAAATTCTGCTTCTGATGTTAAGATGCACATGCGCATTCCAATAAATTTAAAGTCAGAATTTTGTTTGCGCCGAGAATTTTTTTTCCCCCATCCTTCTCCTTTCGATTTCCTTGCCACAATGGTTAAAAAAAAAACAAAAAAAAAACCCACACACTAGTTTGACCCTGCTATAAAAAAAAAAAAAATATATATATATATATAAAAAATGTATTTTTATATATTATATAATATTTTATTATTATTATTATCATTATTATTATTAAATATATATATATATATATATATATATATATATATATATATATAATGATAATAATAAATGAGCTGTCCCAAAAACTGTTTTTTTTCTCAAATTAATTTCTACTGGTATATACCCAACTTTGGTGCAATAGAGGCATCACTACAGGATGCTTCAGTGCTTAATGAGGCCCATAGACCTTGGGCCATTGGTGTTCAATTTTGGACAACAGCTCCCAAAAAGAAGGCAGGAAGGGGTAACTCCATAAATAAGGGACATGGAGGAACTCCGCTATGAGGGAAGACTAACAGAACTGAATTTATTGTACCTTGAAGTTGGTTAAGAGATGGAGGGGGAAATAAATGGTCCATATGGCAGACTTGGTGCAAAGTTTTAAGCTTTAAGGCCTGGAGGACAAGTAATTAAACTCTCATAAGGCTCCACTCACACTTATGCAACTTTGGACATCAAAAGTTGCAAAAGACAAGTCGTTCCCCATGTTTTCCAATGAGAACCATTCATATATGTGCAACTTAAAAGTAGTTCGTTAACTACTTTTGTCAAACTTTCATGCAACTTAAGGGTCATAGACTTCAATGTTAACCCTCAAAAGTTGCATGAAAGTGTTATACAATGAAACAGTTGTCAATTATCACTGGGCAAAGCCAAAGTTGCACTCCAAAGTCGGCGCAACTTTGGAGTCGTACTACGTGTGAATGGAGCCTTAAAGCTGGAATCAGCTTCCATGGGAAATAGTTCTAGCCAACTCTGTAGATTTCTCAAAAAGTGGGCTGATTTGTTTATAAATGCACAAAATTTAACTGGCTACTGAGATTTATAGGAATTAACACCGTAGATTGTTGATCCAGGAGAATCAGATTGCCATTGGGGATTGGGAAGGATTTTTCTCCTGTTGAATCATGTTTTATTAGGATTTTTCCCTTTCTCTGGTTTAGCTCTGGAGCTTATGGTTCTGAGGATGCGGGGTTATTTGTTTATCTTTTAGACATTTTTTTTTTTCAACCCATGTAACTATGTACATTGGCACCTGAAGACTTTACCAGCTGAACAATCAAAAGAGATTGTAGGATGCGTGTCCAATTAAAACCGCTTTACCCAAACCAGTGCTGGAGTTATTGCCCTTGCTATTCCATGCCATAAACATGAATATTTAAGCAACTTGAACACTCTTGATCAAGCCCTTCAGTTCGGAGTCTTTAAAAACTTTCAAACAAAAGGGCCAGATGACTGTGCTTTAGAACTTAGGAGGGTGGACTGTAGCCATTGGTAGTTGAAAGTACCCCATCGTTGTCAGTAGGAGGTATAGTGCCCCTTCCTTTGGGGGGGTCCCAGGGAGCAGCAGTGCCCCTTCCTTTGGGGGGGGGGTCCCAGGGAGCAGCAGTGCCCCTTCCTTTGGGGGGGGGTCCCAGGGAGCAGCAGTGCCCCTTCCTTTGGGGGGGGGGGGGGTCCCAGGGAGCAGCAGTGCCCCTTCCTTGGGGGGGGGTCCCAGGGAGCAGCAGTGCCCCTTCCTTGGGGGGGGGGTCCCAGGGAGCAGCAGTGCCCCTTCCTTGGGGGGGGTCCCAGGGAGCAGCAGTGCCCCTTCCTTTGGGGGGGGGGGGTCCCAGGGAGCAGCAGTGCCCCTTCCTTTGGGGGGGGGTCCCAGGGAGCAGCAGTGCCCCTTCCTTGGGGGGGGGTCCCAGGGAGCAGCAGTGCCCCTTCCTTGGGGGGGGGGGGTCCCAGGGAGCAGCAGTGCCCCTTCCTTGGGGGGGGGGTCCCAGGGAGCAGCAGTGCCCCTTCCTTTGGGGGGGGGGGTCCCAGGGAGCAGCAGTGCCCCTTCCTTTGGGGGGGTCCCAGGGAGCAGCAGTGCCCCTTCCTTTGGAGGGGGGCCCAGGGAGCAGCAGTGCCCCTTCCTTGGGGGGGGGTCCCTGGGAGCAGTAGTGCCCCTTCCTTGGGGGGGGGTCCCAGGGAGCAGCAGTGCCCCTTCCTTTGGGGGGGGGTCCCAGGGAGCAGCAGTGCCCCCTCCTTTGGGGGGGTCCCAGGGAGCAGCAGTGCCCCTTCCTTTGGAGGGGGGCCCAGGGAGCAGCAGTGCCCCTTCCTTTGGAGGGGGGGCCCAGGGAGCAGCAGTGCCCCTTCCTTGGGGGGGGGTCCCTGGGAGCAGCAGTGCCCCTTCCTTGGGGGGGTCCCTGGGAGCAGCAGTGCCCCTTCCTTGGGGGGGGGGTCCCTGGGAGCAGCAGTGACCCTTTTCTAGGTGTCCATGCAAGTGTTCCTCTGCTGTAGGTCATGCAAGGATCGGCGCCCCATTGTTGTCAGTGGAAAGAATAGTGTCCTTAGTTGGGTGTGCATGGGAGAAATCGCACCCTTCATTGGGTGACTGTGGAAAGAATAGTGCCCCATCACGGGGAGTCCATGGGAGGAATAATGTCCCATCATTGAGGTCTGTGGGAAGGATAGTTCCCCCATCATTGGTACTAGTGGAAGAAATAGCACCCCATCATTGGTGTCAGCCAGAGGAATACTGCCCCATCATTGGTACTAGTAGGGAGAATAGTGCCCCAAAGCTTAAAGTCGTTCAAACTGACGCAACAAGCTCACTGTCTGCAGTTTAGGGACGCTGCCTTAAGCCATCTAATTGTGCCCACATATATTCAGAATTACTTCTGATGTCTGTGACCAACCCAAAGGATACTGCAGACACAATCTTAAGCCCCATCACCATAGTATACAAGATTAAAATCTGCACTTGTATATTGCTACTGTATGTAAATGCACATTGTCCCACCACTGCAGTGTATACCAGTACACTGCCACGAATACCCAAAAAAAGCTTGGCTCAATCTAGGAGTCACCAGTCTCACCACCTCTCTATTGCCCTGTCTAGTCTTATACAAGCCAACGGACATATCACAGAAAATGTTGTAGATAGCTTGATACCATCATCAGAATATCCTGCAAATAATGTTTTACCCGCCTTAGGGAGAGCGTCTGTACTTTCCACTCTGCTCCACTTTTAATGCAGATAATTATTCTGCCGAGCAATTTAAGCACTCAGCCTGAAAATGGAAAAAACAATTCTTAACCCCTTTATGACACCCAGCCTTAGATCTAAGTACCAGGTGAGCTGGACCTCCATGCACAAGGACACAGATTGAAATTGTGACTTTTACTAAATTAAAACGTACTATGCAAGCCCAAGCCCTATGCAAACTTGCATTTGTAAATTTTGTACTTTTGACAGTCTCACACAGGACTGGC
The DNA here is from genome assembly GCA_037952925.1 of Lithobates clamitans. NCBI lineage: Eukaryota > Metazoa > Chordata > Amphibia > Anura > Ranidae > Lithobates > Lithobates clamitans. The sequence continues at coordinate 643,755 of JBBGZY010001808.1, read as the reverse complement.
ATGCATGGTGGGCTTCCCATGACCAGGCCGTCACCAATCATCATGATCTCAGCAAACCCATTACCTGGCCAGTGATCATTGTTATTAGTCTCCTGCCCCGGTCTGCTAAAAAAACAGAGAGATAAACCGTCCCATAAAATAGATTTCCCTGATCGTGAACAGGTTAAAGTAAAACATTAAGCTGCAAATATATTATTTAAAAAGGACTTCAGCAGAACATTTAGGGCTAGTACGTAATACGAATAGGGTAAAAGGATTTATAGTTAGTAGATTTTTTTAAAAAAACATTATAATGAAGTGATCCAAAAGGAGTTCAGAGTTTTGGCCAACAGTAGGGCAAGAAGCAACGTGCAAAGTGCAGTAATCCACGGCCACCAATTGGCACGCTTCCACTGTTCTCTCTGCTCTCAACCAGTGGTCTCCAAACTGCAGATGAGGCCCTTGGCTTGCCTCTATCCAGCCCTTGGGACACTTTTTCCACCCAACACCATCAATGGGGCATTATTTCTCCCATTTATACCAATGATGGGGCATGGTTTACTCCCACTGACACCAGAGCATTTTCTTCCCCCACTGGCCACAGTCTGGCCCCCTTAAGCCTGAAGGACAGTAAACTTGACCTTTGTTTAAAAAAGTTTGAAGACCCATCTACTCTAAAATGATGCATACTGAAGCGGTGTTGCCTTGCGGTACTGGCAGTACACTAATGCTCTTCTCTGAGTTAAAGATACGCTTCTTCTGCCATTGACTTTGTAACTTCTGTCCATTCTGCATTGAAATCTCAAGCAGTGTCATCAGCCTTGGCTGCTTCACCTCTGGACTACAGAACCCTCTCTCATTTTATTGAGAAGAGGAGGTTTTCTGTAGTCCTAACACACCTTCTGTCCAAGGGTGACAACACTGTTCCTCCAAAGATACAGTACAGTGAGAGTTGTCACCCTAAGACAGGAAGTGTGTTATTGGCCAGATCACCATGTGAAAAAAAAAAAGGGAAAAAAAAAAAAAAAAAAAGTCTAAATAAAATAGGAAACTAAAGCAGATACCAGATCCAAGGACCAGTAAGCTGCAATATTTCATTTTTTTATACTTCAGTGTAGATACTTTAATAGTCCTATAGTGAAAATAGATCTGGAGCTGGTTAAACCTTCATGGGAAGCCAACCAAGAAGTGGGCAGGTGTGTACGTACTGCCAGCTTGAGACAGGAAGTCTTGACAAATTAATGTCATTCTACAGATATATTGAGAATAAAAAAAAATAAATTAAAAAAAAAAAACCCACACTCATCAGAAAATATTCTAAATTGAATATTGATGGGAAGAGGATAGGATGTATACTGTGGGTCATGTTCTACCCACCCAGAAAATGAGATATTACCAGAGGCACGCCAGCTTTTACACCAACAGTTGTAAGCGTTGGTTTTACTCTGCTTTTATGTACAATAAAACGTCTACCGAACTCATGTTAGTTCCAAGTCGTTCTCTTCCTTTCCACATTGCCAAATTTTCCAATGTGAGATAAAGCGAACAATTGTACACAACACACACCCTGCAATAAACCTGGCACAAATTTGTCTCTGCCAAGGTGAGTGTAAATACGGTACTTACTGTACAACTCCCACTGCCCAACTTGCTGAGCGCCACTTTATGAAGAGGAACCACATGCTAAAATCTGCAGAGAAACCAACACTTGGTGGTGTGTCAGTCTCCTGTTCCTCCACAGTGCTCACTGGTTCCTCCCACTAATCTCCATGCCACATCAAGGGTTCCTCCCAGTGACCTCCACATCACACCAAGGATCCTATCACTGGTTCCTCCAGCTGATCTCCATGTCATACCAAGGGTTCTACTGTATTACTGGTTCCTCCCACTGACCTCCACATTACACCAAGGATCCTATCACTGGTTCCTCCAGGTGATCTCCATGTCATACCAAGGGTCCTATTACCCTTGCCTCCCTTTTACCTCCACGTCACAGCAAGGATCCCATCACTGGTTTCTCCTGCTGAAGTCCACATCAAACCAAGGATCCTCCCACTGACCTGCACGTCACACCAAGGATCCCATCACTGGTTCCTCCCCTTGACCTCCACATCACACCAATGATCCTAACACTAGTTGCTCCAGCTGATCTCCATGTTATACCAAGGGTTATATCACTGGTTCATCCCACTGACCTCCACATCACATCAAGGATCCTATCACTGGTTTCTCCCGCTGACCTTCACATCACACAACCGATCCTCCCGCTGACCTCCACATCACACCAAAGGATCCTTTTACTGGTTCCTCCAGCTGATCTCCATGTCATACCAAGGGTCCTATTACTGGTTCCTCCCACTAACCTCCATGTCACCCTAAATATCCTATCACTGGTTCCTCCAGCTGATCTCCATGTCACAAAGACCTTATCACTGGTTCCTCCCGCTAACTTCCAGATCACACTAAGGACTCCATCACTGGTTCCTCCCACTGACCTCCACATCACACCAAGGATCCCATCACTGGTTCCTCCAGCTGATCTCCTGGTTATACCAAGGGTCCTATCACTGGTTCCCCCCACTAACCTTCATGTCACCCCAAGAATACCATCACTGGTTCCTCCCACTGACCTCCACATCACACCAAGAATCCTATTAATGGTCTCTTCTACGGGTCTTCATGTCACACCAAGGATCCTATCACTGTTTTCTCCAATGGATCTCCTTGTCACACTAAAGATCTCATCACTGGTTCTTCCAGCTAACCTCCACATCACACCAAGGACCCCATCACTGGTTCTTCCCGCCGACCTCTACGTCACACCAAGGCTCCTATCACTGGTTCCTCCAGCTGATCTCCTTGTCATACTAAGGGTCCTATTACTGATGCCTTCCACATCACACAAAGGATCCCATCACTGGTTCCTCCCACTAAGCTCCACGTCACACCAAGGATCCCATCAATGGTTCCTTGTACTAATCTTCATGTCACACCAAGGGCCCAATCACTGGTTCTTCCCACTGACCCCCACGTCACACCAAAGGGTCCTATCACTGTTTTATCCCACTGATCTCCATGTCACACCAAGGATCCTATGATTGTTTCCTCCTGCTAACTCACATGTCACACCAAGGATCCTATAGCCAGACCATTAATCTCAACAATCATCCTTAATGTTATATGTGCATTTAACACATTTATGTTACTTATCTGTAAAATCCTCCCTTGTGTAGCCATCTAAAAGCCCCAAGACTGTTGCAGGGTGCTGCCATCTTGGATGTGATGTGAGCAGCCACAGTAGACTCAACTGATCCTCTGTAGTATTCCCCCTGACTTTGTAGGTGAGGGGAGGGGCATAGGAGCTGGGCCAGCACAGACAGCAATTAGACACTCTCAGAAGAGGAGAGACAAATGACATGCAAGGAGGAAGGTGGCTGTGCTGGGGAATGGACATATAAATGAAAAACGCTGCAAGTAAATAGTGTTGATTGACAAACCTTAAATTGTTTGTGTGCGTTTACATGAATTGAAGTTGAAGACAGGGTCTCTCTAACTTTTACTAAATACATACAGAAGAGCATGAAAATCTCCTCCAATGATAAGTGCAAAATGATGATTGTACACTACTATACCTGATCAACCTGCAGAATAATGCTCAACTTTTTTTTCCCCCATGGTTAATGCATAGCAATTCCCGGATCTGTGCTCATCCCATGGTGTAAAATCGCTGTGGATAATGGGAAAAACATCCTGCATGAACGGTGTATCTTCACATAGAGATTCATGTGGAGTTAGGATAACAGCTCTGCACAATGAACCTGCTACAGAGGACAGGTCGCCCCTTTCCCCTTCCCTGCCCCCGCTGTTCCTGGCTCCGACCGGAGGTGGAAAAACTTCTGAGAGTCTCACCCCTTCTGCAGGATGGAAAACAGGATCGGGGGGGTCAGCCAAAGCCACCATGGGCTCCGAACAAGGGAGAAATAACAGCTCTTATATTCCTACCATATGTGTCAATTGTTAAAGTGTATCTACTGCAGAGCTTAAAGGGACAGTGCACCTATAATACAGTCCTGTTGGCATCAGGTCTAGTTCACGGTGGCTATAGATCAATGTGTACAGCGAGCTTCTATACAGAAGGCCATCTAAATGGGCTCTTAGAGCCCTGGAGCCCAACCTGTGGTGCCTTGGAAACTGGTGTGTGGCCCTCGGACCCCAATGGTGCAAAGAGGGGCTGGTAATAGCAGTGATCTCCAACAGTCTCAGATTACATACCCAGCGTTAGCATAGCCCCAGTCTCCAACCATCTCCTGTACTAGGATGGCTCTGACAGTCTACTGAAGCAGCGATTCTCAAAACTTTTTTCAGATATGGTACCCTTTGAAAGTATGCAAACGCTCAAGGCACCCCAGTCTAAAATAGGGGTCTCCCATTACATCAGAATCTCCCCTTTTACATCAGAATCTTTAGCCCCCCTCCCCCAACTTTCACATCAAGGTCCTCAATCCCATTCCTTCACATCAGAGTCCTCGGACCCTCCAACCTCCTTTTCCCCTTTCCCCCTTCCCTTTCAATTGCAGTCCTTAGTCCCCCTCCCCACCCCTCGGCCCCCCCCTCCCGTTCACATCAGGGCCCTCGGCCCCCCCCTCCCGTTCACATCAGGGCCCTCGGCCCCCCCCCTCCCGTTCACATCAGGGCCCTCGGCCCCCCCCCTCCCGTTCACATCAGGGCCCTCGGCCCCCCCCCTCCCGTTCACATCAGGGCCCTCGGCCCCCCCCCTCCCGTTCACATCAGGGCCCTCGGCCCCCCCCCTCCCGTTCACATCAGGGCCCTCGGCCCCCCCCTCCCGTTCACATCAGGGCCCTCGGCCCCCCCCCTCCCGTTCACATCAGGGCCCTCGGCCCCCCCCCTCCCGTTCACATCAGGGCCCTCGGCCCCCCCCCTCCCGTTCACATCAGGGCCCTCGGCCCCCCCCCTCCCGTTCACATCAGGGCCCTCGGCCCCCCCCCTCCCGTTCACATCAGGGCCCTCGGCCCCCCCCCTCCCATTCACATCAGGGCCCTCGGCCCCCCCCCCTCCCGTTCACATCAGGGCCCTCGGCCCCCCCCCCTCCCGTTCACATCAGGGCCCTCGGCCCCCCCCCTCCCGTTCACATCAGGGCCCTCGGTCCCCCCCCCTCCCGTTCACATCAGGGCCCTCGGCCCCCCCTCCCTTTCACATCAGGGCCCTCGGTCCCCCTCCCTTTCACATCAGTGTCCTCAGACCCTCCAACCCCCTTTCCCTTTCACATTTCCCCTTTCCCTTTCAATTGCAGTCCTTAGTCCCCCTCCCTACCCCTCGGTCCCCCTCCCTTTCACATCAGGGCCCCTCCGTCCCCCTCCCTTTCACATCAGGGCCCCTCCGTCCCCCTCCCTTGCACATCAGGGCCCCTCCGTCCCCCTCCCTTGCACATCAGGGCCCCTCCGTCCCCCTCCCTTGCACATCAGGGCCCCTCCGTCCCCCTCCCTTGCACATCAGGGCCCCTCCGTCCACCTCCCTTGCACATCAGGGCCCCTCCGTCTCCCTCCCTTTCACATCTGAAATTCCTCAGCGCCTTTCACTTCAGAGAGAGAGTCCTCAGTCCCTCACAAGAGTCCTACTTTCTGATCTTCACCACATCTATACTGTGGCAGCTTGGTGGAGGACAGGTGACAAGGAAGATCTAAAAGGAGGCGGACTTCAGTCCCCTTCTGAATGCTAGGGTTGCCCTAATCGCTGCCTGCCCTGCATTAGCAGCATGCATATCCATGGGGCTGGTGGCTGGCCTGCCTCCCCACAGAAACGCATGACGCTGTGCAAAACTAGATGCAGCAAGGCACCCCTGAAAACCCTAGATGGAATACCAGCGTGCCATGGCACTCCAATTAGGAACCGCTGAAGCTTACATATGCTAAATATTCAGTGTGGCCCCTTTGTGATGTCAGGAGCCACAGTTGAGACTTGCTATATCTCATAAGGTGACCTGTACTGCCTTAGGGCCCTTTACCACTTGTCCATTCTGATGCCTTGTGTGAAGCATTACATCACCCTATTCCAATAAATGGGCTGTTTATTGCACAAGAACTTTTTTCCAAAGTTGTGCACCACAAGAAACAGTAGCGAGTTAAAGTACGTTATGGGTTTCTGCACACCATATCAATTGGGATGCCACTGACATTTTTTCCCCACTTCTCATAGTAGTCCGTCACCTGGGGCTGCAACCCAAGTGCGTATAGATAGATGCCATTGAAACTTTTCCTAACACAGAGAATGACAATGTACAATAGTGAGGTGTCTACGTTGTGGTGTCATGTTACAACCTAAAACGTAAATGTATTTTATTGGGATTTTATGTGGAAGGAAAGTGATAAAAGATGAATTTTTTTATGTAAATGTAAAATAAATATATGAAAAGTGTGGGGTACATTTGTATGGCGCCCCCCCCCCGGAGTCAATACTTTGTAGAACCTCCTTTCACTGCAATTACAGCTGCAAGTCTTTTTGGGGATGTCTCTACCAGCTTTGCACATCTAGAGAGGGACATTTTTGCCCATTCTTCTTTACAAAATAGCTCAAGCTCTGTCAGATTGGATGGAGAGCGTCTGTGAACAGCAATTTTCAAGTCTTGCCACAGATTCTCAATTGGATTTAGGTCTGGACTTTGACTGGGCCAAAACCATTAATCATTGATCTAAACCATTCCATTGTAGCTCTGGCTGTATGTTTAGGGTCGTTGTCCTGCTGGAAGGTGAACCTCCGCCCCAGTCTCAAGTCTTTTTCAGACTCTAACAGGTTTTCTTCTAAGATTGTCCTGTATTTGGCTCCATCCATCTTCCCATCAACTCTGACCAGCTTCCCTGTCCCTGCTGAAGAAAAGCATCCCTACAACATGATGCTGCCACCACCATGTTTCACGGTGGGGATGGTGTGTTCAGGGTGATGTGCAGTGTTAGTTTTCCGCCACACATAGCGTTTTGCTTTGAGCCCAAAAAGTTCAATTTTGGTCTCATCTGACCAGAGCACCTTCTTCCACGTTTGCTGTGTCCCCCACATGGCTTCTCGCAAACTGCAAACAGGACTTCTTATGACTTTCTTTCAACAATGTCTTTCTTCTTGTCACTCTTCCATAAAGGTCAGATCTGTGGAGATCACGACTAATAGTTGCCCTGTGGACAGATTCTCCCACCTGAGCTGTGGATCTCTGCAGCTCCTCCAGAGTTACCATGGACCTCTTGGCTGCTTCTCTGATGAATGTTCTCCTTGCCCGGCCTGCCAGTTTAGGTGGACGGCCATGTCTTGGTAGGTTTGCAGTTGTGCCATACTCTTTCCATTTTCCGATGATGGATTGAACTGGATTGAGCTCCGCGAGATATTCAAAGCTTGGGATATTTTTTTTATAACCTAACCCTGCTTTATACTTCTCCACAACTATCCCTGACCTGTCTGGTGTGTTCCTTGGCCTTCATGATGCTGTTTGTTCACTAAGGTTCTCTAACAAACCTCTGAGGGCATCACAGAACAGCTGTAATTATACTGAGATTAAATTACACACAGGTGGACTCTATTTACTAATTAGGTGACTTCTGAAGGCAATTGGTTCCAGTAGATTTTAGTTAGGGGTATCAGAGTAAAAGGGGGCTGAATACCAATACACGCCATACTTTTCAGATATTTATTTGTAAAAAAATGTGGAAAACCATTTATCATTTTCCTTCCACTTCACAATTATGTGCCACTTTGTGTTGGTTTATCACATAAAATACATTTACGTTTTTGGTTGTATTGTGACAAAATGTGGAAAATTTCAAGGGGTATGAATACTTGTTCAAGGCACTGTATATGCCAATGCACGTAACATGCATTGCAGTAGCACGTGTTACAGTATCGCACCACATGCCCAAGACTGGCACCATACAGGCCTTATGCCACGTACACACGATCGGACATTCCGATAAAATTTCCAACGGATGTTGGCTCAAACTTGTCTTGCATACACACGGTCACACAAATGTTGTCGGAAATTCCGAACGTCAAGAACGCGGTGACGTACAACGAGCCGAGAAAAATTAAGTTCAATAGCCAGTGCGGCTCTTCTGCTTGATTCCGAGCATGCGTGGAACTTTGTGCGTCGGAATTGTCTACACACGCTCGGAATTTCCGACAACGGATTTGGTCGGTGGAAAAATTGAGATCCAGCTCTCACGTTTATGTTGTCGGAAATTCCGACAGCAAATGTCCGAGGGAGCCTACACACAGTCGGAATTTCCGACAACAAACTCCCATCGAACATTTGTTGTCGGAAATTCCGACCGGGTTTACGCGGCATTAGAATACTGGGATAACCAGATCTCTAACAAAACCTCCCCATGTTCGCTCAGCCTAGCCGGAGATGATTTTTGGGGGGTTTTCCTATGAGCTCACACAATGGAGGCTTCATCTGAAGTCTCTTATTATGATGAAGACGCTTTCCCCGTTAAGGTTTCCTGAAAACTTTTTTCCGCTCTAACTCTTTTACGTTTCTAAAAACACTTTCACATAATAGATTTCTCAACAGACTTTCTCTAATGCTGGTAATTTCCAGTCCCTTAGGGGAATATGTTACTAAGAAATGGGAGCTTGGATGCACAGCACTTACTAAACAAATAGAAGTATCCAGGCACACAGCTGGGTCTGGAGCTTTGCTAGAGTCTGAGATATGGCCACAGATATTTATGCCACGTTTTGCATTGTACACTTGTAGGAGCTTACAATCTAAAAGGTCCGTCTCACATCTATGCATACATATATACTAGGGCCAATTTATACAAGGACCAATTAACCCACCGGCATATATCTTTGGAGTGGAACATGTCCAATTGGTCTTCAACATACATCAGTATTATGTTTGTCCTCAAAGGGCTGGTTGTATCTGTAAGACTAGATGTCCAGTGCACCCCACCCTCCTTACATCAGATGTCAAGAGCCACACCACCCTCCCTTACATCGGATGTCAAGAGCCACACCACCCTCCTTACATCGGATGTCAAGAGCCACACCACCCTCCCTTACATCACAGTGCACCCCCCTCTTACCTTGTGCCGCTACTGGGAAGGAGCTAGGGGCAGAACTGGGAAGTAGAAAGTGCAGGGTTTGGAAGAGGACCAAAGAAGGGCTGGAGTCAGCTGCAGGAGTCTAGTTAATGTTGAGACGAGGGGGTGCTGTAGCTCCATAGAGAGAGAGGGAGTTCTATCCACCTCTCTGTTGCTAACTGTTGAGACTGGAGGGGGGGGGGGGGTGCAGCGACGAGCCTCCTTACATCCACAGAGAAGCGCAGGGCAGGATCTGGCAGAGGAGTCCTGTACTCCTCTCTGTGGCCGGCTACTGGAGACAAAGGGGGTGCCGCAGCTGCAGGAGAGGTCTGAGGGCCACACGAAATGGCCTGATGGCCAGACACATATGGCGTACACCAACGCAGCGCATTGGTGTGAACTGAAGCGATAGGGCATAAGGCAATTTGCCTTGTCTAGGTGTTGGAGCTGTGTTGTGCAATGGGTGCCCAAACGGGGCTGGTGTGAACGATGCTCTGTTAATTGACTTTTACAGTTCAACAGCTCCTCAAGCATAATTCTAATTTTTAGGTAGAGTGGAGTTCCCCTTAGTAATGTTTGTAAAGTGTGCCAGGGCTGATAAAAAAACTCCCCTTGGAGTTTCCAATGTTGTCTTTATTACAAGTTAATGTTTAAGTCATTGTGTACCTAATAATGCGGAGAGGCAGGTCAAAGGTGGGCAAAGTTACATAGAAAATAAAAGGAAAGCTTTCATGGGTGAAATAGGAGAGGCTGCCAGTGCTCTAGTTTCTGAAAATGCTAGCTGCCCTGGTTATCCCGCTGACTCTTCCCGTGCAAGTTACTAACCTGGAATAAGAAAGCAGGTCAGGAGTTTTAACTAGACTGGCGGAAAACTTGATCCAAGCCAATGACTGGAGCCAATGGATTAGTAAAACAGCCCATCAGCTACCAAGGATATCTTAAAACAGCCTTTCTCAACCTTTTCAACTCAGGGGGGACCCTTGAAATAACTTTCCGGTCTGAGGGAACCCCTGCAAAAAATGGCTATATCTACAACTCATGATACATCAGTGTGATGGTCAGTGGGAAGAATGCTCCATACATAGCTACAAAGATCAATGGAGTTAGCGGGAACTTATCTTTGGGGCAGAAACTGCTCAAGGAACCCATAACAACCTTCAGAGGAACCCTAGGATTTCAATGGAAACTGGGTTGAGAAACTACGTTTTAAAAAGAAAGCTGTAACGTAAACTCTGCACCTTCTGTCCAACCAGTATGATGAACAAACCTTGCAGGCTCAAACACAGTGGCCCAAAGGTTGGAGAAGCCTATGACACCTATATGAGCCTGTTGGACATCCAAGTCTATGTTAATGGGCATTTATATGGAGTTGACCTTCTTGAGGAGGCTATACCAGCCTCTGCTCTTCCTGGGAAGGCTTTTCACAAGAGTGTCTGTGGGAATTAGCAGCCATTCAGCCAAAAGGGCAATAGGTAAGGTCCAGTACTGATGCTGGATGGGAAGACCTAGCTTATAATTGGTGTTCCAATTGACAAAGGTGTTGAGTAGGGTTTTGAGGTCAGGGCTCTGTGCAGGACACTTGAGTTCCTCCACACCAAACCATGCTTTAATGGAGTTGGCTTTGCGCATAGGGCACAATCAAATAACAGAAAAACATTCAGCCAAAAGAACATTTGTGAGGTCAGGTACTCATGTTGGATGAGAAGACCAGGTTCACAACTGACATTCTAATTCACTCCAAAAGTGTTGGATTGGGTTGAGAATAGGGTTCTGTGCAAAACATTTGTATTCCTCCACACCAAACCATGACTTTATGAAGCTGGCTTTGTGAACAGGGGCATAGCCAAAAAACACATATGAAGTCAGGTACTGATGTTGGATGAGAAGACCTGGCTCACAATTGGCGTTACAATTTACCTCAAAGATGTTGAGTAAGGTTGCGCTCAGGGCTCTGTGTGGAAACTTGAGTTCCTTATCACCCAACTCATCAAACCATGCCTTCATGGAATTGGCTTTCTGAATAGGGGCAGTCATGCTAGAACTGAAAACCATTCGGCCCAAAGAACATTTGTGAGGTCAGGTACTGATGTTGGAAGAAAAGACCTGGCTCGCAACTGGCATTCCAACTCACCCCAAAGGTGTTCAAGAGGGTGGAAGTCAGAGCTCTGAGCAGGACATTCAAGTTCCTCCACACCAAACCATGTCTTTATGGAGCTGACTTTGTGCACAGAGGCAGTTTCATGGTGGAACAGAAAACCTTCGCCAAACTAGTACCTCAAGGTTGGAACAAGGTCTTTGTACGCTGTAACATTAACAGTACACCAATCACTGGAAATGCATGGACTCAATCATTTGGAGTGGTGTTCACATTCTTTGGTCGTATAGTAGGAGTGAAGACAAGGTGCCTATGATCCATTTGGCTACATGGCGTAAAAAAGGGGTGAAAATGAGGTCAAGCAAACCCCCTAACTGGGAAGTTGTCCGCTCCTAACGTGTCCTGAAGACAGCGAAAGAACGTCTCTCCAAAACGAGCAAAAAATCTTTACATAGGTTCTAAGGCTGCCCAGAGATTTGGGAATTTTCTCTTCTTCAACTACGGGTTGAAGGAAAGAAAACTGTTTGCTTCCCCCATTAACCCAGTGAGTGTTGATTGGGAATACAATGATCACCGCTGGTGGCTAAAGCCGCCGCCAGTGATCACTTGGAGAAAAAAAAAAAAAAAACACACAAACCAACAGGCTGATTGTACTGAAGTTGATCAATAGATCGACGTCAGTACAACCAGTCTGCCCATAGATGAATCAAACTTCATCTGGTTCCTGCTTAACAAGCCAAATTTCAATCCGTCTATGGCTGGCTTAACCCTCCTCCACTCTGTCCAAAGCTGGAAAAAAAAAAAAAAAACCTTTTGCTTAGAAGTGTTTCATTTTAACCCATCCAACCAGTTCCTGCATCAGATTAATAACAATTGTGTTATCTCCCCTCTGGAAATGCTGATAACAATGTCTTGGTAGTCCCAGGCCCTGACCAGAACAGAGCAGTTAGAAGCCGCGGCAGCAAATCTCTACAGCTCAATGACGGATTGCAGAATGAAAAACGGAAACAGCCGCTTTCCCCGGGATGGATTCCAGCTGCACCTGTGTAATCAGACTCCATTCTGGGAAAGGGGCGGGGCACAGGTGAGCTTCTCCCAGGTAAACAAGAGAGGGCCGCGCCACCATAATACAAGGTCAACCGTGCAAGCAACAAGAAGGGATTTGTTTGTTTTTTTTCTTCGGCTTTTTGGAAATCGTCAGAAGATCACATGACACGATCACAAAATTTAGATTATAAAAGTAATATTACCCACATCAGTATAGAAACCAATATCCCACGTTAAATGTTTATATTGTACACGCAGGTCAAAGCAATAGGTTCACCTAAATACAGACCCCTTCAACAGTGCTCTCTGACCACCTCCCGTGCCAGGCCCCGATCTCCGACCACCTCCCGTGCCAGGCCCCGATCTCCGACCACCTCCCGTGCCAGGCCCCGATCTCCGACCACCTCCCGTGCCAGGCCCCGATCTCCGACCACCTCCCGTGCCAGGCCCCGATCTCCGACCACCTCCCGTGCCAGGCCCCGATCTCCGACCACCTCCCGTGCCAGGCCCCGATCTCCGACCACCTCCCGTGCCAGGCCCCGATCTCCGACCACCTCCCGTGCCAGGCCCCGATCTCCGACCACCTCCCGTGCCAGGCCCCGATCTCCGACCACCTCCCGTGCCAGGCCCCGATCTCCGACCACCTCCCGTGCCAGGCCCCGATCTCCGACCACGTCCCGTGCCAGGCACCGATCTCCGACCACCTCCCGTGCCCCGCTCTCCAACTATCTCCTGTACCGCGCCCCGTTCTCCACCCATCTCCTGTACCGCGCCCCGTTCTCCACCCATCTCCTGTACCGCGCCCCGTTCTCCACCCATCTCCTGTACCGCGCCCCGTTCTCCACCCATCTCCTGTACCGTGCCCCGCTCTCCACCCATCTCCTGTACCGTGCCCCGCTCTCCACCCATCTCCTGTACCGTGCCCTGCTCTCCACCCATCTCCTGTACCGTGCCCTGCTCTCCACCCATCTCCTGTACCGTGCCCCGCTCTCCACCCATCTCCCGTACCGTGCCCCGCTCTCCGACAATCTCCCTACCGTGACCCGCTCTCTGCTCATCTCCTGTACCGTGCCCTGCTCATCTCCTGTACCGTGCCCTGCTCATCTCCTGTACCGTGCCCTGCTCATCTCCTGTACCGTGCCCTGCTCATCTCCTGTACCGTGCCCTGCTCATCTCCTGTACCGTGCCCTGCTCATCTCCTGTACCGTGCCCTGCTCATCTCCTGTACCGTGCCCTGCTCATCTCCTGTACCGTGCCCTGCTCATCTCCTGTACCGTGCCCTGCTCATCTCCTGTACCGTGCCCTGCTCATCTCCTGTACCGTGCCCTGCTCATCTCCTGTACCGTGCCCTGTTCTCCAACCATCTCCTGTACCGTGCCCTGCTCTCCGACCACCTCCCGTGCCGTGCCCCACTCTCTGACCACTTCCCGCTTTCCGACCACCTCCTGTACTGTGCCGACAGTCTCTGACAAATGTCTGTAGCAATATATTTATGTAACATTAAGTGTGGACCCCAGGAGGACTTTAGGATCACCACTGGTCTAAGCAAGAGGCTGGGTCAAAAAAGAGGGGCAGAAATCGCTCCAACCAAGGAAAAATATGAAGATGATAAATGAAATTCCAGATTTGGGTGGAGTGACCTTATAATCTCCGTACACATGGTGTATCCAGTATGGAATCCTGGAATGTGTCCACCGGCTATAATTACGTCTTCCATAACGCTGACTTATCACCCCGGAATCTCTTCGTTGTTATTAGGATAAACAAAAGTATATGAAGACGAGCCGAAGTGTGTTTACCAAACCTGGAGGAGGATCCGGAGTACACAATCATTCCATAAAGGGAGAGGTCTGGAATCTCCACTATGTGCTGGGGATGGCTCCCACCAGACCAATGGGGCCCCAAGCCAGGATGTACACGGTGCGTTCTTCCCATGTGTGACGGGGTCATGGCAGTCACATGTTCTGTATACACCACCCATTCACAGAGCCGTCAACCCTCAGAGTGTAATAAAATAATGGAATGTTCTGTATATAAAAGCTCAGTATACAGAGTCTTGAAAAAGTATTCACACCCCCTTGACATTTTCCACATTTTGTCATGTTACAACCAAAAACATAAAATGTATTTTATTGGGATTTTATGTAATTGACCAACACAAAGTGTCACATAATTGTGAAGTGGAAGGAAAATGATAAATGGTTTTCAATTTTTTTTTAACAAATAAATATGTGAAATACGTGGGGTACATGTCTATTCAACCCCCTTTACTCTGATGCCCCTAACTAAAATCTAGTGGAACCAATTGCCTTCAGAAGTCACCTAATTAGTAAATAGAATCCACCTGTGTGTAATTTAATCTCAGTATAAATACAGCTGTTCTGTGAAGCCCTCAGAGATTTGTTAGAGAACCTTAGAGAACAAAACAGCATCATCATGAAGGCCAAGGAACACACCAGACTGGTCAGGGATAAAGTTGTGGAGAAGCATAAACCAGAGTTAAGTTATAAAAAAAATCTCCCAAGCTTTGAACATCTCACGGAGCTCTGTTCAATCCATCATCCGAAAATGGAAAGAGTATGGACTGCAAACCTACCAAGACATGGCCGTCCACCTAAACTGACAGGCCGGGGAAGGAGAACATTCATCAGAGAAGCAGCCAAGAGGTCCATGGTAACTCTGGAGGAGCTGCAGAGATCCACAGCTCAGGTGGGAGAATCTGTCCACAGGACAACTATTAGTCGTGTTCTCCACAAATCTGACCTTTATGGAAGAGTGGCAAGAAGAAAGACATTGGTGAAAGAAAGTCATAAGAAGTCCTGTTTGCAGTTTGTGAGAAGCCATGTGGGGGACACAGCAAACATGTGGAAGAAGGTGCTCTGGTCAGATGAGACCAAAATTTTACTTTTTGGCTTAAAAGCAAAACGCTATGTGTGGTGGAAAACTAACACTTCACATCACCCTGAACACACCATCCCCACTGTGAAACATGGTGGTGGCAGGATCATGTTGTGGGGATGCTTTTCTTCAGCAGGGACAGGGAAGCTGGTCAGAGTTGATGGGAAGATGGATGGAGCCAAATACAGGGCAATCTTAGAAGAAAACCTGTGAGAGTCTGCAAAAGACTTGAGACTGGGGCGGAGGTTCACCTTCCAGCAGGACAACGACCCGAAACATACAGCCAGAGCTACAATGGAATGGTTTAGATCAAAGCATATTCATGTGTTAGAATGGCCCAGTCACAGTACAGACCTAAATCCAATTGAGAATCTGTGGCAAGACTTGAAAATTTCTGTTCACAGACGCTCTCCATCCAATCTGACAGAGCTTGAGATATTTTGCAAAGAAGAATGGGCAAAAATGTCCTCTCTAGATGTGTAAAGCTGGTAGAGACATCCCCAAAAAGACTTGCAGCTGTAATTGTAGTGAAAGGCGGTTCTACAAAGTATTGACTCCGGGGGGCGCCATACAAATGTACCCCACACTTTTCACATATTTATTTGTAAAAAATCTGAAAAACCATTTATCATTTTCCTTCTATTTCACAATTATGTCCACTTTGTGTTGGTCCATCACATAAAATCCCAATAAAATACATTTACGTTTTTGGTTGTAACCTGACAAAATGTGGATAATTTCAAGGGGTGCGAATACCTTTTCACTGCACTGTATTTCTGTATATAGAGATCAGTATACAGTGACGGGTGTAGATCTCTGTATATAGAGATCAGTATACAGTGACGGGTGTAGATCTCTGTATATAGAGATCAGTATACAGTGACGGGTGTAGATCTCTGTATATAGAGATCAGTATACAGTGAAGGGTGTAGATCTCTGTATATAGAGATCAGTATACAGTGAAGGGTGTAGATCTCTGTATATAGAGATCAGTATACAGTGAAGGGTGTAGATCTCTGTATATAGAGATCAGTATACAGTGACGGGTGTAGATCTCTGTATATAGAGATCAGTATACAGTGAAGGGTGTAGATCTCTGTATATAGAGATCAGTATACAGTGATGGGTGTAGATCTCTGTATATAGAGATCAGTATACAGTGACGGGTGTAGATCTCTGTATATAGAGATCAGTATACAGTGACGGGTGTAGATCTCTGTATATAGAGATCAGTATACAGTGACGGGTGTAGATCTCTGTATATAGAGATCAGTATACAGTGAAGGGTGTAGATCTCTGTATATAGAGATCAGTATACAGTGAAGGGTGTAGATCTCTGTATATAGAGATCAGTATACAGTGATTGGTGTAGATCTCTGTATATAGAGATCAGTATACAGTGACGGTGTAGATCTCTGTATATAGAGATCAGTATACAGTGAATGGTGTCGATCTCTGTATATAGAGATCAGTATACAGTGATTGGTGTAGATCTCTGTATATAGAGATCAGTATACAGTGATGGGTGTAGATCTCTGTATATAGAGATCAGTATACAGTGACGGGTGTAGATCTCTGTATATAGAGATCAGTATACAGTGACGGGTGTAGATCTCTGTATATAGAGATCAGTATACAGTGATTGGTGTAGATCTCTGTATATAGAGATCAGTATACAGTGACGGGTGTAGATCTCTGTATATAGAGATCAGTATACAGTGAAGGGTGTAGATCTCTGTATATAGAGATCAGTATACAGTGAAGGGTGTCGATCTCTGTATATAGAGATCAGTATACAGTGAAGGGTGTAGATCTTTGTATATAGAGATCAGTATACAGTGATTGGTTTAGATCTCTGTATATAGAGATCAGTATACAGTGATGGATGTAGATCTCTGTATATAGAGATCAGTATACAGTGATTGGTGTAGATCTCTGTATATAGAGATCAGTATACAGTGAAGGGTGTAGATCTCTGTATATAGAGATCAGTATACAGTGAAGGGTGTAGATCTCTGTATATAGAGATCAGTATACAGTGAAGGGTGTAGATCTTTGTATATAGAGATCAGTATACAGTGATTGGTGTAGATCTCTGTATATAGAGATCAGTATACAGTGATGGATGTAGATCTCTGTATATAGAGATCAGTATACAGTGAAGGGTGTAGAT
The DNA here is from genome assembly GCA_037952925.1 of Lithobates clamitans. NCBI lineage: Eukaryota > Metazoa > Chordata > Amphibia > Anura > Ranidae > Lithobates > Lithobates clamitans. Next base: position 626,480 of record JBBGZY010001808.1, on the reverse strand, counting down.
CTCTGTATATAGAGATCAGTATACAGTGAAGGGTGTAGATCTCTGTATATAGAGATCAGTATACAGTGAAGGGTGTAGATCTCTGTATATAGAGATCAGTATACAGTGAATGGTGTAGATCTCTGTATATAGAGATCAGTATACACAGTACGGTGGAGTTCAGTCACTTGTGACCTCGGTGACATGACCACATAATGCTCGGTGGACTCTCTGATCACATATGATGTACACAGGCAGTGCGGTCACACAGTGTAGATGACACACAGCTCAGTCACATGGTACACATCACACTATTCATACTTATTATATACAATAATCACACTGTGTATACAGCCCCGGGATCACATCCCCATGTAGTGTATATACAATATACAGAATAGAATTTCATCATACACACAGCGCTGTCACCCCGGATAGAATCCTCATGTAGTGTACAGTCAGTGAGGCTCAGGATCCCCATGTAGTGTAGGGAGCACACAGTATATACTATATACAGTCAGTGAGGCTCAGGATCCCCATGTAGTGTACAGTCAGTGTGGCTCAGGATCCCCATGTAGTGTACAGTCAGTGTGGCTCAGGATCCCCATGTAGTGTACAGTCAGTGAGGCTCAGGATCCCCATGTAGTGCACAGTCAGTGAGGCTCAGGATCCCCATGTAGTGCACAGTCAGTGAGGCTCAGGATCCCCATGTAGTGTACAGTCAGTGAGGCTCAGGATCCCCATGTAGTGCACAGTCAGTGAGGCTCAGGATCCCCATGTAGTGCACAGTCAGTGAGGCTCAGGATCCCCATGTAGTGTACAGTCAGTGAGGCTCAGGATTCGCATGTAGTGTAGGGAGCACACAGTATATACTATATACAGTCAGTGTGGCTCAGGATCCCCATGTAGTGTACAGTCAGTGTGGCTCAGGATCCCCATGTAGTGTACAGTCAGTGTGGCTCAGGATCCCCATGTAGCACAGTGTGCACACAGTATAGTAGTGTAGACGTGTCTCTGATCCCCAGATACACACAATGTATATACAATGTATCAGAGGAGGGAGATCCATTCTCTCCTCCTCCCCTATGGGGGTGATCGGGGTCCCCGGAGGATGAAGTTACCTGAGTGTAGCGGTGATGTGTAACCGGATCGGATCGATATGTCCCCGGATCGGATCGGATCGATGTGTCGGAGCTCCGCTCGGTAGGAGGACAGAAGACGTTCTGAGAGCCAAACTTCCCGACTCACCTCCGACAAAGAGCCGAGCCGGGGGCGCCCTCTACTGACACCATGTGGCCGTTTCTGACAATGACATGCTGCTTTCACTTATTTATATAGTGAGTGTTATACTATACTAATACTATACTATACTATACTATACTATACTATACTATACTATACTATACTATACTATACTATACTATACTATACTATACTATACTATACTCTATACTATACTATACTATACTATACTCTATACTATACTATACTATACTCTATACTATACTATACTATACTATACTATACTATACTATACTATACTATACTCTAAATACTATACTATACTATACTATACTATACTATACTATACTATGCTACCATACTATATTAATTTACATTATGTTACAAAATAATAAACTATACTATATAATCTTACATTGTATTATACTATATTATATTACATTATAATTTACTAAAATATATTGTATTATGCTATACTATATTATACTTTATTACATTACACTATTTTATACTACATAACATTACATTTTATTATATTAAATTGTATTACAATACATTATACTATACTATATTATGTTACTTTATATTATACTATATTATATTACATTTTTTTGTATACTATATTATATCCTGTCTTAATTGGCCCTAGTATATGTATGAATGTGTGTTAGGAACCTTAGGTTGTAAGCTCCTTGAGGACAGGGATTGACGTGAATGTATAATGTATATGTAAAGCGCTGCGTAAATTGACGGTGCTATATAAGTACCTGAAAGAAATAAAAAAATAAATAAATATTACAATATAATTTACTAAAAGATATTATACTACAGTATACTATATTATATTATGCTTTATTATATTACACTATATTAATAGGCGCGGGTGGTATATGCGTTTAGCATATTATATTTCACTTATACCCATAAACACGTTTTTTTTTTCCTTGTAGTTATGAGGGCTGGGCTGGAAGGGAGTATTTGTCTTTTAGACACACCCCCTTCTATGACACTGCAGTGAGAGGCGTGCCTCCACTGCAGCATTTTTTTTTTTTTGGACAGCTTGGACCAATGGTGCTTTACCATTGGTCCAAGGCTCCAAGCTGTCCACGGAGCTCAGTGCCTCTGACAAGAAGTGAGGAGAGGCCACTGTGAGCTCATCCTCTCAGTCTGCTGCAAACAGAGTGTGCCAGCTTGGATTTAAACTGGCCGCTCCGTATGTAGCTTCTGACAGGCTGCGCATGGAGCCCCGTATCTCTGGAATCAAAAGTCCTAGGAGCCCCAAATTCTGACCAGTGGCGGGGTAGGGCTTCGGCTGTGACCCTAGGTCACCAAGCTATGACCTTCGAAGCTCGATCCTTTTTTTTTTTTATGTTCATGGCTCTGCCTCACCTGCCTCCCCTGACTGCACGTCCCTGGATTGTAAGCTCTTTGGTGACAGAGACTGTTGTGAATTTAGACTATACATGTGAAGCGCTGCGTAAATTGATGGCGCTATATAAGTAACTGTAACAAATAAATCAATAAATTTGGCGTGGCGCCATTAATCGTAAATGCCATTCGAACTGCATCTCTAGATGATGAGATTGATGTTGGATTGACATCATTGGACACTGTTTATTTTATTTTTATCTATAGTTTTATACTGAACGTATGTGCCCCTTACTCATTTACATAGATAAAGAGGGGTCTTCATATCTGAATGTCTGGGGGCCCCTTTATCTTAAAAGGCATTTTCAGATTCTGATAAGCCCTCTGCCTGCAGACCCCCCACATCCATCAGGCCACAGTTGTGGGGAGAAGGCTTGGGTGGTGGGGAAGAGGTGCTTTGGCACCCCGTATAGATTTTTGGAATTAAATGCCCACGCCATCTTTTGTTTGTTTTCTTCCTTAGGTCCCCTTCCAAATTTTAGCCACTAGATGGAGCTGGCGATCATAGGAATTCATTATTTACAGAAAGTATGGGCAAAATTCATCCAAGAAATGTTTTATAACCGCTTGCCGACCAGAGACTGTACATACACTGCGGCTGGGGGGTTGCACATGCAGGAAAAATCATGTACATGTTCGTAATTTTGCCTGCTCCGGTTTAGGTGCGTGCAGGGGATCCCGGTACTCGGGGGCCCCGGTGATCAGAGTACAATGTCAACAAAGCTGGTATGAATTCATTCATTCATAACAGCTGTGTTTCCTGTGCTGTGATTGGCCCCACAGCTATCACAAGGTACCTGAGCCAATCACAGCACCCTGTATGCTGTACCATGTGATTAGCAGTAGCCAATCACAGATCACTAGTAATCACAGCTATCATGGCCATACCTCCCAACTTTTTGAGATGGGAATGAGGGACACCTATCAGCAAAAGTATGCAGGCATAGGACACGCCCCCTTGCCACTCCCCCTTAAAGGAGAACTGTATGAAAAAAAAAAAAGATTGGTTAAACCCACAAGTGCTTTTTTTACCACTACTATTCCTTTATATTGGCTTTTGGAATTTACAAATGCAGCAGTTTAGAAATCAGATGAAAAGTTTAGCACTGGAAAACACTTTTTGATAGATAAAAAGTGCATTTTATATACAACTATATAGATCAGACCAAAATGAGGGACAAATGAGGAGGAAAGAGGGACAGAGGGACATTGCTCCAAATCAGGGACAGTCCCTCAAAATCAGGGACAGTTGGGAGCTATGGTCATGACCCATTTTTTTTTAACAAACTGCCACCAGTCAGTGTCCCTGTTCGCCGCCACATCAGTCATTTGATGGCGCTGTACTGCCCTGGTGGCAGTATGTAAAAAAAAAAATGGGGCGAAAAAAAAACAACACATTTTATTCAACTTCCTAATTTCCAAGAAAATTGTGACAAAAAATTGCAACTTCAAAAAGCTCACCATGCCTCTTACTAAATGCCTCAGACTGTCTACTTTCCGGGGGGGGTGATTTGTGGGGTATTTGTACTGTCCTGACATTTTAGGGCCCTTAAGAAATGAGACGGGCCGTCAGTACATCAGGATAGATCGATTTTAAAATATATACCCCATAGTTTGTAGGCGCTATAACATTCACACGAACCAATAAACCACTTGTCTACCGGGCACTTTTACCCCCTTCCTGCCCAGGCCAATTCTCAGCTTTCAGCGCTGTCGCAGTTTGAATGACAATTGCGCGGTCACGTAACAAATTTTTATAATTTTTTTCACACAATTAACCCCTTCCCGCCGACCGTACGCACATATGCGTACTCGGCTTTCCGGGGTTATACCGGGATGATGCCCGCAGCTGCAGGCATCATCCCGGTACCGTTGTTTTCAGCGGGCGATCGGCTACCCATATATAACAACTGATGCGGCTAAAAGCCGCTCGGTTGTTATACCGGAGGAGCGGGAGGGGACATCCCCCCCCTCCCGCCGCCTCCCGCCGCTGTTACCGGGCCTCCCGTGCAATCGGGAGTCCCCGTGTCTGTTCGGCTGCCTTCGGCGGCTGGGGGCGGACTGGAACGAAGCTGCGAGCGGCTTCGTTCCAGCCTTCTTGTTGAAAACGCGGAAGCGACGTCATGACGTCACTTCCCGTTTACTCGGCTGCCAATGGCGCCGAATTTAAAAAAGTACATAGTATTCAGAATCGCCGTTTTCGGCGATCTGAATACTTTAAAGTGTAAAGGAGGGATGGGGGGTCTTTTAGACCCCCGATCCCTCCATAAAGAGTACCTGTCACCACCTATTACTGTCACAAGGGATGTTTACATTGCTTGTGACAGCAATAAAAGTAAAAAAAAAAAAAAATTTTAAAACGCAATTTATAAAAGTACAAAAATAAATAAAATAAATAAAAAAAAAAAAAAAAAAAATTTTTAAAGTGCCCCCGTCCCCGCGAGCTCGCGTAGCGAAGAAAACGCATACGGAAGTCGCGCCCGCATATGTAAACGGTGTTCAAATCACACATGTGAGGTATCGCCGCGATCGTCAGAGCAAGAGCAATAATTCTAGCCCTAGACCTCCTCTGTAGCTCAAACCTGGTAACCGTAAAAAATTTTTAAAGCGTCGCCTATGGAAATTCATAGGTACCGTAGTTCGTCGCCATTCCACGAGTGCGTGCAATTATAAAGGGTGACATGTTTGGTATCTATTTACTCGGCGTAACATCATCTTTCACATTATACAAAAAAATTGGGGTAACTTTACTGTTTGGATTTTTTAAAATTCATGAAAGTGTCACTTTTCCAAAAATTTGCGTTTAAAACACCGCTGCACAAATACCGTGTGCTAAAAAATATTGCAACAATTGCCATTTTATTCTCTAGATTCTCTTCTAAAAAAATATATATAATGTTTGGGGGTTCTAAGTAATTTTCTAGCAAAAAATACGGATTTTAACTTGTAAACACCAAATTTCAAAAATAGGCTTAGTCATGAAAGGGATAAAGCTTTCTTTTGGTGGTATTTAATTGCCGCTGGGGTTTTTTTATTTTTTGCAAAAAAAAAAAAAAGACTAAAAATTTTGAAAAAACAAAACAAAAACTTTTCATAGTTTGTTATAAAATTGACGGTGACGTGTGGAGGAAGAAGAAGAAGACGGTGGCGGAGGACCAATAATAGCGGTTCCTGAGACCCGTTTCCCGATTGGCCGAAAGGAGAAGCTACGCTGGCCGCTGAGAGGAAGAGGGAGTTGACACGAGGAGAGGAGACTAGACATGTGCAATTTGTTTCGTTCCGAATTCGTTTTTTAACCCGTTTAACTGATATTTCCGAATATTTGTAAATTCGAAAATTTGAAAAAAATTCAGAAATTCGAAAACCCGGAAATAACTAATAATAAAGTAAGTATTACTACCTATTAAATTATAGGTATTAGAATTTCTTTTCAAATTTGGCTGTTAGTGAACGTAACGAATACAAATTTATCCGAAGTTATGAATGATCCGAAATAACGAATGCCGCATCTAAACGAATGGAACGTAATGAACTAATAACAATAAATAATAATAAAACGTTTTTATTATTATTATTGTTATTATTGTTTATTATTAATTAGTTCCATTCCACTTGTTTAGATGCGGCATTCGTTATTTCGGATAACTCGTAACTTTGGATAAATTCGTATTTGTTACATTCACCAACAGCCAAATTTTGAAAGGAAATTCCAATACCTATAATTTAATAGTTAGTTGTCATTAGTTAGTTAGTTCTTTCGAATTTTCGTATTTTCTTTCTTATTTTCAGATTTTCGAATTTTTGAATTTACAAATTTAGGAATTGCGATCATAATGCATGATCCTAAAAACGAAACAAACAGCAAACAAAAAACAAAAAAAACGGATGAAACGAAAACGAACACATTTTTAGGCAGTGCGCATGTCTAGAGGAGACACAGGGGAAGCTGGTCGCCCGGAGGGGAAGCCCGGGGTAAGGGTTGCGGCTGGTGGCCGACCGAATGGGCGGGGGTTTGGGGAGTGCGGGCAAACAGCCACTGGGACCAGGAATATGCAAACTGAAACCTGCATAGGTGTGAACCAGGCCTTACCCACCACAAAATGTCAGTTGTGGTTTGTTTTAGTCAAAACAGAAGAAAAAGCACAAATGAACCCAAAACCTGTCTGTTTCCAGATCTGTCGAGTTTCTTTATATTTTCGGATCTGTGGCTTGCAGATATATCCTGTTTTTTTTGGGTCACCGCTCACCCAGCCATGATGACAAATATCAGCAAGTGTGAACCAACCAAAGCAAATTCCAGTGCAGGAGCACACATACCTAAGAGCGGCTTATCGATGACATCACTGTGGTCACTCCATGAAGACATCATCCTATCACCTGCAAACTTTCAGGTATTGATATCTGTCTTTGATTCATAAACATGGGGGACTTAAAGAGACCCTGTCACCGACCTAAAATATTTCAGGTGAGAGCAGAGAAAGATCAAATATTTTAACCCTTTTGCAGCCAGAGCTGTTTTTGCATTTTTTTGCATGTATGTTTAACCCGCTTCAGCCCCGGAAGATTTGGCTGCTGAATGACCAGAGCATTTTTTTGCGATTCGGCACTGCGTCGCCTTAACTGACAATTGCGCGGTCGTGCGGCGCTGCACCCAAACAAAATTGACGTCCTTTTTTTCTTTTGGTGGTATATTCAGTAATTGGCTACTACTGAAGAGGTTACAAAACTTTTCTCAGATGCCCACCTAACCAATTGTCCCCTGGATCCTGTTCCCTCACAACTACTACGGTCACCCTCTTCTTCTATCCTATGCTCCCTCACCCACATCTTCAATCTCTCCCTCTCTAGTGGCACCTTCCCCTCCCCTCTAAAACATTTGCAGATCACTCCCATTCTTAAAAAGCCCTCACTGGACCCCACCGACCTGAACAACTTAAGACCCATCTCATTGCTCCCATTCACCTCTAAACTTCTAGAACGCTTAGTCTACAACTGTCTTAGCTCCTACCTCAGTGAAAATAACCTTCTTGACCCTTTACAGTCTGGCTTTCGCTCGCAGCACTCCACGGAAACTGCCTTACTAAAACTCATTAACGATTTACTAACTGCTAAAACCAACAGCCAGTACTCCATACTCCTACTACTTGACCTCTCTGCGTCCTTTGATACGGTTGACCACCCGCTCCTTCTCAATAAACTACATTCCCTTGGCCTCCGAGATTCTTCTCTATCCTGGTTCTCTCCCTGTCTATCACAGCGCTCCTTCAGTGTCACCTACAACTCTGTCTCCTCCTCTCCATTGCCCCTTTCTGTGGGGGTCCCCCAAGGCTCGGTTCTTGGACCCCTTCTCTTCTCTATCTAGTTCTATCACTTGATAACCGCCCACGGCTTCCAATACCACTTATGACACCCAAATCTATCTGTCTACTTCTCACCTCACTCCTTCAGTCTCCTCTCGCATTACTACCCTGTTTCCCCGAAAATAAGACCTAGCGTGATTGTCGGTGATGGCTGCAGTATAAGCCCTACCCCCCAAATAAGCCCTAGTTAAAGTCCTTGTAGGTCTTATTTTCAGGGTAGGGCTTGTTTTTGAGGAAACAGGGTAGGGCTTATTTCTGGGGTAGGTCTTATATTGCAGCCATCACTGACAATCACGCTAGGTCTTATTTTCGGGGAAACAGGGTAACTTACTAACTGACATATCAGCATGGATGTCCCACCACTTCCTTAAACTAAATCTCTCTAAAACTGAGCTATTAATATTCCCCCCGCCCGTGCCCCTCTCTATGACTTTTCCATCAAAATCAACAATGCAACCATCAGTCCCTCCCCTCACGCCAGGGTACTCGGTGTAATCCTAGACTCTGACTTGTCATTTCAGCCCCAAATCCAATCGTTGTCAAAGGTTTGTAGAATTCTCCTCCGTAACATCTCTAAAATTCGCCCCTTTTTAACAAATGAAACCACCAAGCTCCTCATTCACTCCCTTGTTATCTCTCGCCTTGACTATTGCAACTCCCTTCTCATTGGCCTACCTCTCCATAGGCTCCTCCCCTCTTCAGTCTATCATGAATGCTGCTGCCAGACTTATCCACCTTACCAACCGCTCAGTGTCTGCCAACCCTCTCCTCCAATCCCTACACTGACCACCACCCCTCTCCTCCAATCCCTACACTGACCACCACCCCTCTCCTCCAATCCCTACACTGACCACCACCCCTCTCCTCCAATATCTACACTGACCACCACCCCTCTCCTCCAATCCCTACACTGACCACCACCCCTCTCCTCCAATCCCTACACTGACCACCAACCCCTCTCCTCCAATCCCTACACTGACCACCAACCCCTCTCCTCCAATCCCTACACTGACCACCAACCCTCTCCTCCAATCCCTACACTGACCACCAACCCTCTCCTCCAATCCCTACACTGACCACCAACCCCTCTCCTCCAATCCCTACACTGACCACCAACCCTCTCCTCCAATCCCTACACTGACCGCCACCCCTCTCCTCCAATCCCTACACTGACCACCACCCCTCTCCTCCAATCCCTACACTGACCACCAACCCTCTCCTCCAATCCCTACACTGACCACCACCCCTCTCCTCCAATCCCTACACTGACCACCACCCCTCTCCTCCAATCCCTACACTGACCACCAACCCTCTCCTCCAATCCCTACACTGACCACCACCCCTCTCCTCCAATCCCTACACTGACCACCACCCCTCTCCTCCAATCCCTACACTGACCACCAACCCTCTCCTCCAATCCCTACACTGGCTCCCAATCACCCAGCTTTTTCTGCACTGCGCTTTTTAGGGCCTGACCTTTTGGCTAAGTCTGGCAGTGGCGGTGCGTCCATTAAGGGCGTACGGCCACCGCCCCCTGTGTCACGCCACCCTCTCTATGTAGAATGGGTAGATTTATGCATAGCATGAATCTATCCATGGCCGCTGTAGCCACCCCCTATTCAGGCGTCTGGCCCCTTTTCGGATGCCGAGCGCCTGAATTACAGTGGCGGGCATGTTTTTTTGAAGCACCTGATTAGAGCCATAGGCTCTAATAGGCTCCAAAAAAAGGTGGGCTGGGAGCGCAGAGCACTGCGCTCGGAGCCCACCCAAGTGTGTTAGAAAAGCAAATGAATATTTGCTTTTCTAACACTGAACCGCCTCTCCACCAATCAGGAGGCACGGGTCTAATACCCGTCGCCTGATTAGCTGAAGGCACAGGCGATCCCATTGGCCGCCTAGCAGAAGGCAAGAAGAGACGCATGGAGGACACAGGAGCCGTCACCTGACCTGTGCCCCACAGCTCGCCGCTGTCACCCGCTGCCTGACCAACATGATGGGACAGAGGGGGCGGGCTGGCGGGGGGTGTCATAGTGGCTGCATTTGCTGGACATAGTTGGCTGCATATGATGGGCACAGTTGGCTGCATTTGCTGGACACAGTTGGCTGCATTTGCTGGGCACATTTGGCTGCATATGATGGGCACAGTGAGGCTGCATTTGATGTTTTTGTTTCAGTATTTTTCAGTTCGTTTGCACCCCCCAAAAATTTTGAGCACCAGCCGCCACTAGTCCGGGGGACAATTTGGGCACAGGCACTTTTTTATTTTTACTATTTATTTTTCTCCCCACGTTTGTCACCTTTCACTTTTGTGTGAGTTTTTCACTGGATGAAGGGTGCGAGTCCTTGGGCTTACCCTGACGTCTAGGGGGAGGATGTGGGGCCTTCTGGTTCCTTCTTCCCCTGCCTCTGGGGGGGTCTCCCCTGACTTAGTATTCGGGATGGCTTTGGCTGTCTCGGAAGAATGGGGCCTTTTGTGTGTGTTCACATGCATGTTTTTTGTACACTTACAGGTTTTTTCGTTACAGGATTTTGCACCACTGCGGATCTAAAAAAAAAAAAAAAAAACATTTTAAAATCCCCCTACATAGTTACATATTAGGTGAGGTTGAAAAAGACACAAGTCCATCAAGTCCAACCTATGTGTGTGATTATATGTCAGTATTACATTGTATATCCCTGTATGTTGCGGTCATTCAGGTGCTTATCTAATAGTTTCTTGAAGCTATCGATGCCCCCCGCTGAGACCACCGCCTGTGGAAGGGAACTCCACATCCTTGCCGCTCTTACAGTAAAGAACCCTCTACGTAGTTTAAGGTTAAACCTCTTTTCTTCTAATTTTAATGAGTGGCCACAAGTCTTGTTAAACTCTCTTCTGCGAAAAAGCTTCATCCCTATTGTGGGGTCACCAGTACATCAGTTTAGAATTAAAGTGTTTGTTACCCCAACACTTCATATTCCTGATAATGTATGTGGCTGCTGTACCGTGTACTTGTATGAGAAAGTCTCCTGTTCTCTTTGTATTTCTTCTTCCTTTGTGTGAAATCCCTGGTCTTCCTCCCAGTCCTCTTGCTTTCCTATCAAACTCTGATGTAGAGGGGGAACCTTTGATGTGATGTGATGGGGGGTTGGGGGGGGGCGGAACGACTCTAATAGAAAGGGAAGCTTCAGATGTGATAGGGGAGCTCTGACGCGGAGGGGCTGCCTCTAATGTAAAGGGGGGGGCTTCTGATGAAGAATAAATTCCTTCATTGTGATGATGTACTGTACATCGTTCCCGGGCCTTTTTTGGTGCATTTACTATTTAAGTGAATGAATAGGCTGCCTCAACCGCAATGAATATTACCTCCATGCATTGTGAATGGGCTCCGATTATCTCGTTTTTTCAAAAAGGTGCAAAAAGTGACAACTTTAAAGACACACATTAAGAACAGGCAAGCATGGCGTGTAATTGCAGCACCTCACACATTCCGATGTCGGTGAAGTGGGAAATGCCAAAAACTGGCAAAATGTGTTTTGTTTTTTTTTTTTGCGTTTTTGTTAATTTTTTTTCTCATGCATTTTCCTCGGCCTCCTCGCTCCTCGCTCTCAGAGTATCCGTTGTCCAGTTGCCTGGCATCCAATAAAGAGCGCACCAACAATTCATCACTCACAATACACAGATTTGCATATTTAGCCCAGTGGTCTTGTTTTAAAGCAGAACTCCGGGTTAATATTTAACCTAAACTCCAGGCAGATCTACAAATCATCATTCCACTGTATTGATGAATACATTCTTCAATGTATTTCTTTTTAATAGGATTTGAGATCAGTCTCTTGCAATCCCTGTACAGCAAAGCCCAGACTGGGGGGGGGGGGCCTTTTGAGACAATTCTACTTAGCGTTAGCTTCGCTTTGTTTTGGAGGTATTGCAGTTATGAGATATCCCAGGATGCACTGGAAAACCAGCAAGTAAACCAGAAAGATGTCATCAGCAGTCACTTCCGGTTCATGGGTGTATATTCTGGGAGTGTCTGGTGCCGTTTTCACATCTGGTGTGCAGTGTGGAGCAGCAGGAAGGTGAGCGGGGCCCAGACTGTAGCGGAGCAACTTGCAGACCGCACACATGGTGTGCAACATGGGACCGCTAAAGTGGAAGGTGATCAGGGACCGGAGAGAAAGGACTAAGCGGCAGAGGATCAGCAGAGCTGGGGGGGCCGGAGCAGGAGAAACTAGCAATGTCACACATGGTGCACAGCATAGGCGCAATGTAGCGGGAGGTGAGCAGGGACCAGAGAGAGAGGAGGATCAGTAGAGCTGGGGATTACTACCAAGTGGGGATCAGCATAGCTGGGGGTTACTACTGAGAAGGGGGATAAGCACAGCTCGGGTTTACTACTGAGGGGGGGAATCAGCAGAGCTGGGGGTTACTACTGAGTGGGGGATCAGCAGAGCTGGGGGTTACTACTGAGAAGGGGGGTAAGCACAGCTGGGGTTTACTACTGAGGGGGGATCAGCAGAGCTGGGGGTTAATACTGAGTGGGGGATCAGCAGGGCTGGGGGTTACTACTGAGTGGGGGATCAGCAGAGCTGGGGGTTACTACTGAGAAGGGGGTAAGCACAGCTGGGGTTTACTACTGAGGGGGGATCAGCAGAGCTGGGGGTTACTACTGAGGGGAGGGGGGATCAGCAGGGCTGCGAGTTACTAATGAGTGGAGGATCAGCAGAACTGGGGGTTACTACTGAGTGGGGGATCAGCAGAGCTGGGGTTACTAATGAGTGGGGGATCAGCAGAGCTGGGGGCACTACTGAGCAGGGGATCTGCTGAACAAAGGTACTAATAAGTTGGGGATCTGCTGAACGAGGGTACCAATGAGCTAGGAATCTGCTGTGTGGGGGTACTACTGAGCTGGGGTTTTGTGTGTGTTCGAAAATCAACACACACATAGTGCATTTGCTAAGCTTCATTAAAGATTAGGTAGTGTGTGTTAAAGTTGAAGCAAATGTAAATGAGCCACAACTGTCAGCACCCTGGTGGTGGGGAGATGACACCACTATATTCCTTAACTGTAGGTGGTGTCATCCACCTAGTTGTGCTGTGTGACAGAGCTGTGTAAATCTCAGAACACGGTGCACAGAATTAAAAGTCCTTAGATAAAACAGCTTTCTTATAGGTATTTCCTCTATTTGCATGGAGTTCAGCTTTATTAGTCTCTCTTTATTCCAGATCTGTAATCATTCAAAGGTAAACTGTACCGAGATAGTATGGAGGCTGCCATCAGTGAGTGTTCTTTCTTACCATACCCATTCCCTGGCTGTCATGCTCAGTCACCCATTGTCTCCAGTATTTTCCTACCCACTGGCCAAGGACAGGTATGCAGATTGTAAGTTCTGAAATTCCTGATCGAAATATTGGTTGCTCAGAGTCATGGGCTTGGGTAAAAAAAAACAAAAAAAACAAGTGGGGTGTAATTGCTTGGACCATAGTTTTAATTTAATTATTTTCTGCAGTACTGTCCATCATTCTATAGCCAGGTGCTGGGCTACAACAACATGGAGAACGAGACATTGATCTTTATTCGCCTCTCTCCTACTGTGGTAATAATGTTATGCTGCACCATCCTCCTCCGGCCAGCAGGAGGAGAGGTAAAGCCAAGCAAGCCCATCAGGGGCATAGGGAGGGGGTGGCTAGGGGGGGCCGAAGCCCAGAATGTGACCCCGAAAAGACCGTTCTGATTGCGAATGCGGCCGAAAGTAGCAGAGTCCCTGAGTGCCATAGCGGCCGAGTGCCGCAGATCCTGCCTTCTGGAGCCTGCAGCACCAATGCCAGGACCGCGGGACATGTGACGTGACATCCATCTTAGCCTACAGGCTCCAGAAGGCGGGAACGCTACATCCCCGCTCGGGCAGGCGGCTCTCCTCGGCTCTCCTCCCCTCCTCGGCTCGGCTCCTCTCTAACGGTGACAAGTGACTGACTGCCTGCTGTGACAGCACACCACGGCTGAGCTAAGGTAGGTCAGACACACAGTGTGTGTATGTAGGTCAGCGGTCAGTGTATGTAGGTCAGTGTATGTAGGCCAGGCAGGTCAGTGTATGTAGGTCAGTGTATGTAGGCCAGGCAGGTCAGTGTATGTAGGTCAGCGGTCAGTGTATGTAGGTCAGGCAGGTCAGTGTAATGGTCAGTGTCAGGCAGGTGTGCTTACTAGTCAGCATTAATGGCCACTGGTAAGTCACACAACCCCACCACCCAGCCCAAAAAAAAAGCTGCGCCACCATTCCCCCCCCCCCCCCCGCCCGGTTTTTGGACTTTGGACTGAAGCCCCCGGTCTTTTTGCAACCTAGCAATGCCTCTGAAGCCCATAGACTTTTCCGCAGAGAAGGCTGGGGGTTGTAGTTATAGACGGCAGCAATATAATGGGGCCAATCGACTCCTTACATTACAAATCCCAATAGGCAAGGTGCAGTAGGAGGAGTGGAGAGAGGATTGTTATTAAGCTACCCAAGAAAGTTCTTCCTCTTGGCACTGAGGGAGCTAGAGGGAAAGCAGCTCTGTCTGGATATTTGACTGCCAGCTGGAGACCATACTAATTGAGACCTGAGCCTTGTACTGTGAGTGAGGACACCAGGAGGCAGCGCAATACTGCCCACATCAGAGCACCTGCACTGCTGCAGCAGGGAGACTGGAGTGTCCACTCACCCTCTGCATCCCACCGCTGATCACCTGAAGCTTTTGGGGAGAAACTGTGGGGGCCCAAGTTCTACGCTGAGAAGTCACAGCAACATCATAGGGACTGGTGAGAGGGCTATTCGGCGATTGCTGATACGGCTATTGGGATTAAGCCACTGAGAACAGGACACCAAGTGTACCCAATCCATACCGCACCACTACTGCACTCTATGCCGCACTTTTTTCAAACCCAGACTGCACCTTTACCAACCCTATACTGCATTATACCAAACCTTTACTGCATCTGAACCACATCTACCATGCACCTGTGCCAAGATCTTACGGTGCCTATACAGCAGGCAGGTTAACTGGGACTGTCCTTAAGTGAAACAATTCTCTTAAAGGGCCCCAACGATAGCCAGCAGAAGAACATCTCACAGGACCGCCCCTCCCGTAATAATTATTCTGCAAGCCCTGTTTTTTTCCCCCTGCCCCCTCCACTACCATCCTCCTTTTCTTTTGGACAGTACATACCAAGTTGGTCTAGGACTAACATTGCCACCATAAATGTGTTCTGGTAGTATAGTTCCAGCACTCTGTAGTTTAAACCTTACTACTGCTGCACTTGAGGTGGCCTCGCTACTGTTTTTACTGATCTGGATGTCAAATGTCATCTTATGCCTTACTGTCGATCACTTTGTATGCTAAATTGTCTTATTACACTTGTTAATCTGTTTTATGCTTGCCTAGTTACTAACCCTATTGGGTGACAATATATTAAATTTGCCTTTACTACCTGGTTTGGTGTCTGTTTTCTTTGATCTAGCACTAGTATTGGATACTAAGTATTACTTTCAGTGATTTCCTGGGATATGGTATGTTTGTACATTCAACCTGGTGTGTCAGAGGGGCTGAGGTTCTTGAGAAGATCGAGGCAAAGAACAGAGAACACATTCTATCCAGCAGCTCCAACAGAGGGTACCCCATACATTTATATCGGCCAACCTTGATTCTTCTTTAGAAATTGCTACAAAAATAGCCATCAACCTTGGCGGTGATGCCAAACTGCCTGGGTTTGCCACCTCTTTATCAATAGGCTTGCAGACCATCTCCGGATATAGTCGAGGACTATGACTCGGGCCAACTCGCTCCTTGCGTTCTCTGAGCTGATTTCAGATTGGCAGTGAAAGGAAGCTGAAATGGGACATTGAAGTTCCCCGGGTCACCGATGGTTAAAGATAACCAGCGGCGTATCGGGTATTGAGTTACAGTATAGGTTCAGGAAATCTGTCATTTACTTTGGAAAACAGAGCTTGAAAGGAGTGGAGGGGCCCCTTGAGGTTCTGTGGGGGCCCAATTCTTTCTGTAGCCATTCTATTAGAACCATCTCTCTTAGATTCTTTAAGCACCGTGCTGTGAATGGACCATATTAGTTCCAGATGCTTTTCTCCAAGCCTCTGACCTCCTTGTCTCTGTCTCATGTTACATAAAGCACACCTGAATAGAGAACACAGCCTCGTGGCTGGAGGGGCTAGCTGGGGCCTGTAGTCCTGCAACAGCCGGCGAGCCACAAACTTCAATAGTTTTATTCCATGGGTGCGCAACCTGTGGCCCTCTAGCTGTTGCGGAACTACAAGTCCCATCATGCCTCTGCCTTTGGGAGTCACTCTTGTAGCTGCCAGCCTTGCAATGCCTCGTGGGACTTGTAGTTTTGCAACAGCTCAAGGGCCACAGGTTGAGCACCCATGGTTTTATTCTATAGGATCAATGGGTTGGGATATCGTATTTCACCACTAGGGGGCAGTAAAAGACAACTCATTCTCCTCTCCAGCAATCTAATTTCTAATAAAGCGATGGTTTGCTAAAGCACCGCAAATCATAAAAAAAGAAAAAAAATGATTTTTGCAGAAAATATTGTTTTGACTTTTTTTTTAATCCCCCCTTTTTTTTTTTGCAACTTAGTGCTGCTGATCTCTTTCAGCCTCTTCCAGACTACATGAACTGGCTCCATCATTGAGGGCACATCATAGCACTGGACTGGCTTCTGATAGTGACACCGGTGGTCCATGATTGCGTCAGCACAGCAGTTTGTGGTCCCCACCACGGATGCATGTGATTGGGTGACAACGCAGGAGCACAATTGCATATCCCGGGACACTGTTAACCCCGTACATGGTCCATATTCCGTTGCCCCCTTTCTAGGAGGGTGCACACAAATCATGACCCATCCACTGGTCCCATCCAGATCCCTGCTCCTCTAAATATGTGGGGTCCATCCATTTAGCACACTTTACGGGTTCGTCCAACCAAGACCCCACCTCTGAACATGTGGGGAACCTCCCATTACACCCACTTCACAGGGTGGTCCCACCTAGACCCCGTCTCTAAAGATATGGTGCCCCCCCCCACTCATGCCCCCAACACCCCCCCCAAGTAATGCTTTTTTTATTTTCTGTGCATGTGCAGTAATTCAAATAAGGCTGAATCTGTCTGAATCTGTGATACTGGGACATGGCCCGAGACACAGGACTGGCAAGACGGAGGGCCAAGATTCGGCACTGTCCCAGCAAATCAAGGACAAATGGTATGCATGCAACTGGGAAACGCCAACCCACAACAGGCAGTGCCTGAACAAAAACCTTCATCATGTCAGGATCACCAGGGATTGTCTTAAAGTAGGGTGACCAGACAGCCCTGGTTTCTGGGGACAGTCCCCAGATTGAGGACACTGTCCCCGGACCAAGTCTGTCCCCAGTTTTGTCCCCGGATTGGATTTGAACAGGGGCTGGGGCAATTTCAAAGACAGCCCCTGTTCAAACCTCAGACAGACCTCATATTATATGGTTTTGGTAAATCTGAAGGAAAAAATCAGCAGAAAATCTGATAGTGTTCATGGGGCTTTAGACTTGACTGGCCGTGAGGCGGGCGGCGGCAGCAGAGACGGGCAAAGAGTCGTCGATTGCTGCCATTACTAGTAAAAAAAAAAATATGTCCCCGGATTTCATTTTAAAAATCTGGTCACCTTATCTTAAAGCCTAAATTTTTTCTTGCACAGTTAGGGTTGGCACCTGTCTGGGATTCACCCGGACAGTTTGGGTATGGAATAATGTGTCTGGGTTTCAAACTGCCTGAAACCCGGACACATGATTCAGACTGGACTATGGCTTCCCAGAAGGGTTGCTGGCTGCAGTTGTCTGAGCTGAGAGTGTCTGTTACACGCTCCTTCAGACTGCCCAAAGCCAGCACTAACAATCTATCCCCCTTGCCACACTCACAGACGGGAGAGGAGAGAGGGCTTAATCTGCACCTCTTCCCCCACCCCTACCCCTCTGTGTCTGCCCACACTCCAATCCCCGGAGCTGTGCCTCAGAAAAGGAAAGTGGGGGTCAGAAGTTTGAAGACCAGCAGACTCAGATACATCTGGATGAGAAGTGCTGACTGAAAAGGGTGAGTGAGCTCACCATCCATCCCTGTCTGTGACTGAATTCTCCCCCCTTCTCTCTCCTGCCTCTGAGTGAGTACACTAAGGTAAATCAGGGTTCTCAGAGCACCCCTTACATCAGAGTTCCCCTTTACACCAGAGGTCACAGTGTCCCCCCTTACATCATAGTCCTCTCTGTACATCAGAGTTCCCCTTTACAATAGAGGCCGCAGTGTTCCCCCTTATATCAGAGTCCTCTCTGTACATCAGAGTTCCCAGTGTTCCCAGAGCATCCCTTATGTCAGAGTCCCCAGAGTTCTCCCTTACATCAGAGTCTGCAGAGTCCCCCCTTACAATGTAAGGGAACTCTGCGGGTTCAGACGTAAAAGGGGAATCTTGTGATTAACTTCATATGATTAGAAATGTTATTTAACTGCAAAATATACAGCATGTATAATTTACACTATAAAAAACAAATTGCTGTGCGCTGCTAAAGTGTTCGGGTTTGACTTGAAGAAAAGGCGGCAACCCTATGCAAAATTGATCCAATCAAAAAGTCACTCTCCCCTAGCAGTGCTGTTGGTTGAACCATGCCTGTAGCGTTTAAAGCGCATGTACAGTGCATTTTACAGCAAGTTTAACAAGTATTAATCAGTGAGATGGAAAAAAATAAATCACTTGGAGAGCGTCTGGGCTGCATTTCTTAGCGCGCCTCAAGCGCAT
This sequence comes from Lithobates clamitans, assembly GCA_037952925.1. Taxonomy (NCBI): domain Eukaryota; kingdom Metazoa; phylum Chordata; class Amphibia; order Anura; family Ranidae; genus Lithobates; species Lithobates clamitans. Next base: position 607,684 of record JBBGZY010001808.1, on the reverse strand, counting down.
GTTAAATAAGCATTAACCACTTGCCGACCGCCCTATAGCAGTTTTACTGCTACAGGCCGGCAGTTGTGCTCTGGATCACGTATATATACACATGATCCTGAAGTTCCAGGTAGGGGGCGCAAATGAGCACCGATGCCAGCAGCTCGCTCCCGCTGTGATTACACACACCAGGGCCGATCAGCGGGTACCGCAAACTCAATGTCCCCCGGCACCCGCCGATCATCCTGCAGAGAAACTGAACTGCAATCTGCCTATGTAAACAAGGCAGATTGCCGTTCTGACAGAAGGGAAGGCATGGATCCTGCAAAGCAGAGACATGGATCTATGTCTTCCCCTAATAAAAGCACCTCCCACACAGTTTAGAAAAACACTGGTCAGACACACAGTCAACCCTTTGATCGCCCCCTAATATTAACCCCTTCCCAGCCAGTGTCATTAGTACAGTGACAGTGCATATTTTTTAGCACTGATCATTGTATTATGCCCCGTACACACGATCGGACATTGATCGGACATTCCGACAACAAAATCCTAGGATTTTTTCCGACGGATGTTGGCTCAAACTTGTCTTGCATACACACGGTCACACAAAGTTGTCGGAAAATCCGATTGTTCTGAACGCGGTGACGTAAAACACATGCCCTCCAAAACAATAACCCACCAGACGCCACTGAAATATAATGTGAAAAACAGCAAGAAGCGCCAATCTGAGTGCAGTATTATGTAACTTTAATAAAATGATGAACGGACAAACAGCCAAATGGCTACTCACAAAATTAAAATGGTTTAAGGCAAGGATAGGTGGTGAGTCCAGGGACGTCCTCCTAAGATGTGGGCAAAATGCCTGATGCAGGTTCTCCTGGAAGCGCGTGTCCACATGAAGATGTAAAAGTGGTCACCGGGGTCACCGCTGGGCGTTGGACTACAAACGATGGAAGTGTCCGCAAAAAACAGCCGGCATCTGAGGGGACATGAGGAGCCAGAGCCGTCGCGGTGGACGGAAACCGGAAGACCTGTGTGGAACGCAGAGCACTGATCCAGAAACCAACGAAAGCGGATGTGACGTATGGACGTGTCGGATGACGCGTTTCAATGCTTCCGCATTTTCTTCAGATCCGATTGGCCAAAACAACAAGTGTCCTTATATGGGAGCTGGGAAATCAGTAACTAGGCAACAGCTAAAAACAAAAACAGGTTGTACTGAATAGAGCAATGGGATGAGAAGATTAACTCAAAAAACACCAAAAAAAATTGTGAAAATAAGATATAAAAGGTAGAAAATAGTGAAAAAAAGAATGGAACGGATCATAAAAAAACATTGGTCGATTCTAGCTCAAGATCCTCACCTAGCACCTTCCTTAACCATTGTTCCTCAGTTTGCTTACCGGAGGGCCCCCAATGTCAAGACTAAGATTGCTCCCAGCTCTGGCTCCTCATGTCCCCTCAGATGCCGGCTGTTTTTTGCGGACACTTCCATCGTTTGTAGTCCAACGCCCAGCGGTGACCCCGGTGACCACTTTTACATCTTCATGTGGACACGCGCTTCCAGGAGAACCTGCATCAGGCATTTTGCCCACATCTTAGGAGGACGTCCCTGGACTCACCACCTATCCTTGCCTTAAACCATTTTAATTTTGTGAGTAGCCATTTGGCTGTTTGTCCGTTCATCATTTTATTAAAGTTACATAATACTGCACTCAGATTGGCGCTTCTTGCTGTTTTTCACATTGTTGTTTCAGAGTTGCCTGCTTCTACTCTCAAGTGAGCTGCCGCTGGTGTTTTTTATCAGACTTTTAATTTCAGTGACTGTTTACATTTATTTTATATATATACACATATATATGTATGTGTATAGTTTATATAATTTCTATAGACCATCACACCCTGGACAAAATCTTTTTATATTCACTTTGGACTCTTTACATGCATGATTGTATGCTCTAGCGCCATTTCTCCTTTTTTTGCCACTGAAATATAGTGGGATTTTTAAAAAAATGTTTCAAGGGAGGGGAGGTAAATTTTCCGGAGGTCCAGTGGGTAAACATGTCAAAAACGCGTGTTAGCACTATGTTGGTTCACTTTACTGCCAGCGTTAGTGAGTTTATGAGTTTATATACACTTAGACCCCTTTCATACTGGGGCGTTTTTGCAGGCGCTTTTGGACTAAAAATAGTGCCTGTAAAGCGTCTGAAAAACATCTCCCCTGCAGCGCCAGTGTGAAAGCCCGAGTGCTTTCACACTGGGGCGCTGTACGCTTGCAGGACTTTAGAAAAAGTCCTGCAAGCAGCATAATTTTGGGCGGTGAAGTGTATACACCGCTCCTCCACCGCTCTTGCCCATTGAAATCGATGGGCAGCGCTGCCGAAGCGCCTGCAAAGCGCTTCAGCAGCGGCTCTTTTAACCCTTTATTCGGCCGCTAGCGGGCATTAAAAGCACCCCGCTAGCGACCGACAAGCGCCGATAATATTAACGGCGCTTTACCGCTAATGCCCCCCGCCCCAGTGTAAAAGTGCCCTTAAAGTTCCACTTTAAAGATATTGTCGGGCCATACATTTGAACTACAATTTTCATACAATATTATGTTTGCTTTTACTATTTTAATGCATGATACATACCTGTAAAATCCCCTTCTGGGTGCCACCATGCTGGATGTGATATCAACAGCCCCGGCTCTACGGAAGACTTGCTCTCACTTCCGCAATCCTCGCCTAGGCGAGGGTGACACCGCTTGCCCCGCCCCCTCCCCTCCCATTCCCGGAGGCTGCAGGACTTCTCATACACCGCTGCTCCCTTCGTGGTTCCTCAAGAAGCCACAACTCATATCCAAGATGGCAACTCTGGGGACCAACAATGGTAAGAAGAACCAACTGCGGGAAAACAGTGCTGGACTCCAGGCACTGGTAAGTAGCTGGTTTTTAAAAGTCAGCAGCTGCAATAGTTATAACTTAACTGACTTAAAAAACAAAACAAAAAAACAACCTCTTCGACCACTTCAGCCCCAGAAGGATTTATTCCCCTTCCTGACCAGAGCACTTTTTGCGATTCGGCACTGCGTCGCTTTAACTGACGATTGCGCGGTCGTGCAACGTTGCACCCAAACAAAATTGACGTCCTTTTTTTTCCACCAATAGAGCTTTCTTTTGGTGGTATTTGATCACCTCTACGTTTTTTTATTTTTTGCGCTATAAACAAAAAACGAGCGAAAATTTTGAAAAAAAAAGCAATATTTTTTATTTTTGCTATAATAAATTCCCCAAAAAATATATAAAAAAACAAATTTCTTTCTCAGTTTAGGCCGATATGTGTTCTTCTACATATTTTTGGTAAACAAAAAAAAAGCAATAAGCGTATATTGATTGGTTTGTGCAAAAGTCATAGCGTCTACAAAATAGTGGATAGATTTATGGCATTTTTATTATTTTTTTTTTTTTATTAGGAATGGCAGCGATCTGCGATTTTTATCGTGACTGCGACATTATGGCAGACACATCGGACACTTTTGGCACCATTTTGGGACCATTGTCATTTATACAGCGATCAGTGATATAAAAATGCACTGATTACTGTATAAATGACACTGGCAGGGAAGGGGTTAAACACTAGGGGGCGATCAAGGGGTTAAGTGTATCCTAGGAAGTGATTCTAACTGTGGGGGAGGGGCTACCCCTGACATGACAGCGATCACTGTTCCCAATGACAGGGAGCAGTAGATCTCTGTCATGTCACTAAGCAGAACGGGGGAAATGCCTTGTTTACATAGGCATCTCCCCGTTGTTCCGCTCCGTGACACGATCGCAGGCCTCCGGCGGACATCGAGTCCGTGGGATTCGCGGGCACGGTCAAGGAGTATGCGGCTGGCCTGGCGCGCGCCCACAATGCTTAAAAGTGCTACAACGATTTAAAGTGGATGTACCTGTACGCCCATTTGCCCAGCCATGTCATTGTGCCGACGTACATCGTTGTGCGCTGGTCGGCTAGTGGTTAACCACTTCATCCCCGGAAAGATTTATCCCTTTAATGACCAAGGCATTTTTTTGCGATGCTGCACTATGTTATTTTAACTGACAATTGCGCCAGCGTGTGATGCTGTACCCCCAAAAAATTGATGTCCTCTTTTCCCCACAAATAGAGCTCTCTTTTGGTGGTATTTGATCACCTCTGCGGTTTTTATTCCCAAAATTTGAAGATTTACAAAAACATTATAGTTACCTACTCTAAGCACCTGGAACTGTGGAAGTTTGAGTTTGCCATCTGGTGGTCAAATGTGGAATGACAACAAAAGCTAAAACTGCCTAAAAACTGCGGGCAGGCAGGCTTTCTATTGCAGAAGAGACATGCTATGTTTCTTCCGCAATAAACAATATAATAAACCTACCTGCCTGCTCGCTGTCTTCTTTAGACTTCTCATTTTTGGTGGCCCTGTTTTTCGGGAGGCCCCTCAACCAATTTGAACCAAAAAATCTCAAACCAGCCGAGATTTCCCATGGGAACACCAATAAATCAACAATTATATATAAAAATGTAATGTTTATTCACATACATCTGCTCCTTGTGCCTACTGTTCTCTGTCTCATCCCCTTACGGACATGGGACCTGATGCGGGCCCTGAACCTCTCGGCTCTCTACTGTCTCTCTCTCTCTGGGGACGAACACTTTTAGGGGCTTCTCGGGCTGAACTCCTTTAGGGGCTTCTCATACCAGACCTCTGTCCCATATTTCTATGTCATAGGATTAGTAGGCTGGAGTGGACCCAGAGAAGAACCCGCCAAAAGACCAAAGAACCAGGAAAGGCATTAACTCCTACCCTCCCGGCCGGATCAGCGCCTAACTGGCTATTTAAACCTGCTTACATGCTGCAAAACTGTCAGAAATCAGACCGGAACAGAAGTACAGTTAAAGCACACGTGTTTAATAATAAAAGTAAATAGAACAAACATAGTTAAAACATAGCCAGAATTCAGGAACCGGAACGGATAGTCAGACAAACCAAAGGTCAGGGAGCCGGAGATGAGCGTAGTAAAACAGCAAGCAGGATCTGGAGCCAGAAGGGATGTCAGCCAAGCAAGTCTTTTAACAGGAATGCAGGAGAGCGTCTCTGTGATGTTGACTAAGGCAAAGGCAGAGATCCTCTGGGCTGGATGGCTTAAGTAGGCAGGACTGACGAGCAGGATATCATCAACAGCTGAGTAACTATGGAGAGATAGGAGATGGCAATTAGCCGACAGCTGAGCGGCCAGTTAAGAGAAGGAAAGGCTGGGCCCAGCCCTAAAACAGATCTATCCAATGATTAATTTTACTGAGTCTACCCAAGCTTTAGTAAAGTTTGCTGAGCCCTGATGAAGGTAGAGTGATCTTTCCCCCGAAACATGTTGGATGTAATATGTGATCAAATGACGAACACTTAAGCAATATTGAATCCTCCACCATTTGGTCTGGCGCTCCTGTTGTACAGTATGTGTGATGCTTTGAACCTTCTGCCCCCCCCTTCCCGGGAGGAGCCCTGTTTTATGTGAGCTTCCTTTCCAGAGCAAGTCAGTTCATTGATTAGATTTGTTTTCTTCACTCTGCTGAATGAATTGGTGTTAGAACCTCAGCACCTCTGATGAAACTAAAAAGAAAAAATAATAATTGGGCTATCTAGTACATAAACTGTATAACCAAACCTGTATATTGGCCATACCCTATTTTCAGTGGCGGCTGGTGTTTTTTTGGGGGGGTGTCGGTCCAGCACTTACCTCTGTCTGCCGGTCAGTCCAGCACTTACTCCATCTAGGTGAAGGGTCATTGGCTCCTGTGTCCTCTCCTCCATCACGGCTCCTCCCCTCCCCTTAGCCATCCAAAAGGGTCGCCTGTCCTTTCAGCCAATCGGGTGACGGGTCTCAAGACCCGCTTCCTGATTGGCTGGGAGGAGGATCAGTGTTACAATATCAAATATTCATTCTCTATTGTAACACACCTGGGTGGGCTCGGTTCGCATTCTCTGTGCCCAGAGCCTCTCCTATTTGAAGCCTTTTAGAGCCTCTGGTTCTAATCAGATGCTTCAACCCCCCCCCCCATTGGAATCCATGCATCGTCCTGCAAGGGGTCAGACGCATTGATGGGGGGTGGGGGCGATGCCCATGCACCCTTAATGGATGGGCCGCCCCTGCCTATTTTACCATCGGTCCCAGCCAAGTTTTGAAGTTTTGTCTTGGGTACAAGGGGATGCAAGCCATGCCCCCTGCGGGAGAAGAAAAACATTTCACTGGCCCTCTACCAACAAAGCTCAGAAGCTCAGTAAGTAAATCCAGAACCAAAGATGATAGGGGATTGGGGGCTTTGTGGAGAAATCTCAAGACTCTCTGAAGTTTATAGCTGAACACTAGCCAGATATAAAAGACACAAATTAGTGCAGTTTTGTAATCATCAATACATCATTAAATGAGTTTGTAAAACACAAGCAGTGTAAGTAGATGAATGTGACCTGGTATCAGCCTCTTGCAGTCCCTGTACAGCAGGGCTGGAGTGTGAAAAGATGAAGCAGTAGAAGGAGCCAATCACTATTTGGATGACAAGAAGCATGCTGAGGGGAGGGGAGATCAGAGTGACAGAGAGATGAGTTGCTTCTCCTTTCACTGTCCAGTCACAGGCTGGGGGCTCGTCCGGGATGACTCGGGCTCAGAATAAATGGGACCGGAGACATCTAGTGGCAGAAAAAAAAGGATTTCAGGGGAAATCTCTGAATTGAATATTGTAGCAAAAGCTGATTTTGTTATTTCATCTTTTATTGGGCTTTTAAATTTTTATCTTTTTTTTTTTTTTTGGCTGAAGTTGCGCCTTAAGTAGCACTCTCAGCTAGATACCTTTTCTCTGTCTTGATTTCTGGCCCGTATGGCCCAAGATTTTCTATGCTTATGTGACATGCAGTGTCAGCTTTTTGTTGAAATCATCACATGAAATTCTTGGGAACAGAGGGGGTGCTCTTGGTATGTAGGCGTGTTGGCATTCACTCAGTATACATGTATGGCCCTGGTGGGGACACTGTACACGGACCAAGCAAGGTTTAGTCATCCTCTCTATTTGGATCCAAAGAGGAATTGCAAGACAAAGGACTGCTGTCAGCATGGGATTAGCAAAGCGCGATTATTTATGAAACTCCATAAAGTTCTGTTCAGGGAGCCAAGATGTGAATGTGCGCAAAATGTCACAGCTGGATCCCAGGAGGGCTGATTCTCTGCCAATGAGACTTTTATAACGCAGCACATCCCCATCCATGTACAGCGCCAGGGTGGCCTGCAGAGAAAAATCCCGCTAGTAATCCTTTTATAACCCTTTATCGTCCCAGCCCACATCCTCAGCATTTTACTGAACACTGGGAGTTCCATGACGGAAGTGCAGCTTCACTCCCGTGATACATAACAGGCTTGTGAGTCTCGAGTCACAAAGATGGCCTGATAACAAAGAGACCCTGTCACCAGACTATTCATTTCAGCAACATTCTTCCTATAAGATTATATGTTTTAAATGTATTTAGCATGCCAGAGAACAATATGGTGCAGTGGTCCTGTAGCTTGTTTTTATTTTTGGCATTAAGTGTTGTGCTGCTAATGGCCAACCTTTAGACCTCAGATAACCCATAATTCTTGTACCTTCAGGACTCAGATCAGCTCCAATTCCTATACATTCAGGACTCAGATCACCTCAATTCCTGCACCTTCAGACCTCAGATCACCCCAGTTCCTGCACCTTCAGACCTCAGATCACCCCAGTTCCTGCACCTTCAGACCTCAGATTACCCCAGTTCCTGCACCTTCAGACCTCAGATCACCCCAGTTCCTGCACCTTCAGACCTCAGATCACCCCAGTTCCTGCACCTTCAGACCTCAGATCACCCCAGTTCCTGCACCTTCAGACCTCAGATTACCCCAGTTCCTGCACCTTCAGACCTCAGATCACCCCAGTTCCTGCACCTTCAGACCTCAGATCACCCCAGTTCCTGCACCTTCAGACCTCAGATTACCCCAGTTCCTGCACCTTCAGACCTCAGATCACCCCAATTCCGGCACCTTCAGACCTCAGATCACCCCAATTCCGGCACCTTCAGACCTCAGATCACCCCAGTTCCTGCACCTTCAGACCTCAGATCACCCCAATTCCGGCACCTTCAGACCTCAGATCACCCCAGTTCCTGCACCTTCAGACCTCAGATTACCCCAGTTCCTGCACCTTCAGACCTCAGATCACCCCAGTTCCTGCACCTTCAGACCTCAGATCACCCCAGTTCCTGCACCTTCAGACCTCAGATCACCCCAGTTCCTGCACCTTCAGACCTCAGATCACCCCAGTTCCTGCACCTTCAGACCTCAGATTACCCCAGTTCCTGCACCTTCAGACCTCAGATCACCCCAGTTCCTGCACCTTCAGACCTCAGATCACCCCAGTTCCTGCACCTTCAGACCTCAGATTACCCCAGTTCCTGCACCTTCAGACCTCAGATCATCCCAGTTCCTGCACCTTCAGACCTCAGATCACCCCAATTCCTGCACCTTCAGACCTCAGATCACCCCAGTTCCTGCACCTTCAGACCTCAGATTACCCCAGTTCCTGCACCTTCAGACCTCAGATCACCCCAGTTCCTGCACCTTCAGACCTCAGATCACCCCAGTTCCTGCACCTTCAGACCTCAGATTACCCCAGTTCCTGCACCTTCAGACCTCAGATCATCCCAATTCCTGCACCTTCAGACCTCAGATCAGCCCCAATGTATTAACCTGCAAACCTCCAGCTCACCTTTAATGGTTATTTTGCTGAAAAAAACTTGAAATTCCAGCATCCCCAGCACATTACATACTCCTCCTCCACTGTTCAAATACTTGATGCTGTCCCCACTATGCACATGTAGGACATGCATAGCCTTTCTGAAAGCAAACTCCTTAGAACGAGCTAGAGCGTTAAAAGAAATACTCACCTCCTCATTCCAAAATGGCTGTTAAAAGTGAATAAATCCTTTAAATATATTCCTCAATATTCACAAAGAATATAAACCTCCTCTGTTTGCATCTAATGCCCTTTTAAACTTAGTTATTACCTTGTAAAAGTAACAGTGACATCATCACTGTGCTGTACATAGCCTGTGCAGAGAGCAGAGCTGTGGGAGGGGTCCAGCAGGCTCCACCCTCTACAGGCTGCCTGCAGAAAACTACAGGAGGGGGCGGAGACAAGACCAGTCACCCTGCACAAGGAGGGAGAGCAGCAGTGATCGGTCTTTATTACAGAGGGAAAGTCTCACACTGGATTACTGAACAGATCTGGAAGAAATACACAAAAAGCTCACCGAGATCCAAGGAAGAATACAATCGGACTCTTGTATTTAGACAATATTTATTCATCCCGGAGTTCAGCTTTAATTGCATTTTTATACAGACACAATGGATTCATAGAATTCCCCCATTATGCAATATAACCAGTAAACATCTGTTTGTGGGTTGCAGGAATGAGGTCCTCCTCCAGGCAGGGACCCCACCTAATTTCAGTGGCTGGGGAATACCAGGAGATCCTGATCTCCTATCCTACACCGCTGACGTCGCATGGTGGACTACAAGAAGACCCCCCCCCCCCCCCATGGACTGTGTCCTTTAGCAATGATTCTGTGATTATCTCATGCATTATGGTGACTGGAATTACCCATATTGTCCTAATTAGACATAAAGCAATGTCCAAAATGCAAGCACATATGGTAACCAATGAGAATTCATCTTTTAGCGATCTGTCTACATCAAACTGAGATAGAATTATGATGAGCTGTTGCACTTCCAACATCTTCATTTACATTTCTGTTGTCTTATTAAAGATACGCTTCAACCAAACATTCCCAGCCCTGCTTGGCATTTCAATGGACTGTAATTGTCTACACTGGGACTCTATGAACTGTCTGATTACTGGGACGCAATGGCGTATGGATGTGGTTGCAGCATTAGCAGTTTGGACTGGGCATCTACACCGTGGTAGATAAAGGCCAGTCCCTCCAACTTCACAGATAACTCAGAATGTGCCAATGGGAAAGAGATAGCATAAGATCCTCTATACCTGGGGTTCTTAACCTTAATGAGACCAGGGCCTGGTAAATTCTGTCAAAACCTTCCTTTACCCAACAGTAAAAATGTTTATACTCACACAATGAAAGTAGGGGAATGAAAAATATGTATTAAAATGCTGGAAGACTCTGGATGGGGTTGAGTGTCAATGTGGGGGCAATTAGGGGTTCTAGAGGGTTTAGGGGACGCTGTAGCAGATTGGTGGCCTTGTAGGGAATAGGATTTCTGTAGGGGGCTAGGGGACACTGTGGCGACTGGATGGCGCTGCAGGGGCTGGGGAAGGGAAGGACACTGTGGGAGGATGGGGGGCAGTGTGGGACACTGTTGGAGATTGGGGGCACTATGGAGGGCTGGGGGAATTGTGGGAGGTTGGAGAGCACTGTTGGGAGCTGAGGGGCACTGCGGTCCACTATGGAGTGTTGAATGGCATTATGGGCGCCGAGTAGGGTTGGCACCTCATCCCATTAAACCCGAACACATATGAATTACACGGGTTCTGAGGCTAATTTAATGCAGATAAGGCACCAAGTGAGTTTAATTACTACCTTAATCAGCCACAGAACCTGTATAATTAATATGTGTTCTTATTTTAAAGGGATGAGGTGGCAACCCTAGCGCTGAGAGGCACTTTGGGAGTTTAGGGGATCTCTAGCTGGATGGAGGCCTGGTAGGGGTGAGACACAACCCACTTGTAGCCAGGTTCAGCTAGCTAGTCTGCCACTAGGCGGCTCTGTTCCAGCATAGTGTCTGGTTACAGATAATAGTGTCATCAGGTGCTAGTCCCATCTAAATTAGAACCCTCCAGCAAGTTTGGAAGGAGCCTTAATACAGTTGGGGATGGGAGCCAAACACCCCACACCATTGCAGATGTAGCCAGCAAGTGAGGGCCCTGAATAGGGCTGCAAGCCAGGGAGAAGTAGACCTGAACCCAGGAGAGAAGACTTTGGACTTCCTGACCCTTATAGGGGTAGATGCTAGAGCAGGCCGCAAAAGGTCTTTTAGGCCTGGCCAAGAGTTCCCTTAAGTGTGAGACTATTCCCCTGGAAGGTCCCGGGATAGGTGTACCTATGGAGGAGGTGATTGCAGAGATCCCATTCCAGTGAGTACCAATGACCCTGGGTGGAGGAAAAGACTGTCAGAGGGAAGAAGGCTTACTTAAAATGCTGCTTGATGCTTTCACATACGACTACTGTGGACAAACCACTAAATGTGATTAACTATGTACTGTCAAGTGACCCCGGATAGTATGTAGATGTAATGTGACTGTTATGCCAAGTATCACCACTAAAGTGCAGCAACCCTACTTATGTGTGGACATTCCTTCCTTCGGCATATGAAGGTCAATGGCCAGGAATGTCATGTGGAGGCCTCTGGTGTGAAGTGGGGCACAATATGGAGGGTACAGACTCAGCTGAGGGTCACTGTTCTAGCAAGGAGTGGAGCGGGGCAGGGATTTGTGCTTTGGGCCACAGCCCTGTGGTTGGGAACCACTGCTCTACAGCAGACAGTAGAGCTATCCCAAATGCCCCCTATGCCTGGTCATGTGACATTACAGATCAAAAAAACAAGTGCAGGTAATGCATCATGGGCAATACAGTATGAGCAAGCATAGCACAGATCAATAAATAGGGTAGTAAAGAGAGGGTGGTCTGAGGAGGGACAATAAACGGTAGATGGGTGGGGAATGGGGAGAAAAGCAAGAGGGGGGGGGTCATAAGTCCAATATTTGCACTGGGGCCATGTATGCTGAGCTATGCCACTGGACTGTGCCATTTGTCCCCAAGCTTCAGCTCCATACATTGTAGACCAAGGTGTGCTAGCTGCCACTTTAAGTGACTTAGACCACCAAACAGCTTAAAATTGGAACCTGAAAATACTGTATATACAGTATCTCACAAAAGTGAGTACACCCCTCACATTTTTGCAAATATTTTATATCTTTTCATGTGACAACACTGAAGAAATTACACTTTGCTACAATGTAAAGTAGTGAGTGTACAGCTTGTATAACAGTGTAAATTTTCTGTCCCCTCAAAATAACTCAACACACAGCCATTAATGTCTAAACCGCTGGCTAACAAAAGTGAGTACACCCCTAAGTGAAAATGTCCAAATTGGGCCCAATTAGCCATTTTTCCTCCCTGGTGTCATGTGACCCATTAGTGTTACAAGGTCTCAGGTGTGAATGGGGGGCAGGTGTGTTAAATTTGGTGTTGTCGCTCTCACTCTCTCATACTGGTCACTGGAAGTTCAACATGGCACCTCATGGCACAGAACTCTGAGGATCTGAAAAAAAAAGAATTGTTGCTCTACATAAAGATGGCCTAGGCTAAAAGAAGATTGCCAAGACCCTGAAACTGAGCTGCAGCATGGTGGCCAAGACCATACAGCGGTATAACAGGACAGGTTCCACTCAGAACAGGCCTCGCCATGGTGGACCAAAGAAGTTGAGTGCACGTGCTCAGCGTCATATCCAGAGGTTGTCTTTGGGAAATAGACGTATGAGTGCTGACAGCCTGTCAGTGCTCAGACCATACGCCGCACACTGCATCAAATTGGTCTGCATGGCTGTCGTCCCAGAAGGAAGCCTCTTCTAAAGATGATGCACAAGAAAGCCGCAAACAGTTGGCTGAAGACAAGCAGACTAAGGACATGGATTACTGGAACCATGTCCTGTGGTCTGATGAGACCAAGATAAACTTATTTGGTTCAGATGGTGTCAAGCGTGTGTGGTGGCAACCAGGTGAGGAGTACAAAGACAAGTGTGTTTTGCCTACAGTCAAGCATGGTGGTGGGAGTGTCATGGTCTGGGGCTGCATGAGTGCTGCCGGGACTGGGGAGCTACAGATCATTGAGGGAACCATGAATGCCAACATGTACTGTGACATACTAAAGCAGAGCATGATCCCCTCCCTTCAGAGACTGGGCCACAGGGCAGTATTCCAACATGATAATGACTCCAAACATACCTCCAAGACAACCACTGCCTTGCTAAAGAAGCTGAGAGTAAAGATGATGGACTGGCCAAGCATGTCTCCAGACCTAAACCTTATTGAGCATCTGTGGGGCATCCTCAAACGAAAGGTGGAGGAGCGCAAGGTCTCTAACATCCACCAGCTCTGTGATGTCATCATGGAGGGGTGGAAGAGGACTCCAGTGGCAACCTGTGAAGCTCTGGTGATCTCCATGCCCAAGAGGGTTAAGGCAGTGCTGGAAAATAATGGTGGCCACACAAAATATTGACACTTTGGGCCCAATTTGGACATTTTCACTTAGGGGTGTACTCACTTTTGTTGCCAGCGGTTTAGACATTAATGGCTGTGTGTTGAGTTATTTTGAGGGCACAGCAAATTTACACTGTTAGGCCCCTTTCACACTGGGGTGGTTTGCAGGTGTTATTGCGCTAAGAATACCGACTGCAAACCGCCCCTAAACAGCCTCCGCTGTTTGTTCAGTGTGAAAGCCCGAGGGCTTTCACACTGAAGCGGTGCGCTGACAGGACGGTAAAAAAAGTCCTGCGAGCCGCATCTTTGGAGCGGTGAAGGAGCGGTGTGTTCCCCGCTCCTAAACCGCTCCTTCCCATTGAAATCAATGGGACAGCGCGGCTATACCGCGGTAATACCGCGGCTATAGCCGCGCTGTACGAGCGGGTTTAACCCTTTTTCGTCCGCCAGCGGGGGTTAAAACCGCACCGCTAGCGGCCGAATACAGCCGCAAAAACGACGGTAAAACAGCGCTAAAAATAGCGCTGTTTTACCGCCGACGCCCCCCACCGCCCCAGTGTGAAAGGGGCCTTATACAAGCTGTACACTCACTACTTTACATTGTAGCAAAGTGTCATTTCTTCAGTGTTGTCACATGAAAAGATAGAATAAAATATTTACATAAATGTGAGGGGTGTACTGTACATCCCAAGTGTTCCCTGGTTCCAGCTTCATCCTTTGCAGTAAGTAAGCACTAATTTAGCACATCTTAGTGCTGCTGATCTGTTTTGGCCTTTTGCAGCCACTTCCTGTCTCCATGCACTGCAGTGACGGCTACACGGGATTTCACAGGGCAGGTTTGCCGATGGTGCCCACCGTGGACCATGCTTGCAAAATGTGCATCGAACGGCTGCTTATAGTCTCTATAGGGGGAGGGTGTGACAGGGTGACAACACAGGTGAGCAATTAAAAGATAGGGGCAGAGTGTTGTCACCCGATAACAGGAACTACCTGAACAAGGACCTTCATGGCAGGATCACCAGATATTACTTTAATGAAAGAACTGCAGTCCTATATTAAATCTCATGAGTGTGTGATTTTCTTGTTCTGCAGGGTATGTGTTAGTGAATCAAGTCCTGAATTTACAGAAATAATAATCATTTCTATTTTTAAACTGTGTTTTCGTCATCTGTATTGTCTAGTTTAATGCATCCCAGCTCCTTCTGGATTCTGTCAGTTGGGTGACATTAATCTTCACTGTTTGCGACATGCTGGTTTGTGACGCTCTGGCAATGGACGGAGTCACTGCGCCGTCTGGTGAGGTTCTGTAGCCCCGCGTGGGGCTTTTTTTTTTTTTTTTTTGGTCCCTGTTGTTCAAGGTTGGGAAGTTTTTGCCGATGACTTATGAGAAGCTTTCAGCGCCAGGCCTAGAGCTGGCCCGGGGCTGCCAGTCCAGACGGTGCACATCTGAAGTCAATAGTGTGACACATTCAGCTAGGGGAGCATTCCTCTCCTGTTCCCACAGCAAGAACGGAATGGAGCTGACATTAAACGCCGACAAATATGACTGCTTCTAATGTTTCTGTAACATAAAGTGGAATTCCAGGTTTGATTGCACTTTAAATAGTTTGTGCGGGCCAAGCTGGCCCAAAGTATTAGTTCCATTATTGAGCATTATGGCAGTTGAGTGCAATGTAATGGACGGTGATAGCATTAGCTGCATGGAATAAGCGGCTCTGTGTGCTGGCAGCAGTATGGGAGACTTCAGGAATTAAAGAGAAGCCTTTTATTTTATCAATGAATACAAGACTTCCTCTGATTGGCCGAGGTGGGGGGGGGGGGGATTATGTCACAATTTATATGTACAGTCACTCCCATGCCTCCCCTGTAGTACACCTTCAACCATCATGTTTCCAGGGCACCTGCAGATAAGGGACCAGCATGGTGGGTGCCACCGGGTAGAGGGGTGGGAAACCAGCGAATGCCTGTTCAGGGATCACCCCTACCTAGTAAGAGACCAGAAGCGTTGTGTATTACATTGCTTCCGGGTTCAGCTGTCACTTTCCCAGGTGGCTGGGACCACCCCTACATACAAACATACACTATATTGTCAAACGTATTGGGACGCCTGCCTTTAGATGAACTTTAATGACATCCCACTCTTAGTCCGTAGGGTTCAATATTGAGTTGGCCCACCCTTTGCAGCTATAACAGCTTCATCTCTTCTGGGAAGGCTGTTCACAAGGTTTAGGAGTGTGTCTATGGGAATGTTTGACCATTCTTCCAGAAGCGCATTTGTGAGGTCAGGTACTGATGTTGGACGAGAAAGCCTGGCTCGCAGTCACAGCTCTAATTCATCCCAAAGGTGTTCTATCAGGTTGAGGTCAGGACCTCTGTACAGGCCATTCATACTCGCTCATCCATGTCTTTATGGACCTTGCTTTGTACACTGGTGAGCAGTCATGTTGGAATCAGGGGCGGATCCAGGAGGGGGCAACGGGGCAATTGCCCCCTCCGAGAATGCTGGTGAGAGGGCAGGCAGCTGGGTTCGCTGGAGAGAGAGAGCAGACGGCCGGGCGGGTGACAGTCTGAGACTGACAGTGGGCGGGTGAGAGAGCGGACGGCCGGGGGGGCTGGTGACAGTCTGAGACTGACAGTGGGGTGGGCGGGTAAGAGCAGACGGCCGGGGGGGCTGGTGACAGTCTAAGCCTGACAGTGGGGTGGGCGGGTGAGAGCGGACGGCCGGGCTGGCCGCTGGTGACAGTCAGAGTGGGCGGGTGACATTTAGAGAGCGGCCAATCAGGGAGTCGGCGGGCGGGGGAGCAGAGAGATGACATCATCTCTCACCGCCCGCCCTGCATCCCTGCAGTTCCGCCCTCACTGTGCAGGTAGCTACGGGCAGCAGAGAGATTACATCATCTCTCCGCTGCCTGGCTGGTAATCTGCTGCCTCACCCTCTGGGAAACAGAAAGTGACAATTGTAGCTGTAGCAGGCAAGTGACAATGCGCAACGTGTGGCAGATGATGTGGCAAGTGACAATCCGCAACGTGTGGCAGATGATGTGGCAAGTGACAATCTGCATCTGGTGGCAGGCGATGTGGCAAGTGACAATCTGCAACTGGTGGCAGGCAACATGGCAAGTGACAATCCGCAATGTGTGGCATGTGACGTGACAATCCGCATCTGGTGGCAGGTGACGTGGCAAGTGACAATCTTCATCTGGTGGCAGGCGACGTGGCAAGTGACAATCCGCAATGTGTGGCAGGCGACGTGACAATCAGCATCTGGTGGCAAGGTGACGTGGCAAGTGACAATCCGCATCTGGGGGCAGGTGACGTGGCAAGTGACAATCCGCATCTGGTGGCAGGTGACGTGGCAAGTGACAAACCGCATCTGGTGGCAGGTGATGTGGCAAGTGACAATTGTAGCAGGCAAGTGACAATCTGCATCTGGGGGCAGGTGGCGTGGAAAGTGACAATCCGCAAAGTGTGACAGGGGATGTGGCAAGTGACAATCCGCAATGTGTGGCAGGTGATGTGGCAAGGTGACAAACTGCATCTGGTGGCAGGCGATGTGGCAAGTGACAATTGTAGCAGGAAAGTGACAATCCACATCTGGGGGCAGGTGACATGGCAAGTGACAATCTGCAACATGTGGCAGGTGAAGTGGCAAGTGACAATCCGCATCTGGTGGCAGGCAACGTTGGCAAGTGACACGCTTGGGGCTCCCACTGACTCTGCATTATGGTGAGTTGAACTATTTCATTTTATATAACAATGTAATAATAGAAAAAATGCGCTTCAATCATCCTGACACTATAGCAACCATGGTGCTGTGATGATTGAAGCGCCAACACCAGCCATTTCCCTGATAAATTCCCCCCAAAAAACGTATTTTCTGGCAGTGCCCCTCCCGAGACTAGACTCTGGATCCGCCCCTGGTTGGAATGGGAAGGGGGCCATCCCCAAACTGTTCCCACAAAGTTGAGAGCAAAATTTCTTGGTATACTGATGCCTTGAGAGTTCCCTTCATTGGAACTAAGGGGCCAAACCCAACCACTGAAAAACCACCCCACACCATAATCCCCCCTCCACCAAATGATTTGGACCAGTGCACAATGCAAGGTCCATAAAGACATGGATGAGCGAGTTTGGGGTGGAGGAACTTGACTGGCCTGACCTCATCCCAATAGAACACCTTTGGGATGAATTAGAGTGGAGACTGCGAACCAGGCCTTCTCGTCCAACATCAGTACCTGACCTGACCTCTGCTAAGAGGTGGGTAGGGGCAGAGACAAGGGGAGAGTACCTGCACCTATTCTCTGAGAAAAAAATTCCTGCTGAGGAGTATTTTTAAATCAGCGTTTTTGTACTCGGAGTTCAACTTTAAGTGTATCTAAGGGCCCATTCATACCAGAAACCAGAGACACAGCAGGAAGTAAGAGGAGATCTCTCCAAGGCAAGTTTATACCTCCTCTTAGACAGCTGTCCCCAGAACATGAGAAGATTTCCACTTACCTCCTGTTCCTGGGACAGCTCAAAAATGTTGCATTTACTTTCTATACTGGAGACAACGGCCACCAGGATTAAAAGAGCGTGTGCAGGGCAGCCATCAGAAATTTTTGGGCCCCTTACACAGCTTTAGGCCTGGTCCCCCCCCCCCCCGAGCCTGACCACCAACATTCCCCAGGGCTTGCCCACGGGCCATCCCACCAAATCTACACACCGGCCACCTTACCTGTACACGCTCCCGTGTTTCCCCGAAAATAAGACCTACCCCGATAATAAGACCTAGTGTGATTTTCGGGGAGGGCTGCAATATAAGACCTACCTTGAAAATAATCCCTAGTTTAGGTTGGTTGTGCAATGCTACAGTCCACTCTCCTGCACTAGTATATGTCGATGCCGTGCCGCTTGGCTTCTCTCAGCTGTCAGCGGGGAATCTTGGCCCCCACTCCCTGCATTGCTCTGAGCGGGCAAGACATCTCGGGCAGGCAATGGAAGCGCCAAGCAGGGCTCAGCTGACCTCTTCTTCCTGATGTCAGTGGGGGATCTGCCCCCCCCCGCCTCATTTTCTGTTTTTGCCAACCTGGTCCCTCTGGGGTGAAGCCAACCTCAAGGTAGCTGGGCCACTGTTGGGTACATTGTACAGACAGGGAACCCATCTCTTCCCAGCATGCTGGCTGATAACACTCACCAGGGCACCACCATCTCTCACTGACCAAGGTTCCACAATCCACATGTACAGTATAGGCCACCAATGAAGTGACCGACTCCATTTTCTTCTTTCATGCTTTACTGAACAGAGCTTAATTGGTCAGGTGGGAAACTCTTCATTAATATATGAAGGATACAGGGTTGAACTTTTGAAGTCATTTCATAAAGTTCCTTCACTTGCCCACTCTGAAAACGTGTTCAACAAATAGTCCTCTAACCTACCCTGGTCAGGGGAGATTTTTGGTGTTCCCCAAAGAGCTGTGGTCAGGTGTACTATACATGGACCTAAATTGGGAACACATGTCCCCTTTGTCCACCCTCTACTACTCCACCAACAACAAATGCTAATTCCTCCCCATGCTTCTATTTATTTAGTTTTTACCCAAACAGAGAGACCCCTAGTGGCCACACTAAGGACTAACACGCAACCCAGAAAGGGAAGCTACAGCAGGGTCATACATGGAGTATAACCCTTAAAACCGGTTGGATTTTGTAAATCATATTTTTTTATTTTTGGATAAACTTACATCTGAGCTTAAACATTAGTGTGGTGCTTCAATTCTAGACCAATGCACCCTCATCACAGCCCAAGGTGATTATGCAAATCCTTTGGTTTACAGAAGGTTAACAACCAGATTCTCCATAATCGTACCAACAATGTACCACTGAGTAGTAACAACAATACAAAATTAACATATAATAAAACCCCAGGGTTCCATCACCTTAAACACACGATCTTTATTAATAAAAACCCGACAGGGGTTCTAAAGCTTCCAGATTCAACCAACACTCTAAAAAGCTTTTGGCTTTACTTAAGGAGATGATGTGAATCTGCCCCAAAGATTTATTATGAGAGTATAAAGAAGGCTGCACCCACTCCCAATATAACTCAGTTTATTAATGGGTACACATTTGTCTTTCGGGAACCCCTCGTTAATCATTAGTATCTCTTTAAGGCTCAGCAAGAATGAATATGGGATTTAATAAGATGCAACAGCTGTGTGGTTATATAATCAGAAACACAATGGTGTCTGTTTTCTGCAGACACAAAACCACAAGGCCTAAATCAATATTGCGAGTTTGTTGGGTGGAACCTTCACTAACATGTGTGCCGACCCTTCGATCCACCAGTTCTGTACATTAATGTTTTCTGGAACTGGTGACTATTGCTTTCACCACTCTAAACTGCTCCGCCCAAATGTTGACAATCGCTGAATGTGGTCCAATTGTTCATTCTGTGCAGCAAAAAGACCAATTATTGGAAGATATATGCACTTACCGGCCACTCACCTTGCTAGTACCAGGTTCAACCCCCCTTTGCCTAGATTCAACAAGGTGTTGGAAATATTCCTCAGAGATTTTGGTCCATAGTGACATGATAGCATCACCACATCCCAAAGGTGCTCTATTGGATGGAGATGTGGTGAGTGTGGAGGCCATTGGAGTACAGGGACCTCATTGTCCAGTGGGGAGATGATTGGAGCTTTGTGACATGGTGACATTATCCTGCTGGAAGGAGCCATCAGAAGATGGGGACACTGTAGTCATAAAGGGATGGACATGGTCAGCAACAATACTCAGGTAGGCCTGAGCTGGGCAGTGACATCATGCTCTTGGTGGGCACGAGCGGGGCAGTGACATCATGCTTTTGGTGGGCACGAGCGGGGCCGTGACATCATGCTCTTCTTCTTATCTAATTAGAGAATGCTTTGCATTCATTGAAAAAATGCAAAGCATTCTCTGAATGGCACCCATGCCAAGAAGCTGACTTCCTGTGTTCAAAATGCAGCAGGGCAGCCGGAAGCTAATGGAGATCACTATAGTACAGGGCTTGACAAAATTTGCTTTGTTTCTAGGAGCCAGCTAAAAAAGTTAGGAGCCATTTTTTTTAATGACCAGGCCATTTTTTGCGATACGGCACTGCGTCAGTTTAACTGACAATTGCACGGTCGTGAGACGTTGCACCCAAACAAAATTGACGTCCTTTTTTATCCACAAATAGAGCTTTCTTTTGGTGGTATTTTATCACCTCTGCAGTTTTAATTTTTTGTGCTATAAACAAAAAAAGACAGACAATTTAAAAAAAACAAACCTTTTTTCCTACTTTCTTCTATAATACATATCCAAAAAAATATATATAAAAAACAAATTTATTCATCAGTTTAGGCCGATATATCTCTATCTCTATATATATTCTTCTTCATATATTTGGTAAAAAAAAAAAAAAAAAAAAAGCGCAATAGGCGTATATTGATTGGTTTGCGCAAAAGTTATCGCGTCTACAAACTACGGGATAGATTTAGGAACTTTTTTTTAAATTGTGTTTACTGGTAATGGCGGCGATATGCATTTTTTAACGGGACTGCGACATTGCAGCAGACAAATCTGACCCCAAACTACACTTTTTGGGGACCAGTGACATTATTGCATTGATCAGTGCTATAAAAATGCACTGATCAATGTAAAAATGACACTGGCTTCGAAGGGGTTAACACTAGGGGGCGATCAAGGGGTTAAGTGTGTTCTAACTGTAGGGGGGATGGGCTCACTGGGAACAGAAGATCTCTGACATGTCATCTGGCAGAACGGGGGAATCGCCTTGTTTGCAGTTCCCCCCGTTCTGCCTCTGTACACAGCGATCGCGGGTCGCCGGCGGACATCTATACTCCCTACACAAACCGGCGTACAGGTACATTGGTTGGCGCAGGAGAGATGACCTGCCGCAGTAAATGTACATGTAAACTAGTCGGCAAGTGGTTAACGGGACTGGCACTGAGTCTGACTGGGCACAGGCTGGAGGATGATCCTTACCAGCAGTAAATGTCTGTGGCTCAGGCTCTGTCTGGTTACTGGCGTGGTGTCACTCTGTGGCTGTGCTGGCTGCTCTCTCTTTCTAGGAAGCGCGCGTGCTGCTCTCAGCCTAAACTACAAACCTTGCTAAAAGGCATAAATTGGGATAAAATATTAGGAACAAAGAATACGGAGGAGAGATGGGTTTGCTTTAAGAGCATATTAAATAAGGGCATTAGCCAATGTATCCCATTGGGTAATAAATTTAAAAGAGCCAACAAAAATCCTGGATGGCTTAACTCCAATGTAAAAATGCATATAAAAGCAAAGGAGAAGGCCTTCAAAAAATACGAGGTTGAGGGATCATCCTCAGCATTCAGACTTTATAAAGAATGCAACAAGAAATGTAAGGGTGCAATTAGGACGGCTAAGATAGAACATGAAAGACACATAGCGGAGGAGAGCAAAAAAAATCCCAAGAAATTCTTTAAATATGTAAACAGTAAAAAAGGGAGGACAGACCATATTGGCCCCATAAAGAATGAGGAAGGACATCTGGTTACAAAGGATGGGGAGATGGCGAAGGTATTGAATTTATTCTTCTCCTCAGTCTTCACGAGTGAATCGGGGGGCTTTAGTAACCAAAACTGCAGTGTTTATCCTCATGACACAACACAGGAAGCACCTCCATGGTAACAGAGGACGGAATTAAAATTAGACTTGAGAAACTTAACATTAATAAATCACCGGGACCAGATGGCTTGCATCCGAGGGTACTTAGGGAACTCAGTCAAGTGATTGCCAGACCGTTGTTCCTAATTTTTACAGACAGTCTATTGACTGGAATGGTACCAGCTGATTGGAGAAAAGCCAATGTAGCACCAATATTAAAAAAGGGCCCGAAATACATCCCTGGGAATTACAGACCAGTTAGCCTAACATCAATAGTATGTAAACTCTTGGAGGGGATGATAATGGACTATATACAAGATTTTAGTAATAAGAACGATATCATTAGCAGTAATCTGCATGGATTCATGAAGAATCGTTCTTGCCAAACCAATCAATTAACCTTCTATGAGGAGGTGAGTTGCCATCTAGATAAAGGAAGGCCCGTAGACGTGGTGTATCTGGATTTTGCAAAAGCATTTGACACAGTTCCCCATAAACGTTCACTGTACAAAATAAGGTGCGTTGGCATGGACCATAGGGTAAGTACATGGATTGAAAACTGGCTACAAGGGCGAGTTCAGAGGGTGGTGATAAATGGGGAGTACTCAGAATGGTCAGGGGTGGGTAGTGGGGTTCCCCAGGGTTCTGTGCTGGGACCAATCCTATTTAATTTGTTTATAAACGACCTGGAGGATGGGATAAACAGTTCAATCTCTGTATTTGCAGACGATACTAAGCTAAGCAGGGCAATAACTTCTCTGCAGGATGTGGAAACCTTGCAAAAATACCTGAACAAATT
This sequence comes from Lithobates clamitans, assembly GCA_037952925.1. NCBI lineage: Eukaryota > Metazoa > Chordata > Amphibia > Anura > Ranidae > Lithobates > Lithobates clamitans. The sequence goes on along the minus strand of JBBGZY010001808.1, from coordinate 584,930 downwards.
AATGGGGTGGGCGACTACATGGCAAATGAGGTTCAAAAATGTAAAATAATGCATTTGGGTGGCAAAAATATGAATGCAATCTATACACTGGGGGGAGAACCTCTGGGGGAATCTAGGATGGAAAAGGACCTGGGGCTCCTAGTAGATGATAGGCTCAGCAATGGCATGCAATGCCAAGCTGCTGCTAATAAAGCAAACAGAATATTGGCATTAAAAGGGGGATCAACGCAAGAGATAAAACGATAATTCTCCCACTCTACAAGACTCTGGTCAGGCTGCACCTGGAGTATGCTGTCCAGTTCTGGGCACCAGTCCTCAGGAAGGATGTACTGGAAATGGAGCGAGCACAAAGAAGGGCAACAAAGCTAATAAAGGGTCTGGAGGATCTTAGTTATGAGGAAAGGTTGCAAGCACTGAACTTATTCTCTCTGGAGAAGAGACGCTTGAAAGGGGATATGATTTCAATTTACAAATACTGTACTGGTGACCCCACAATAGGGATAAAACTTTTTCGCAGAAGAGAGTTTAATAAGACTCGTGGCCACTCATTACAATTAGAAGAAAAGAGGTTTAACCTTAAACTACGTAGAGGGTTCTTTACTGTAAGAGCAGCAAGGATGTAGAATTCCCTTCCACAGGCGGTGGTCTCAGCGGGGAGCGTTGATAGCTTCAAGAAACTATTAGATAATCACCTGAATGACCGCAACATACAGGGATATACAATGCAATACTGACACATAATCACACACATAGGTTGGACTTGATGGACTTGTGTCTTTTTTCAACCTCACCTACTATGTAACACAAAAACTTTTCTTTCACTCATGATTAGTGTTTGGCTGAAGCCATTTATTATCAATCAACTGTGTTTACTTTTTTTAAATCATAATGGCAATAGAAACTACCCAAATGACCCTGATCAAAAGTTTACATACCCCAGTTCTTAATACCGTGTATTGCTCCCTTTAACATCAATGACAACTTGAAGTCTTTTGTGGTATTTGTGGACGAGGCTCTTTATCTTCTCAGATGGTAAAGCTGCCCATTCCTCTTGGCAAAAAGTCCTCCAGTTCCTGTAAATTCTTGGGCTGTCTTGCATGAACTGCACATTTTGAGATCTCTTCATTGAGTGGCTCAATGATATTGCGGTCAGGAGACTGAGATGGCCACTCCAGAACCTTCACTTTATCCTGCTGTAGCCAATGACAGGTCGAATTGGCCTTGTGTTTTGGATCGTTGTCATGTTGGAATGTCCAAGTAGGTCCCATGCGCAGCTTCCTGGCTGATAGATGCAAACAGGGCCGCCATCAGAGGGGTACAGCTGTTACAACTGTAAGGGGCCCCGAGGTCCGCCCAGGCCAGAAGAAGGTAGGACGGGTGAAGGGGATCCATGCTGTGCAGTATGGAAACAATCTCACAGTTTCTGCAGTTCTCGTGTCATTGATTTTAGACATCAAGCTCTTTACTGCCACCTCTGGCTACTATGTGCATGTGCAACCCTCGTGTGACAGTGATCTGCCTGTACTATGCTTCTCAGCAACATGTCATCTTTGTGAAAACGAGCTGGGACCAGGTAGGAAGCCACAAGTAGGGGCTGTGAAGGAAAGGGAGGGGAGCCTTTTGTGTACAGGGAGGGGCCAGATGCTTGTGTGTATACAGATTTGTGTATGTGGGGCTGCCATATATACAGATGTGTGTGTGTGTGGGGGGGTGCTGACATATATACAGGTGTGTGTGGTGGGGGCTGACATATATACAGGTGTGAGGGGGGGCTGACAAATATACAGGTGTGAGGGGGGGCTGACATATATACAGGATTGGGGGGGCTGCGTGCGTACAGGTGAGGTGGCCAGTGTGCAGATTCAGTAGGATGGTCCTTAGGCAAGCTCTGGGGAATGTTGGTGGTCAGGCTCAAGGGGGGGGGGGGGTGCGGGTCTAAAGATGTGTAAGGGGCCCAAAAAAGTCTGATGGCTGCCCTGAATGCAAATGTTCCTCCAGTTTTTTTTTATAACATACTGCATTCATCTTGCCATCAGTTTTGACCAAATTTCCTGTGCCTTTGTAGCTCACACATCCCCAAAACATCAGTGATCCACCTCCGTGTTTCACAGTAGGAATTGTGAAACTTTCATCAAAGGGCTTGTTGACTCCTCTCCAAATGTAGTGTTTATGGTTGTGGCCAAAAAGCTAAATTTTGGTCTCATCATAGGGCTGGGGAAAAAATCGTTTCAAATCTTGAATCGAGTTGAGAGGTCAAATCGATTCAAAATGTATGCCAATCGATTTTTTTAGATTTTTTTTTTCACCGCGCCGGTCCTGAGGAGCTGCGGGCAGGAGTTTTTAGGCGAGGAAGCGGCTTCGGCCTAGTCCATGGCTTCGGCCTAGTCTGTGACTAGGCCGAAGCCGCTTCCTCGCCTAAAAACTCCCCAGGACCGACGCGGTGTCCAAAAAAAAAAAAAAACTTGATTCAAATCGTGAATCGAGTTTTTTTTTAAGAAAATCGCAGATTTTTTTTTTTTGGAAAATCTCCCAGATCTCATCACTCCAAATGAATTTGTGCCAGAAGGTTTGAGGCTTATCTCTGTGCTGTTTGGCGTATTGTAAGCGGGATACTTTGTGGCATTTGTGTAGTAATGGCTTTCTTCTGGCGACTCGACCATGCAGCCCATCTTTCCTCAAGTGCCTCCTTATCATCTTGAAACAGCCACACCACATGTTTTCGGAGAGTCCTGTATTTCCCATGAAGTTATTTGTGGGTTTTCTTTGCATCCCAAACAATTTTCCTGGCAGTTGTGGCTGAAATTTTAGTTGGTCTACCTGACCATGGTTTGGTTTCAACAGAACCCCTCATTTTCCACTTCTTGATTGGAGTTTGAACACTGCTGATTGGCATTCTCAATACCTTGGATATCTTTTTATATCCCTTTCCTGTTTTATACAGTTCAACTACCTTTTCCCACAGATCCTTTGACAATTCTTTTGCTTTCCCCATGACTCAGAATCCAGAAACGTCAGTGCAGCACTGGATGAAAGATGCAAGGGTCTGTCAGGAGTCCAGAAACTCATTGGCCTTTTATACACACACACTAATTACAAGCAAACAGATCACAGGTGAGGATGGTTACCTTTAATAGCCATTCAAACCCCTTTGTGTTAGCTTGTGTGCATGTTATCAGGCGAAAAATTTACCAGGGTATGTAAACTTTTGATCAGGGTCATTTGGGTAGTTTCTGTTGTGATTTATGATTTAAAAAGAGTAAACACAGTTGATCGATAATAAATGGCTTCAGCCAAACACTAACCATGAGTGAAAGAAAAGTTTTTGTGTTATCATTCATATTCTCTGAAAAATGGCTAAGAAATCATTCTGCCAGGGTATGTAAACTTATGAGCACAATTGTATATATATATATATATATATATATATATATATATATATATATATATGGAGCTGCATAAATTGGTGGCGCTATATAAATGCTTATAATAAAAAAATAACTTTTTTTTGGAATGAAGTAGCCTCTCACCCTATGACTTGTTACAATGTTGCAGCCCGACCACTGGGGGAGAGGGGACTGAGGAAATGCTGCCCCCTGTCTGCAACGGACTGATTACATCATCTCAACCTAGGCAAAGTCACTGGACTGGAGCACAAGGATTACTTTTTAATGATAAAAGGTGGAGCTTTAATGATCAAAAAAAAAAATAATAATAATAATGATAATAAAATATTACTGTAGCTGAATACTGTGACATGTCAAGAATATATTCATACAAATATATAAAGTTACTAAAAGGTCCACTTTAAGTCTAACTGATGAGTTGGAACTGTGTCTTGTCAGTCAGTAATGGAGCTTAGCTCTGGCTAAGGCTCGTGCTCACATACGGATGGTGAATCTTGCGGTGAGCCTACGTTCCAGCTATTACTCTCTCACGCCGCTCGGTTTCTTAATGAGAAGCAAAACTTTGGTGGCTCCAGAGAGAAGGAAAAAAAAAATGAGAACAAAATGAGGAATTACTTAGTTTCCTCCTCTCACGGAGGCAAGGCTGGACAGACAATCCAATAAAAACCCACTTGGCAATTTTTTCCGGGCTTCAAGGAGAAAGAGCTCAGACCTCAGACGTGCTCAGGGGACCCGGCGAATGGAGAACACCTCACACTGCTTCCTTCAGAACTCTTCTAGAGCACATCTTACTATTTATGGTTAGGTAAAAAGATCTCTCATAGACGTATCTATCTTATGTTTCTGCCACTCTGACATGAAACACTTCCACTGGAAATGCCTTCATTGCATGCAACCAAAAGCCAAAGGATGATGTAAACAGTCATGGCTTACATGAGTGTGCATTTTATATATATATATATATAAAAAAGAAAAAAAAAATATATATATATAAAAAAGAAAAAAAAAAAAAATAAATAAATATATATATATACACACAAAGTATATGCACACTCACCGGCCACTTTACTAGGTACACCTTGCTAGCACCGGGTTGGACCCCCTTTACCTTTAAAACTGCCTTCATTCTTCATGGCATAGATTTAACAAGGTGTTGGAAACATTCCTCAGAGATTTTGGTCCATAGTGACATGATAACATCACACAGTTGCTGCAGATTTGTTGGCTGCACATCCATGATGCCAATCTCCCGTTCCACCACAAGGCTCTCTATTGGATGAGATGTGGTGAGTGTGGAGGCCATTGGAGTACAGGGACCTCATTGTCCAGTGGTGAGATGATTGGAGCTTTGTGACATGGTGCATTATTCTGCTGGAAGGAGCCATCAGAAGATGGGGACACTGTAGTCATAAAGGGATGGACATGGTCAGCTACAATACTCAGGTAGGCTGTGGTGCTTAAACGATGCTCAATTGGTACTAAGGGGCCCAAAGTGTGCCAAGAAAATACCCCCCCCCCCACCATTACACCACCACCACCAGCCTAAACCGGTGATACAAGGCAGGATGGATCCATGCTTTCATGTTGTTTACACCAAATCCTGACCCCACCATCTGAATGTCGCAGCTGAAATCAAGACTCCTCAGACCAGGCAACGTTTTTTTAATCTTCTATTGTCCAATTTTGGTAAGCCTGTGCCAATTGTAGCCTCCGTTTCCTGTTCTTAGCTCACAGGAATTGGCAACCGGTGTGGTCTTCTGCTTCTGTAGCCCATCTGCTTCAAGGTTCGATGTGCTGTGCATTCAGAGATGGTATTCTGCATACCTTGAATATAACGAGTGGTTATTTGAGTTACTGTTCCCTTTCTATCACAAGTCCCACTACATGGCCTACTGTCCGGATCAAATCGGCCTGGTCGTTGGTGAGAGCGCAATCGCCCAACCTTTACAAATCCTTTCTCACGGTTTCACTGGGACACTTTGCACAGACATCTCTACCTTAGTAATACTTTACTGAACCTACTTTGAACACTGTGCATAGACACCTTTAGCTTTCCTCATTTCAAGAAATCTATTGCTTGCTACTACACCTTATTGGATTAAAGTTAATGAGCTCCTACATGCCGGTGAAGAAAGCATCTTCCAAAGATGATGCACAAGAAAGCCCGCAAACAGTTTGCTGAAGACAAGCAGACTAAGGACATGGATTACTGTAACCATGTCCTGTGGTCTGATGAAAACAAGATAAACTTATTTGGTTCAGATGGTGTCAAGCGTGTGTAGCCGCAACCAGGTGAGGAGTACAAGGACGAGTTTATCTTGCCTACAGTCAAGCATGGTGGTGGGAGTGTCATGGTCTGGGGCTGCATGAGTGCTGCCGGCACTGGGGAGCTACAGTTCATTGAGGGGACCATGAATGCCAACATGTACTGTGATATACTGCAGCAGAGCATGATCCCCTCCCTTCAGAGACTGGGCCGCAGGGCAGTATTCCAACATAATGACCCCAAACAAACCTCCAAGGCGACCACTGCCTTGATAAAGAAGCTGAGGGTAAAGGTGATGGACTGGCCAAGCATGTCTCCAGACCTAAACGCTATTGAGCATCTGTGGGGCTTCCTCAAACGGAAGGTGGAGGACCGCAAGGTCTCTAACATCCACCAGCTCTCTGATGTCCTCATGGAGGAGTGGAAGAGGACTCCAGTGACAACCTGTGAAGCTCTGGTGAACTCCATGCCCAAGAGGGTTAAGGCAGTGCTGGAAAATAATGGTGGCCACACAAAATATTGACACTTTGGGCCCAATTTGGACACTTAGGGGTGTACTCACTTTTGTTGGATATTGTGTTTGTGTGTGTGTATATATATATATATATATATATATATATATATATATATAAACAATAACACCAGAGCTATTTCATGCAACAGGTAAAGTTAATCAGATACCTGCTATTCTTATCCAGCAAGTATCCAAAGAGTGCATAAATCAACAAGTTTCATTATTTCAGAATAAAAAGACAGCAAAACGTGTTATTTTTCAATTATAGAATTATAGGTGGCATCTGAAGGCAAACAGTCACCTTTTGGTTTCACGTGTCTTCAAGGGACTCCAATAGTAAGATGTCCACATGACAGCTCCTGCCCACCTAGAGTTCCAGATGCAATATAGGCTCCTGACCATCAATTCAAAGTGAAGGTGCCATGGAGTAAGGTCACAAATGAACCAGCAAGGCGAGGAGCCCCATAACAATTTCACTGTGGGCCCTGTGATTTGTACCAACACCCCTGCATAAGGTTGAACCCCAGTGTAACAAAGGGGTTAGTTGCTTACTGGGTCTGTCCAAACTTGCTCTGAAGGTTTGTCCCCAAGCATATATAGAGGTTAGAGGTATTAACATGGGGTCTGTAGGCTTCAGAAAACCTCAAGATGCAGTAATGTGCTGTGCAGGAAGAATTCCTACTTGCGAAGAATGCACATGCCCCTGGAGCATGGTCCATGATCACCAGTTCAAAATGCAGGGTGCCATGGAGTAAGGTCACTAATGGACCAGTAAGTTGAGGAGCCTCATCAAAATTTCACTATGGGCCCTGTGATTTGAACTTACACCACTGCATAGGGGGAAACCCCAATGTAACAGGGGCTTATTGTCCTCTAGGGTCTGCCCTGCTGACTTGGCCTAAAGGTCCGCCCCTTACCTTATATATGAGGGTTAGAGGTATTAACATGGGGTCTGTAGGCACCAGAAAAAGTCAGGATGCAGTAGTGTGCTGTGTATAAGAGGTTACACCTCGTGAAGAACATGAGGCCTTTGGAGCATGGAAGTGTTTATGGCATGGTAGTGATATGGAGCACAGCAGCACCCCTCCTGGCACCCCTCCCCGGGATCAATTGTAAAGCGAGTTTCCATCTAACGTCTGGACTGTTACCCTGTGAGTGAATATTATATTACCACCTGGCTGGAGTCTAAAATACCAAATGTTTTGGGATGACTATGTTGAGTTCTGATGTAACTTTGCAAGTGACTTGTTACTTTGGAAATTGTCCAGTAAAAAGTTGAAAGCGACAGAGACCTTACCTTCATTTAATGTGTATGGAAGACGGTGGCATGTGAAGTCGGTGTAATTGCTTAATGGCTGCAGGCAGTTAGGCAACAGCAATAAAGCTTACAGTATGACTATTTTTTTTTTTTTTTACTTGGAAAAAAACAACTTTATTGATACAAAGCACATATTAAAAGTCATTCGGGTACATTTATCCATAAAGGGTCAGTTACATATTAAGATAACAATGTTAAATATGCAGGAATGTTACATGGTGTGCATGCCCATATTCACAGGTACAGTAAACAGCTGTTAGCTGAATCCATCTTATAAATAAAGCGTTTCTCAGATACAGGGGAACATTGCACTGGGTATGAAATAGTTATACACAAGTTTCTCCGTCCTCCAACCACCTGTCCCAAATCTTGGAATATTTTTGTGTAGATCCCTTGTGTGCATAAATCAGTTTCTTGAAAGGCCGGGTGTCATTAATTGCTTTTTTCCACAACTGCAGTGTGGGGGGGCATGTTCTGCATCCAACTCTGAGCTATCACTTGACGTGCTAGGAATAATGTTTCAAAAAATAAATATTGCGTGGTATTTATCTACCTCTACATCCGGCAGTAGCCCCAATATACACAACTTAGGGTCCAGCACCACAGGGGATCCCATATTATCATGGAGGAAAGGGACAACCTGCGTCCAGAACATCTGGACTTGCGTGCAGCTCCATATGAGATGGTAGAACGAGCCTGAGTCAGCCCTGCACAAGCTACGCGTCGGGTCCGGCCTGCGCTGGAACTTTGCCAATCTCACCAGCGTCGGTTAGGCTTTGTGTACTATATACAGTTGTGTCAGTCTGTCGGATAGCTTGGGAGACACTGTCTTGGTTCCTTCTAAAATCTCGTCCCAGTCATCGTCAGCTATGGGTCCTACATCCTGTTCCCATACCGTGTTGGCCTTGTGTGAAACTGCAGCTGTACCCCCGTTGTCTGATTGCACAATATAGGTGGGATATGAGTTTAGAGGGGTCATCTCCCATAACTATACTCAGCACAGGGGGAGGCTCCATCCCTACCTCCATGTCCGGTAACTGGGTTCCAAGTGCGTGACGGTGCTGCAGGTATTTAAATGCTAATTGTTGAGGAAGGGAAAACTCTTCTTTATGAGTCTGGAACTGCTTGAGCCCGGAGGTGGATAAGACCTGATGGAGATACAATATTCCATGTCAAGCCCAAACTGTCGAATCTGGAATTGTTTCTAGTTCCGGCATGTGACTGTTAAGCCACAATGGGGTATGGGAATGGAATTTCCCCACATTTTGCTTTTTAAGAGATATTTCCCAGATCCTTTGGTGGTGTAGCAGCATGCCCGAGTTGTACCGCGCAGAGGGACCTGGTGCTTTTTTCCCGCGGAGTGTAGCTTGAACGGGTGTATACGTCGGGTGTCCCAGTTTGTCACAGACCAAAGATCGGTAGCGTTGCATTTCGGAACAGTATGACTGTTTATTATTTATGAAAGCGTGTTTAGTGATATAGTGGTGCTCATCCCAAGACTTGGGAAATTCCCTAAGCAGCAGCAGGTTCAGGATAGGAGTAGTGGTGGCCAGATATGGTGGGTCAGTTGTTGCGGTGACTGGGTTGGTCTCTCCAGTGCACCATTGGTATCACCAGGGCACTTCTATAGCATGGACCCCAGATGTAAGTAACAGACCCACCACCTCCATCCTAAAACGGCCAGCCCCTCTTCGACTTCTCCCGCAGAGGATCCTTAGTGCCTGGGTGCCTAGTGTGAACAGTATGGGGGCACAGTGTGGATAATGTGGTTGCAGGCTGCACGGTGTGGATAGTGCGGGTGCGTGGTGTGCATAGTACGGGTGCGTAGTGTGGATAGTGCGGGTTCAGGGTGTGGATAGTGTGGATAATGTGGGTGCAGGGTGTACAGTGTGGATAGTATGTATGTACGGTGTGGATAGTTTGGGTGTATGGTATAGACAGTGTGGGTCAGGGGCAGACTGATAACTCATGGGGCCCCAGGGCAATAGGAGATTATGGGGCCACACAGTATACACACACACAGTATACAATCACACAGTATACACATACATGTACACACAGTATACACAGACAGATGTAAAAAAAACACAGATTTATACATACTGTCCCTGGTTTTACTGAGGCTGGCAACCCTGATGGGGCCCCCTAGTGGCCCAGGGCCCTCAGGCAGTGCCCGAGTGGCTCAATGGTCAGTCCGCCCCTGGTGTGGGTGCATGCTGTGGATAATGTGGGTGCATGGTGTGGATAGTGTGGGTGTAGGATGTATATAGCGTGGATGCAGGGGCGGACTGACCATTGAGCCACTCGGGCACTGCCCGAGGGCCCTGGGCCACTAGGGGGCCCCATCAGGGTTGCCAGCCTCAGTAAAACCAGGGACAGTATGTATAAATCTGTGTTTTTTTTACATCTGTCTGTGTATACTGTGTGTACATGTATGTGTATACTGTGTGATTGTATACTGTGTGTGTGTGTATACTGTGTGGCCCCATAATCTCTGATTGCCCGGGGGGCCCCATAATCTCCTATTGCCCGGGGGCCCCATGAGTTATCAGTCCGTCCCTGCGTGGATGCACAGCCTCTCTCCAGCTCTTTCACTGCTTCTTCTAGCACCCCCAGGACCCAGCTTCCTTACAAAGTAGGGACTGTCCTGCCCCCTATTGAATCGCCTGGGAGTAGGGGAAGGATTTACATCTAAACGAGCCATTGTGCGATTTGCATATGAGCGATCCACTGCAACTCCTTAATTTGTATATGCAAACACAGCATTCATATGCAAATCCAGTGGCAGCTCATTCAAATGCAATTTAGTGTAAATTTGCATATGAATGTGTTCCTCACGCGTACTGTGCCCAAGTCATCTGTCCCTTTGGCCCACTCCCCTTGTCCTAGCCCTGCCTGTAACCACATAACAGCAGAGGCCTCTGAAGTATTGATTACTATTCTTTTTTTTTTTAAATTCCTTTATTTTATTTTCAAGAAAACGTGTTACAGTTTGAAGTACATATTGTCAAGTTCTATAACATTTAATGGATAATATAAAACAGTGGTAGGAAAAGGATTTTAACAGGAACTGTCGTCGACTAGAGATGTAACACATAAACAATCCTTTCGTTTACACAATCTGTATGGTGAAGGCGGAGCCTGTGTGCATGGGAGGGTCTGATGTAATGATTATCTTAGTGTCCATTTGCAAGCATTTCCCTGAGACATGCCTTGTGTAAACTGGTAACTCGTGTAATTATCCTTTATCGATAGGTAAAAGGGTGAACTAAAATAACAAAGAGAGAAACTCTCCACTGATCGGGGGTGGAGATATTCCTTGTCGATCAGTAGAGTCCGGCAAAGGGCAACTAACATAAAGTAATGTAGACCATGATATTCATTATATCTGATCAGATCTTCCCTAAGCCGGAAGAGTATAGGGGATTGTGTGAGGACTGGGAAGGGTGGGGGGGGGGAGGGAAGAGGTAAAAAAGCGGGGGGCAATAGGGAGGGAGGGGTAAGGATAATAGAGAGGAGAGATGGAGTGGGAGGGGAAGAAGGTAAGGAAGGGGGGTAAAGAGCCTCCAGCCAGGCGGAGCCCTCATAACGGGGGGTGTCCACGCTAAGACATCTCCCGGAGGTAAGCCTCGGAGTAGATGAAGTGTTGCCAGGGGCGCCAGGTCTCCCGAAAGGCTTCCTCCCTGTCATGCAGCGTGGCCGTAAGATCTTCCATGTCGCGCAGTTCGTTAACCCTGGCATACCACTGGATCTTCGTTGGTGGGGTTTCCGATCTCCAAAATAGAGGGATACAGGCCTTAGCCGCATTAAGTAGTTGTATAGTGAGTGAGGCTTTATATTTCTTAATTGGTCTGCTAGATAGGTGCAGCAAACAGGCCCCGGGATCTCCCCCCAGTGCGACGCCCGTTAAACGTTCGATCGTGTCTGTCACCTCTTTCCAAAAAGGTTTAATCTTGGGACAGTCCCAGAAAATGTGCAACATCGTTCCTTCTCCTGTTCCACAGCGCCAACATATACTTGGTACCTGCGGGAGGAACCTGTGGAGAGTGGATGGTACCTTGTACCATCTGGTCACAATCTTGTAGCATGTCTCTTGGACCCTTGTGGCTAGAGAAGATTTTTGGGCAAAATGTAAGATCTTTTCCCTTTGTGCTTCATTAAAATGCACTCCTAATTCTATCTCCCATTTAGTGAGGAAGGGGGGCACAAAGCCTTCAGTCGGGGCAATCAGGGAGAGGTAGATCGAGGACAGAGAGTGGCGTACGGGCTCTCTGCGGTGGCAGACACGTTCCAATTCCGTGAGTGGGCGTGGGGGACCTAAAGTCTGAGCACTTCGGCGTAGAAAATTACGCAGTTGGAGACCACTCAGGAAATCCAATGGCGTGTCCAAGTCCTCTATTCCCGCGGCCGACCGGAGCCGGCCACCGGCATCTAGGAAGTCGTGGAGGTGTGGCCATCTATCTCCCTCCGATAGGGCTCTATAGATCGGTCCCTGGCAGCCCGGCAAGAAATCAGGGTTGCCCAGTATTGGCACCATAGGGGAAGGAATAGGTGATATCAGGGTTTTACGAAAGGTTTCTCTGGCCACTCTTAATGTGTTTCCCAGAGTCGAGTGTTCGGCGATGATCTTCGGGATCGGAGTGGAAAGCCACGGCCAACTCCTAGCCGTACCATCGGAGTCCTCTATCTCCATATTGACCCATTGTTTGGCTTCTGAGTGGCAGTACCAGTCTATCAGTCTGGTAAGATGTGTTGCCCTGTAGTAGGCTTTTACGTCTGGTAGTCCCACCCCACCCCTACGTTTTGTCATATAGAGTAGTTGTAATTTGATGCGAGGCTGCCTGCGCGACCAGACAAAATCTCGGAAAAGTGCGTCGAGTCGCTTGAAGAAGGAGGGCGGGAGATGTATGGGGAGGGCCTGCAGGAGATAGAGTATCCTCGGGAGAGCTGTCATCTTGATGGCATTACAGCGTCCAAACCACGTTAGAGTGAGGGAGTGCCAATGTTGTAGGTCTGTTTTAAGTCTGTGTAGAAGAGTGGCAAAGTTTGCTTGGTAAAGGTCGGCGGGGTCCGCGGTGATGGCCACTCCTAGGTACGGAATGGTATCGGCTGCCCAGTGGAACTTGTAGTTCAGGCGCAATTGTCGGATATTTTGTGAGCTCAATGTGATATTAAGCATGGAGGATTTAGACATGTTTATTTTAAATAGGGACAAAGCTCCGTACTCCCTCAAGGAATGAAGCAAGGCGGGGAGTGAGGCAATGGGGTCAGCCAAGAAGAAGATAAGGTCATCCGCGAAAGCGGCGACCTTGTGGGCTCCAGATGTTTTACGAAAGCCCTCTATTTGGGGGTTGGCCCGTATCTTACAGAGCAGAGGTTCCAAAGAAAGAATAAAGATTAGAGGAGACAGGGGACAACCCTGTCTGGTACCATTTCGAATGTTAAAATAACCCGACCTGGTTTCGTTGACCCTAACCGCCGCTGTGGGGCTGGAGTAGAGAGATAAGATCCAGCTGAGCATCGACGTCCGGAGGCCAATGTGTTCGAGAGTAGCTCTAACAAATGTCCAGTCTACACGGTCGAAAGCCTTCTCCGCGTCAGTTGACAGCAGGAGAAGGGGTCGTCGCGTGGTCCTGGCGGCATGTATGAGGTTCAGCACCCTAATGGTGTTGTCACGTGGTTCCCGTTGGGGGACAAAGCCCGCTTGGTCTTTGTGAATTAGGTTTGGTATGTGTGGGAGCAATCTGTTCGCCAGGATCTTGGCAAACAATTTCAAGTCGGTGTTTAGCAAAGCTATCGGTCGGTAGTTTCCACACCGGAGTAGGTCCTTTCCCTCTTTAGGGATGAGAGAAATGTAGGCCCTAAGGGAATCTATGGGGAAGGAGTTACCTTGCGTGATTGAGTTAAGTGCATCCACTAGCGGTTTAGAGAGCGTCTCAAAAAAGGTTTTGAAATAAATTGGAGTAAGGCCATCAGGGCCTGGGACTTTCTTGGGCTTGGAACTCGCCAGTGCTACCCCTAGCTCCTCCACCGTAATGGGGTCTTCCAGTTCTTCCGCGATGTCGGCCGATAGAGATGGCATGCCAGAGGAGGCTAGATATTCGTGTGGGGTGGGTCCCCCAGAGGGGCCAGGGGCATCAGGAGAGGGTCTATCTAGATTATAGAGGCCGCTGTAGAATGAGCGGAATTCTTCCGCCATTTCTGTTGAGGTAGAGACCCTCCGACCTGAAGGGGTCAGAATGTGGGGGATGAAGGTTTTGGTGCGGGGTCCGCGTAGAGCTCTGGCTAGGAGGGAGCCAGGTTTGTTAGAGAATTCGTACATTGTGCGGCGTGACCATGCTAACCTCTCTTTAGTTTTATGCAACAGAAGCGAGCGAAGCTCCTCACGTGCTTTAAGTAACTCCTGGTATACGGAGCGAGCTAGGCTGGCCTTATGTGTACATTCAAGGGTCTTGATCTGAAGAAGAAGTTCTTCAGTTCTACGGGTTCTTTCCCTCTTGAGACGTGCCCCAATGCCTATTAAAATGCCCCTGATAACTGGCTTGTGAGCCTCCCACATCACCAAGGGGTTGGGGACCGAGGCTTCATTGAGTGCAAAGTATTCCTGTAGTTTGGCTTGAATCTCAGCGTGAGTCTCCGCAGATTGAAGCAGAGACTCGTTCAGTCTCCATGAGGGTGGGGATTTAGACATTGGTCCCATTTGGAGCGTCAGGTGTATTGGGGCATGGTCAGAAAAGGAGATGACATCTATGGATGAGTCCACTACCCTCGGCAGGTCCTTATGGGAAAGGAGCAGGTAATCTAGTCTTGAGTACGAATGATGTACTTGTGAGAAGTACGAATAATCCCTGTCCCTGGGGTGTGAAAGGCGCCAGGGGTCCATCAAACGCAGTGAGTGAAGATCAGATTTGATTCGTTTAAGGCGGGCGTATGAGAGATGGGAAGCACCCCGCGAGGTATCCAACAGGGGGTCCATCGCAAAGTTCATATCACCCCCAAAAATGAGCATCCCCTCCGTAAACTCAAGCAATTTGGGTATCAGCCCACGCAGGAACTGTGCATGGTCGGCGTTGGGGAAATAGATATTGGCAAGAGTGACCTGAACGTCAAATACCTTTCCCTTAATCAGGAGAAAGCGGCCCTGGGGGTCCGCCTGCTGCGCCCCTTGATTACTATTCTAGGCCAAAAGCCTTTGAAGTGTCTATTCTATAGAACCACAAGACTGGCATTGGCCTTCGAACTGGCTCAGTGTCCCTGAGAAGCTGCAAAGAACACGGGACCTCCTTTAGGTCCATTATATCTTACCAACCTGGATGCTAGGGTTCTCCTACCCTACAAGAGATAAAATGTTGCGTACTATTAGAATATGTATGAGTTTATTGGTGGGCCAGCTTCATACGTTGGTCAAGCATAACGGTTCAGTACAACGCGAACATAACGCACGTTTGAAAATGTTTTCTTTGCAAAGTGCCGCATGCACGACTGCACGGTGGTGTCTGCAATATTCAGCCTCTCCACATTTAGGGGTGAAAAATGACTTTCAGAAGACCCAGCTCTACTTAGCAAAACAATATGTTCCTGCGCCGTCTCACGTGACGCCTATTCGTTGCACACCACTCTGCCGAGTGGATGTAGTGATGTAAACACTCAGCAGGTACAGCGTTTATTATGAAGTATGTCACTCAGTGAGCATGTTAGGCACACTTCTCCGGAGCTGGCCTTCATGCCTGACGCTAACCAGGTCCATATGGCTAATGGTTTTCGGATGAAGCCTCCGTGCGGGGATGATCCATCTTGGCTCCTTTTCTTCCTCTCCTGGTGGACACGCTAAGCACGGCGTCCGGGGATCCCGCCACATCGGTTCCATGAAAAGCAGGAGATGCTGCTGACCGTGTCTCTCCGTGGTGCGCAAGTGTGGCTGATTGATCACAGGGATTCTGTGAGACTCACATGGAATAGCGGGGAAAGTACAGAGATATTTTACAATGGAATGTAAAAAAAAGAAGAGAAGAAAGGATGTGTGACTCATATCAGCTTCTTTTTATAGGAAGGAAATCTTAAAGTGGGCATTTAAAGTGGAACAAAGAGAAAAATAAAAGTATGATACATTCTGCATTAACAAAATGGTCTTCGTTTTTCAGAGCCTCCCTTTTAACATAGAGTTATTATCTGTGGATCCTGCCAATAGATCCATTATCTTTACACCTATTTTACCGTATATGCTCGAGTATAAGCCGAGGCACCTAATTTTACCACAAAAAACTGGGAAAATTTATTGACTCGAGTATAAGCCTAGGGTGAGAAATGTGCAGCTACTGTAAGTGGAAAAGAGGGTCAACAATTCCCATTTGCAGCCTCACTGTGCCCATTTGCAGCCATAGGTCCCCTGAACTTCAAACTCGGTAGTTAAGGGTTCCTAGATGTCCCCTTGCTGCAGCCAAAATTTGGGGTCTCTGGACCCAAAGGGTCCCGAAATGACATTGCTGCAGATGGACACAGTTGACCAGGTTTGGGGCCACTTGGTGCTAGGAACCCCAAATTTGGTGTGCAAACCCAGTGGAACTAGCAATACAACAATATCCAAAGCTGGGGTTCCTAGCACCAAGTGGCCCTGAGATACAGGGCCCTAAAATCGTTTGGAAAATGTCAGGCACTTTTCTGCAGCAGAGAATGACATTTTTCGAACCGACTTTGGGGCCCCGTATCTTGGGACTACTTTGTGCTAGGAACCCCAGCTTTGGATATGTTTTAGTGCCAGTTCCACTGGGTTTGCACACAAAATTTGGGGTTCCTAGCACCTACAGGGCCCCAAAGTCAGTTTGGAAAATATCATTCTCTACTGCAGAAAGTTCTTGACTCGAGTATAAGCCGAGGGGGGCATTTTCAGCACAAAAAAATGTGCTGAAAAACTAGGCTTATACTCGAGCATATATGGTAAGTGCGTACTAACCAGTGAACAGCAATGAGGGCGGGATATTACATGTAGCTTAATGGAGGCTTCACCTCCCACTTATTCTAAGACACAGGCTGGATGAATGTGATAGCCTGGAGGCTTCACCTCCCTCTTATTCTAAGACATGGGCTGGATGAGTGTGACAGCATGGAGGCTTCACCTCCCTTTTATTCTAAGACACAGGCTGGAGGAGTGTGACAGCCTAGAGGCTTCACCTCCCTTTTATTCTAAGAAACAGGCTGGAATGTGACAGCCTGGAGGCTTTACCTCCCTCTTATTCTCAGACACAGGCTGGAGGAGTGTGACAGCCTGGAGGCTTCACCTCCCTCTAATTCTAGGAAACAGGCTGGAGGAGTGTGACTACCTGGAGGCTTCACCTCCCTTTTTTTCTAAGAAACAGGCTGGAGGAGTGTGACTACCTGGAGGCTTCACCTCCCTCTAATTCTAGGAAATAGGCTGGAGGAGTGTAACAGCCTGGTGGCTTCACCTCCCTCTTATTCTAGGTAACAGGCTGGAGGAGTGTGACACGGTCTGTGAATGGCAGAAATCTGCCCACACCATGTTATTGCCAAAATATAAAAAAGATTTTAAATATATATTTGTATGACAATTTAAAACAGTTTAATGATATTAATTGTTTATTTTTACGCTGTATCCCAAAGGGTGTATTTTTTTTATTTTGAACATGTGACCAGCACCAGAGGACTGAAAGCTGCTCCTGTTTGTGTTTCCCTGCAGACAGGCTGGGAGAGAGGTCATGTGACAGCTGTATATCCATTAGGAATAAGGTAATGTTTTATTTTATTCAAATAATTACAGTGCCATCATCCATATACAGAAATAGAGGGGACAGTGTAAATTAAACAGTGTGTGTTTAGTATCACTTTAAGATTCAATAAGTGCTGAAGGTAGAGAAGCCCCATACACGTAAACCTGCTAAAGAAGGTGGAAAAATAGCGGATCTACTGGTAGTAATAAAACTATGTTCAAATGTTATTAGACTATTTTTCTCTCCAGAGAATGTTATTCATTTATGAAGACTAGAGTGAATCAGAACAATACTTCATTATGGCCACTAGATGGTGCTGACAATCCTAGTAAATAAATACTTATCAGCAGCTCTATCTTGTGGCCATAATGGAGTATTTTCTTGATTCACTCTACGCTTTATAAATGAATAACATTCAACCTGGAGAGAAAATAGCTTAGAAACATTCAATTTTTTTTCCCCATTCGCAAACAACAAATATACATACAGTTTTGTAGAATGAATAGCTCTGCAAATGTTTTTATTTATACACCCTCTATAGTGTTTTTTTTTACTATTGTTGTAGAGGTCTATACCTCAGACCAGGAAGAGAAACATTTGAGGACTAACAGAGGGATTATTATTCTTATTATTATTATACAGGATTTAGATGCCAAGAGTTAACACAGCACTTTACAAAGTAGAGGGGGGACAGTACAGTTACAATACAGCTCAATACAGAAGGGATGGGAGGGCCCGGCTCGTAGAGCTTACAATCTAAAGGGAGGGGGAGGTGGTACAAAAGGTAATAACTGTGGGGATGATTTGATGGGGGTGGCTCTGGGACAGTTCTTAGGTGGAGGTGGGATAGGCTTCCCTGAATAAATGAGTTTTCAGGGATCTCTTAAAGGGTAGGAGCTGACCGGACATACTGGGACAGGGAGTTCCAGAGGATGGGAGAGGCTCTGGAGAAGTCCTGAAGGCGAGCATGGGAGGAGGTAACTAGGGAGCTAGAGAGCAGGGACTGGGAGGCTTACAGTAAACCTAGGTACTTATTATATTTTTATCTGTTTCCTCCAGAAGTGTTCAATTTTTAGGTACTCATAGACATTAGATGAAAGTCCAATGGTATACCTGAGCTTGCATGGTTGTACACCGGCACCCCCTCCCTGCTTCCCGCAAATCCTATTGGCCAATGAGGCCTCCCATTATATTTGGGAGGAGCCAACAGGTTTGCTTCAAATAAATTTTTTTTACTGAAAACAGTTGATACAATATCTATGTCTGCTACATAAAACACATTGTAATTCCATACTAACCACTTCAGCCCCGGAAGAATTTACCCCCTTCCTGACCAGGCTTTTTTTGTTTTGTTTTTTGCGATACGGCACTGCGTCACTTTATTTGCCAATTGCGCGGTCATGCGACTCTGGGCCCAAACAAAATTTATGTCCTTATTTTCCCACAAATAGAGCTTTCTTTTGGTGGTATTTGATCACCTCTGCGGTTTTCTTTTTTTGAGCTATAAACAAAAGAAGAGCGACAATTTTGAAAAAAGCGAAATATTTTTTACTTTTTTCTATAATAAATATCCCAAATAAAAAAACAAAACAACAAATTTCTACCATCACTTTAGGCCAATATGTATTCTTCTACATATTTTTGGTAAAAATAATACACAATAGGGGATAGATTTATGGCATTTTATTTATTTATTTTTACTAGTAATGGAGGCGATCAGCGATTTTTATCGGGACTGTGACATTGCGGCGGACAGAAATTAAACGAGATGATATGGGATCCTCCGCTCAAAGAGGGGCTTAAACCAGAGTGCTTGTGTCTCATTACCTCCAGGAAGAGAAAAGCCCCAGGTGTTGGCTAAATGCTGATGCAAGTAGAAGAGAACAAGAAGACCTGGACAGCCGCACACCGGAATGGGTAAATCCGTCTTTTTATTCAAAATACAGGATCATGAGGTACACAAAACATGACTGTGGGGTGGTACAAGTATAACTGACGCGTTTCGCACTTACACCAAGTGCTTACTCATAGTCCTGTATTTTGAATAAAAAGACGGATTTATCCATTCCGGTGTGCGGCTGTCCAGGTCTTCTTGTTCTCTTCTAATTGCGGTGGACAGATCGGACACTTTTGACACTTTTTGGGGCCAGTGACATTTTTTCAGTGATCAGAGCTAAAAATAGCCACTGATTACTGAATAAAAGTCACTGGCAGGGAAGGGGTTAACACTAGGGGGGCGATCAAAGGGTTTAGTGTTCCCTAGGTGTGTTTCTAACTGTGAGGGGAGTGGACTGACTGGAGGAGGAGCCAGATCGTTGTTCCTACTTAGTAGGAACAGACGATCTGTTTCTCCTCCCCTGTCAGAACAGGGATTTGTGTGTTTACACACACAAATCTACGTTCTGACTCTCATGCCCGCGATGGCCGATGGCGATCGTGCCCACTGGGCGAGTGCATCAGGGCCCCTACCATGCAGGGGGCGCGCGTGCCTGCTAAGGCTCTTAAAGGAGCCACCGTACATAAGCGGCGATTCACGCCGTATATGTATAGGACCCGGTCAGGAAGTGGTTAAAAATGACCGGTCTGCTTTGATTTATTAAAAACCCGGCCAACATTTTTAATCTTGCTTCCATGCAACCATGACAACGGTACTCTCTGTAGATGCTCTAAAATTCAAAGCCTTCTCCTGGAAAATGATGGTCATCATTGGTGAGATACTCTAAATCCATGCATTAATAAAGGAAGTGTTTTATCAGCTCCTGAGTCATGGATGATGACCTTCCCACTTTGCACCCAGATTGAGGAAATTGCTGCATTGGTCAACAGTAATTAGCATAATTATTGTGATGGATGTAGATGGGCTGGAAAAGTGCGATTGGTGTGTGTGTGCCCTCTGGATCCTGTTCCCTCGCAAATGCTACGTTCCCCCTCTGGCTCTATTCTACCCTCTCTAACCCACATCTTCAATCTCTCCCTCTCCTCTGGCATCTTCCCCAACTCTCTAAAACATGAACTAATCAGCCCCATATTTAGCCCTCACTGGACCCAACCAATCTTAACAACCTAGGCCCCATCTCCTTGCTCCCCTTTTCGTCCAAACTCCTTGAACGTCTGGTCTACAACCGACTGATCAACCACCACCACCTTGCTGAGAATGGCCTTCTTGATCCCCTTTAGTCTGGATTTTGTCCCCAACACTCCACAGAAACTGCTCTCCTAAAACTAACAAACGATCTACTAACAGCCAAAACCAATGGACACTATTCTGTACTCCTACTCCTGGACCTTTCTGCTGCCTTTGGTACGGTTGACCACCCCCTCCTCCACAAAAAAATCCTCGCCTTTGGTCTCCGTGACTGTACTCTTCGCTGGTTCTCCTCCTACTTATCCAACCGCACCTTTAGCGTTACTTACAATTCTACTTCCTTCTCTCCTCTTCCTTTCTCTGTTGGGGTCCCCCAAGGTTCTGTTCTTGGATATCTCCTATTTTCAATCTACACCTCCTCCCTGGGTCAGCTGATAGCCTCCCATGGCTTCCAATACCATCTCTACGCTGACGACATCCAAATCTATTTCTCTACCCCTCAGCACACTCCCTCCATCTCCTCACGTATCACTAATTTACTATCAGATATATCAGTCTGGAAGTCACACCACTTCCTCAAACTCAATCTATCCAAAACCAAACTTATAATTCTTCCTCCCCCATGTGCCCCTTCCCCTGATCTCTCTGTCAAAATCGATGGCACAACTATAAGCCCATCCCCACATGCCAAGGTCCTGAGTGTAGTCCTGGACTCTGAACTCTCCTTTAAGCACCACTTCCAATCACTGTTCACATCTTGCCACCTCAACCTTCGCAACATCTCCAAAATACGCCCCTTTCTAACCAATGACACCACAAGGCTCTTAATTCACTCGCTGGTCATCTCTCGCCTCGATTACTGCAACTCCCTTTTTATTGGCCTACCTCTGCATACTCTATCACCTCTTCAATCCATCATGAATGCTGCATCCAGATTCATCCACCTCACCAATCGTTCTGTGTCTGCTACTCCTCTCTGTCAATCCCTCCATTGGCTTCCGCTCACCCAACAAATTCAATTCAAAATACTAACAATAACTTACAAAACCATCCACAGCTCTGCCCCCAACTACATCACTAGCCTAGTCTCTAAATACCAACCTAATCGTCCTCTTCGTTCTTCTCAAGACCTCCCGCTCTCTAGCTCCCTCATCACCTCCTCCCATGCTCGCCTCCAGAACTTTTCCAGAGCCTCTCCAATAGACATGTGCAATGCGTTTCGTAATGAATCGAAATTCGGCCGAATTTTGCATCTTTCGGACATTCGGATGCATCCGAATGCCCGAATAGAAAAATAACGAATTTCAACTAATACGAAAGAAATTATAGCGGATATAACGAATGAATTCGACATGATTCGGTAATTCATTAGAGATCTAATGAAAGGTCAACGCAAAGTAAATCTTACAGTCCAATCAGCTGATTAATTTTGTGCTGGAGGTTGGATTACTGGCAAAGTGCATTCCTGAGAAGTGAGTGAGAAGGGTGTTGTATTGTATTTGAGCAGAGGAGAAGAGATATTGTCATTGTGTGTGCTAATAGATTCAATAAACAAACGACTTTCCAAACTACGAATCATTATCATGAATATATATACATACATAAATATCGAATTTCAACTAATACAAAAGAAATTATAGCGCATATAACGAATGAATACTACATGATACGAGATTCAGTATAACGAATATCGACACTCTACAGAAATAACGAATTATCCGAAAACTAATTAACGTAACATAACGAATATAACGGAACGAAATTATGTATTTTACGAATGATAACGAACCGAAACTAAACTAAATTTCCCGTTGTGCACAAGTCTACGTCTCCAATCCTTTGGAACTCCATATCCCAATCTCTCCGATTATCTCCTACTCTATTAGCTTTTAGACAATCCCTGAAAACCCTCCTTTTTAGAGAAGCCTATCCTACCCACATACAACAACTGTTATGTCTGTTTTCTCCATCAGCTCACCCCCCACAGTTATTACCTTTTTGCTCCCCTTGACCCTCCCTTCTAGATTGTAAGCTCCTCGGAGCAAGGCCCTCTGATCCCTCCTGTATTAAATTGTATTGTAACTGTACTGTCTGCCCTCATGTTGTAAAGCGCTGGCCAAACTGTTAGCGCTATATAAATCAGGATAATAATAGTAATAATTGGTGTGATTTTCCTCCAGCAAAAGTGGAGTTTCTCTTTTTACAACACATCATTATATACATTATTAGGGGAAAAAAACATTCTGACCACAAGAGGGAGCTACTTCAACACACTTTATAAAGGACTGGATTATTCATTTTCCAAAAACAGCGCCACCATCCCTCACTACATGAATACAATCATATTTATCTGTGTAAGGAACCAGCATGGCAGGCTTCATATTTAGTGCAATAGTGATTAATTGAATGCATCCTGGGAGGGGTACCTTTAACCATGTGACCTATGGGAGATTTACCCCCCCCCCTCTTCGGCTCCATTCACACCAATGCGATTTGTCATCCACACCTGGGCGTTTTGAAATCGCGGGCAGAATCGCCGCTATTCCAAAACGGCCATGTGTGAACGGAGCCTAAGGCTCCGTTCACACCAATGCGATTTTACGTGCTTTTTGGAGGAACGCAGGACATTATTTTTTAACATGGGTTCCTATGGAGCACATACACATCAATGCATTTTTGTGCCTCTGCCTTTTTGGAAGGGGTCAGGGACTTTTTTTAAACGCAAACCGATGCTTTTTTTTTTGCATTTTTGGCTCAATAGACTTCAATGGAGAAGCTGCAGGAAAGCATGTAGTGCTTTTTTATTGTGATTTTGCCACCATTTTGCCGTGACAAAATTGCGGTAATAAAGAAGTAAAAAACACAAAAAGCACTGCAGAAACGCTCAAAAGCAATATGCATAGATGTGAATCAAGGCTGAGCCCTGGTTCATATTAATGCAATTTGGTAAATTGGCGGCTATTGCCCGCAATGGATCCGTCCGAATCGGTGCGACGCCGACTTTGCGGCGCCGCACCGATTTACAAAAGTAGTTTCTGTACTACTTTTGGCAATTGCAGGTGCGATTTCAATAGACATCTGCGCAGGAAACCGCACAGATGTCTCTGAAATCGTCGGACTGACATGCGGGAATGACAGAAGTGTATAAGTGTAGCTCTTAGATTTTTGGGTTGGTTGACACCAATTATTAACTATGGAAAGTGAATTGCAAAATATCAGTGAATCAAATAGAGTCTACAAACCATAATAACTATGAAATAAACAGAAAATCACAAAAATACCACCTATAACGCGTCTTGTGAATTAAAAAATTAAATATAAAAAAAGTCATATATAAAGAGTCCTTGAAAAATTCTGAAAAAGTCCACAGTGTGTAGTGAAGAGAGTGAAGATCCTATTCACCACCTTGGCGTAAATATAGAATGGATAGAAACTGAAAATACCAGTGCAATGAGGCCACCACCAAGGCAGATGTAGGTTTACCAGATAGTTTGAACTCAAAAGAACATAAGTTCTATGAGTCAAACAGGCTTATATAATGAACCGGCCACCAGGATGGAATCCTGGGGATCCTCTGCGGTTGGAACCCAGGGCGTCCTGAAACTTTATAGAAAGTTAATCTCCATACTGGGGTGGTTGCACATCGAATATGTATGTTGGGCATAAAAAGAAAGGGCCACATAGCATAATTCTGTATAAACTGTTAAAATTTTAATAAGTAAACACTTACATTTAGAAAGTGATATTCAAGCGCTTGCATAAAATAATGGCGTCAGTGGAGTCCCTCCCGACGCGTTTCGTCTGGGGTGTTGACATGCAGGAATGAAAGTGTGTGCGTTCAGCTGAACTCGCACGATTTCAATCCCGCAGCAGTGTGAACCTAGGCTAAGGGTCGGTGGTGTTGAGGGACAACTGCAGCTTGCTATCCGTTAACATCTGTTTAACCACTTCAGCTCCGAAAGATTTACCCCCCCTTCATGACCAGGCCATTCTTTGCGATACGGCACTGCGTTACTTTAACTGACAATTGCGCGGTCGTGCGACGCTGTACCCAAATAGAATTTGTCAATTTTTTCCCCCACAAATAGAGCTTTCTTTTGGTGGTATTTGATCACCTCTGCGTTTTGTTTTTGTTTTTTTGCGCTATAAACTAAAAAATAGCGACAATTTAAAAAAAAATATATATATATTTTTTACTTTCTGCTATAAAACATATTGAATAAAAAAATGTAAAAAAAAATCTAATTTTCTTCATCAATTTAGGCCAATATATATTCTGCTACATGTTTTTGGTAAAAAAAAAAAAAAAATCCCAATAAGCGTATATTGATTGGTTTGCGCAAATGCGATTTGTCATCCAGACCCGGGCGTTTTGAAATCGCAGGCAGAATCGCCAATGCAATTTTACGTGCTTTTTGGAGGAACGCAGGACATTATTTTGTAACATGGGTTCCTATGGGACACATTCACATCAATGCCTCTGTGTTTTTGTTAGGGGTCAGGGACTTTTTTAAGCGCAAACCGTTTTGTTTTTTGCATTTTTGGCTCAATAGACTTCAATGGAGAAGCTGCAAAAAAGCATGTAGTGCTTTTTTAAATAAATAAAAAAATGTAAAAAATCTAATTTTCTTCATCAATTTAGGCCAATATGTATTCTGTTACATGTTTTTGGTAAAAAAAAAAAAATCCCAATAAGTGTATATTGATTGGTTTGCACAAAAATGACAGCGTCTACAAACTATGAGATAGATTTTTTAATTTTTTTTACTAGTAATAGTGATCAGCGACTTATAACAGGACTGCGATATTGCAGCGGACAAATCGGACACTGACACTTTTTGGGGACCAATGACACCAATACAGTGATCAGTGCTAAAAAAATATGCACTGTCACTGTACTAATGACGCTGGCTGGGAAGGGGGTTAACATCAGGGGCGATCAAAGGGTTAAATCTGTTCCTAGGGAGTGATTACTAACTGTGGGTGGGGGTTCTTTGACTGGGGGCAATGTAAAGATCCGTGTTCCTGCTTATCAGAAACACACGATCAGCACATTCCCCTCTCACAGAACGGCGATCTGCCTTGTTTACATAGGCAGACAGCCGTTCTGCCTACTAATGACACTGGCTGGGAAGGGGGTTAAGATCAGGGGCGATCAAAGATTTAAATCTGTTCCTAGGGAGTGCTTACTAACCACCATTCTGCCTCTCTCCTTAACGATCGCCGGGTCCTGGCGGACATCCGCCGGACCTGCTGATTGGCTCCCGCTGTGTCCAATTACAGCGGGAGTGGGTCGCCGGCGCACCATACCCGGAACTGGGTACGTGATCTGGCACACAGCGGCCTGCCCTGCCGCAGTAAATCTACGGTGGGCAGCCACTAAGCAGTTAAGAAGTTTCTGAGATCTAATAGAGTTTGTGCTGTGATCGAGGCCTTTTGTGACGAAACGCGTTAGCCTTTGCACTGTTCTCCTGTATGTAGCAATGAAGACTTTTTTATTTGGATTACTGGAGATGCCGGCTAGCTTCTTTTTTTTTTTTTTTTTTGACATGTAGGGGTTGATTTACTAAACCTGAAGAGTGCAAAATCTGGTGCAGCTCTGCATAGAAACCAATCAGCTTCCAGGTTTTATTGCCAAAGCTTAATTGAACAAGCTGAAATTGAAAGCTGATTGGCTACCATGCACAGCTGCACCATATTCTGAGTGCTCCAGTTTTAGTAACTCAACCCCATAGAGTTTATAGATTGGTGCACCTGACCTGAAGTTGACCTGCAGCTGACTTGCTTCTAAGCTGCTTTTGCATTCCCATTGACTTGTATGGGGGGACAACCAGCCTTGCCGAGACAAACAAAAGCCGCTGAGATCCCACCACGGCTCCATCTGGAAGTTGGGTTTGGATCTCGCATTTGCCTCCCTTTCCGCCGCGCCTGCCTGGTACGGATTTTCCCATCAGTAGGGTTCCCCTGTAAAAGGTATGAAAATGCCATAAAGCCGGTTTTATGTGGAAGACGAGAACGTTTTGGCAGGAAAGTACAAGACGGCTCTTCTGTTTTCAGAGTGGCCTGCACCTTGTAATGTAAGAATAGCCGAGACGCACAATCGTTCTCATCTGCCGCGGTGAGAGTGAGGAGTACATTCGATACCGCCATTGATCAAAGGGGAAAGGGCCGGCTTTGTTCTACACAGAACAGAACACGCATCTTTCTTCTAACCTCCATCACATCGAACGTTTTACGAGATCTGGAGGACGAGCGGGGAAAGTGTCATAGAAGAACTTCCAGATTTGTGTCATCCTAAACTTTCCATGTTCTCTTTACTTCCTTTTATGTGGTTATAGATATCTATCCAACCCCAGTCCAGCTTCTTGGTTTGGATGGAAAGGTCCACTCCGGGCAACACAGCTCAATGCACAGATGAAGTACATAGTAGACGTGTGTAATTGGCTTCGTTCCGAATTTGTTTTTCAACGAATTTTAACAAATTCGTTAATTCGGAAACATCAACGAATTCACAAAATGAACGAAAAACCCGTTTTAACAAATTTTTCCAAATATTCGTAAATTTGAAAAATTTAAAAAATTCAAAAATTTGAAAATTAATAAAATCCTAAAATCGAAAATTCTGAAATTCGATAAACCCGAAAATTCAAAAATCGGAATGACCGAATGAGCCTTTCTATGTACTAGACATGGGCACTGCTGAAAAAAATGTGTTCATTTCCGTTTCATTCGTTTTTTTGTTTTGTTTTTTCGTTTTTCAGGGTCATTTGTTATGATCGCAATTAGTAAATTAGAAAATTTGCAAATTTGCAAAAATTCATAAATTAGAAAATTCGTAATTTCGTAAATTTGAAAATTCGTCATTTTGTTAATTCGAAAAAATTTGTCAATTCGAAAAAATCATAAATTAGAAAAATTCATAAATTAGAAAAATTCATAAATTCTAAAATTCGTAATTTTCGTAAATTTGAAATTTCGTAAATGCAAAAATTCATCATTTTGTGAATTCGAAAAAATTAGTAAATTCCAAAAAATCGTAAATTAGAAAATTCGGAAATTCCAAAATCTGAAAATAAGAAAGAAAATCCAAAAATTTGAAAGAACGAAAATCCAAATATTCGAAATAACTAACTATTAAATTATGGGTATTGGAATTTCCTTTCAAATTTGGCTGTTCGAAAAAATTTGGAAATTCTCAAAAATTCGTAAATTTGAAAATCCAAAAAATAACAGAAAATTCGAAAGAACGAAAATCCGAAAAATTCTTAATAATAACTAACTATTAAATTATAGGTATTGCAATTTCATTTCAAATTTGGCTGTTAGTGAACATAACGAATACGAATTTATCCAAAGTTATGAATTATCCGAAATAACGAATGCCTGCATGTAAACGAATGGAACGTAACAAATTAATAATAATAAATAACAATAATAATAATAAAAACTTTTTATTATTATTAATTCGTTCCGTTCCATTTGTTTAGATGCGGCCTTTGTTGTTTTGGATAATTCATAACTTCGGATAAATTCGTATTCGTTATGTTCACTAACAGCCAAATTTGAAATGAAATTGCAATACCTATAATTTAATAGTTAGTTATTATTTAGAATTTTTCGGATTTTCAAATTTACGAATTTTTGAGAATTTACGAATTTTTGAGAATTTACGAATTTTTGAGAATTTCCAAATTTTTTCGAAGTTACGAAATGACGAATTTTTGAATTTATGAATTTTCGAATTTACGAAATTTCTAATTTTCGAATTTACTAATTGTGATCATAATGAATGAACCGAAAAACAAAAAAACAAAACAAAAAACGAATAAAACGTAAATGAACAATTTTTTTCAGCAGTGCACATGTCTAGTACATAGAAAGACAAATTCGGTCCATGCCACCCCTCTAAAAAGTGATCTTCGATGGGTCACTTTTCAGACGATCGCTGTCAGGCGGCTAAGAGGTCTCCCCGCTGCCTGTTTTACCTCTCAAAAGGCCGAATCATTGCACGGCAACTGTATGCATTAACCGTTTGCCGATCGTATACAGTAAATAAATGCCCCTGGGCAGGATCATGTACAGGTATGTGATCCCGCACTTCCAGGTCACGCGTGCCATCGGCGACCCCCCCTCCCCCCCGCTGTGATCAGCGGGTCCAGCAGACGCAATGTCGGGAGACAAGCAGAACATCGGTCTGCTTATCTAAACAAGGCAGATCACTGTTCTGTGGCAAGGGAAGGCTGTCATCCTGTGTTCCTACAAGGCAGGAACACGGATCTCTGTCTTCCCATAGTAAAAGCACCTCCCCCGCAGTTAGAAAGCACTCCCTAGGTACACAGGAACCCTTTGATCCCCCCTGAGGTTAACCCCTTCCCTGCCAGTGTCATTAGTACAGTGACAGTGCATATTTTTTAGCACTGATCACTGTATTAGTGTCACTGGTCCCTCCCCAAAAAGTGTCAGCGTCTGATTTGTCCGCCGCAATGTCGCAGTCCCGCTAAAAGTCGCTGCTCGCCGCCATTACTAGTAAAAATAAATAAATATATCCCGTAGTTTGTAGACAATATAACTTTTGCGATCAATATGCACTTATTGAGATTTTTTTTTATGTAGCAGAATACATATTGGCCTAAATTGATGAAGAATTTAGATTTTTTACATTTTTTTTATTGGATATGTTTTATAGCAGAAAGTAAAAAATATTGTTTTTTTTTATGTTTGTTTTTTTTCAAAATTGTCGCTCTTTTTTTTGTTTATAGCGCAAAAAAATAAAAACCGCAGAGGCGATCAAATACCACCAAAAGAAATCTCTATTTGGGGGGGGGAAAAAGGACATCGATTTTATTTGAGTACAGCGTGGCACGAGTGCGCAATTCTCAGGTAAAGCTGTATCACAAAAAATGGCCTGGTCATGAAGGGGGTAAATCTCCTGGAGGGCAAGTGGTTAAAACGGGGGTTGCATGGAAGTTGCAGTGCGGCTTCATTAACTTGAATGGGTCCCATCCAGGGGCGGTAATGCCTAACTGCCTACTTTTACTGCCCCCCCCCCCCCCAGCTGCACATCTCAGAGCTGCTTTACCTGCCAAAAGGGATTTGTATTTCTCTCCACCTAGTCCTGAGATTTAAACAGTTCATGGCCTACATCACAGCTCTTTCTAGCAGTAGGCCGGACTCGGTATTTAAACCCAACCCAAAAATGTAATATATTGCAGCTTACCTATCATTAGATGTGGTGGCTGCATTCGTTTTTGTTTTTTTTTTTAGGCTTTTTTCTCCCTCTGTTTTCACCTGGTGATCTGGTCAGTAACACACCTCCTGTATTAGAGAGACACAACTCTGAATGAAGGAGCACAGGAGGCACAGCAGACAGCTGCATTGTTAATCTGGGTGGGGGGGGGTGTTAAATTAGCAGATTTAGATACACTAACAAATTTGCAGCCAAACTCAAGCTAATATTTTATAAGCAGTTACCGCAAACATGTTTTTTTTTTTTTCCTTTTAGGATAAAGGTTTTACGTGAAAATAAAAAGCTGATCATTGTAAGCATCCCTGTCAGTGGTAAATGGTTTGTCTCATCCATGTAAACTGATACATTCTGCTGAAGAGCTTGTGCTTTTGAGAAAAAAAAACAAAACAGACTTGCTGGCTGTATCGCAAGATGAAAATAGAAGAAAGAAAGCCTGAAAAATAAAACGAATGCAGCCATCACATCTAAGGATTGGTAAGCTCTGAAATATAATATAATATAATATAATATAATATAATATAATATACTATAATAAAATATAATATAATATAATATATGTTTGTTTTTGGGTTAAATACCACTTTAAGTAACACTTATAGGTCATGACCCTTCTCCTTCCAAAGGGAAACAGAAGCAATTTGATTTTAGATATACTTTTAACCACTTGACCTCAGGAAGATTTACCCCCCCCTCCTTCATGACCAGGCCATTTTTTGCGATACGGCACTGCGTTACTTTAACTGACAATTGCGCGGTCGTGCGACGCTGTACATAAATGAAATGTATTTATTTTTTTTCCACAAATAGAGCTTTCTTTTGGTGGTGTTTGATCACCTCTGCGGTTTTTATAGACATGTGCAATTTGTTTAGTTCCGGAATCGTTTTTTAACAAATTTTGACAGATTAGTTAATTCGAAAACATCATTTAATACTTGGCACAAAATCCTTTGTTGGTGATGGCGGCTTCAAGACGCCTCCTGTATGGAGAAACTAGTCGCATGCATTGCTCAGGTGTGATTTTGGCCCATTCTTCCACATAGTCTTCAAATCTTGAAGGTTCTGGTGGGCCTCCAATCTTTAGTTCTTTCCATAGATTTTCTGTTGGATTCAAGTCAGGTGATTGGATGGGCCATTTTAGTAGCTTTTTTTTTTGATCTTTGAAACCAATTGAGAGTTTCCTTGGCTTTGTGTTTGGGATGATTGTCTTGCTGAAATGTCCGCCCTCATTTCATCTTCATCATCCTGGTAGATGGCAACAGATTTTTATTGGGAATGTCTTGGTACATTTTTCCATTCATCCGTCAATGATATGAAGTTTGCCAGTACCATACGCTGAAAAACAGCCCCGCCCACACCATGATGTTCCCACCTCCAAACCTCACTGTTGGTATGGAGGTGTTTTTGGGGTGATGTGCCCTTTGACCTCCAAACATGGTGTGTATTATGGCTTCCAAAGAGTTCAAATTTTGGTCTCATCTGACCAGACTATATTCTCCCCAGTATATCACAGGCTTGTCTAAATCTTGTGCTGTAAACTTTAAAGGAGCTTCAACATGCTTTTTCTTCAGCAATGGAGTCTTGCGTGGTGACCATGCATACAGGCCATGGCGGTTGAGTACATTTCTTATTGTTTTCTTTGAAACCATTGTATCTGCTATCTCCAGGTCTTTCTGAAGCTCTCCACAAGTGGTCCTTGGCTCTTGGACAACTCTTCTGATAATTCTTTTCACTCCTCTGTCTGAAATCTTGTGAGGAGCACCTGGTCGTGGTCAGTTTATGGTGAAATGATGTTCTTTCCACTTCCAGTTTATGGCCCCAACAGTGCTCACTGGATGATTCAGAAGTTTAGATATGCTTCTGTAACCTATGCCATCAGTATGTTTTGCAACAATAAGGTTGTGAAGGTCTTGAGGGAGCTCTTTGCTTTAACCCATCATGAGATGTTTCTTGTTATAGGCCATCAGTTGACACTGAACCAGCTAGTATTAATTTGCACTGACAAGGGGCAGGATTACTTTTTAATTACTGATAGATTTCAGCTGGTGTCTTTGCTTTCCATTAGCTATGTGTAATTCGTTTCGTTCCGAATTAGTTTTCTAACGAATGTTGACAAACTAGTTAATTTCCTAATTTTTCAATTTCCGTAATTCCGAATTTCGAATTTCTGAATTTCGAATTTGCAAATTTCGAATTTGCGAATTTAAAATTTTCAGAATTTTCAAAAATTCTAAATTTTGGAATTTCGGAAATTCGGAATTTCAGAAATTCAGAAGTTCGGAAGTTCGGAAAATCAAAATTTCAGAAATTCGGAAGTTCGGAAATTCTAAATTTTGGAAATTCAAATATTCTAAATTAGGAAATTCGAAAATTCAAAAATTTGGAAATGTGAAAATCCAAAAATAAGAATGAAAATCTGAACATTCGAAAGAATGAAATCTGAAATTTCAAAAACCCGAAAATCTGAAATAATAACTAACTAATAATAAATATTAAGTTATAGGAATTGGAATTTCCTTTCAAATTTGGCTGTTAGTGAACGTACAAATCTATCCGAAGTTACGAATGATCTGAAATAACGAATGCTGTATCTAAACGAATGGAACGTAGCGATCTAATAATAATAAATAGCAATAATAATAATTAAACCTTTTTATTATCATTATTTATTATTAATTAGTTCCATTCCATTTGTTTAGATGCGGCATTCATTATTTCGGATAATTCGTAACTTCAGATAAATTTGAATTTGTTACTTTCACAAACAACCAAATTTGAAAGGAAATTCCAATACCTATAATTTAATAGTTAGTTATTAATAGTTAGTTATTATTTTTGAATTGGATTTTCTTTCTTTTTTCAGATTTTCGAATTTTCGGATTTTCGAATGTCTGAATTTCCGAATCCGAAAATTCGGATTTCAAAAATTTGGGAATTCAGAATTCTATAATTCGAAAATTTGAAAATTCGGAATTGGAAAATTTGAAATTCGGAAATTTGAAAATTCAGAAATTTGAAAATTCGGACATTTGAAAATTCAGAAATTTGAAAATTCGGAAATTTGAAAATCCGAATTTTCAGATTTCCGACTTGCCAAATTAAATTTGTATTTGTTACCTTCACAAACAGCCAAATTTGAAAGGAAATTCCAATATCTATAATTTAACCACTTCCCTACCCGCCGCGTTGCTCGGGACCCGGTGCGTGTGCCCGGCACCCGCAATTGCCCGTTAACCAGGCCGGACCGTGGATCTGTGTGTGTGTAAACACAGAGATCCACATCCTGTCAGTTGTGAGGAGAGCGATCTGTGTTCCCAGTACAGAGGAACACTGATCGGTCTCCTCCCCTTGTGAGTCCCCGCCCCCTACAGTTAGAAACACTCCCTTAGGAAACATATTTAACCCCTCCTCTCCCCCTAGTGGTTAACCCCTTCACTGCCTGTCACATTTACACAGTAATCAATGCAATTTTATAGCATTGATCGCTGTATTTTTGTCCCAAAAATGCGTCAAAAGTGTCCGACGTGTCCGCCATAATGTCGCAGTCACGAAAAAAAATTGCGATCGCCGCTATTACTAGTAAAAAAATAAATAAATAATTTGTTTTTAAAAATGCCATAAATCTATCCCGTATTTTGTAGACGCTATAACTTTTGCGCAAACCAATCAATATACGCTTATTGCGATTTTTTTTACCAAAAATATGTAGAAGAATACGTATCGGCCGAAACTGAGGAAAAAATTTGTTTTTTTAATAAAAAAATTGGGATATTTATTATAGCAGAAAGTAAAAAATATTGTGTTTTTTTTTTCAAAATTGTCGCTCTTCTTTTGTTTATAGCGCAAAAAATAAAAACAGCAGAGGCGATCAAATACCACCAAAAGAAAGCTCTATTTGTGGGGAAAAAAGGACGTCAATTTTTTTGGGTACAACGTCACACGACCGCGCAGTTGTCGTTTAAAGTGCGACAGTGCTGAAAACTAAAAATTGGCCTGGGAAGGAAGGGGGTAAAAATGTCCTGTATTGAACCAGTTAATAGTTAGTTATTATTTTGAATTTTACTGATTTTCTTTCTTTTTTCAGATTTTCAAATTTTTTTGGATTTTCAAATTTCTGAATTTCCAAATTTTCTAATTCCGAAAATCCAAAAATTCAGAAATTCGGAATTCAAAAATTCGGAAATTCAGAATTCAAAAATTCGGAAATTCAGAATTCAAAAATTCAGAAATTCGAAAATTCGGAAATTCGGACATTTGAAATTCGGAAATTTGAAAATTCGGAAATTTGAAGATTCGGAAATCCGAATTTCCGAGTTTCCGGATTTTCGAATTTCCGAAAAAAGCAAAAAAACTAATAAAACAAAAATGAGCTAATTTTTTTGTCAGTGCACATGTCTACTTTCCATTTTTTGCGCCTCCCTTTCTTCATGTGTTCAATTCAATACTTTTTTCCTATGTCACCCCATTTTATTACACATAACTTCATTTCTGAACTTATTTGTTTTGGTATCTTTGTATGTATGTCAATAGCACCTTTAGAAATACTTAATAAGTGATCAATACTTATTTTCCCGGCTGTAAATATATATATATGTATGTATATGTGTGTGTGTGTGTATATATATGTATATATATATAGATATATATATATTTTTTTTTTAATCTGAATTGTGCAATTGGGCTACAATGTACAAATAAATTGACATATAATAGACGTGCTCTCAGCAATTATTATTTTTCATTGTAAACTGCAGGATTTGGGTCAGGACGGCTTTTTGTGGGTTGAATCCCAAGGCGAGGTACCTGCGGGTAAGGCACACTATGGTTAGTGGTACCATCCAGTTAGAACAAAATTACATTTGTATGTATTGGTTGCCACAAGTAAAGCAACATTGATTATGTTGGTGAAGATCGCTATTTGCTGTGGCGTACTGCGCTGGCAGCAATCCCGCAATGCAGCGTCTGGGATATGTCTTCACTTGTCTGACCTCATCCCATTGAAGTCCACGGAAACTGCATCTTGTAATTTTTGGGGTGCTTTTTCAAAGGCAGATTGCAAGCTTTTGGTAGCATAGGTAGCTGGGCTCTGTACCAATGCAAAAAATACCATTCAGCAAAGAGTGGGTCTTTTAATGCGGCTTAAAGGGCAATATCAAAAATACACAATTCCTTTACATCACACCCTGGGGGATGTCTTAAACTTGCACATGAACTGGCATACCCATAGGGTCTATTCAAGAAAAAGTGAATTAAAGTGGTTGTAAACCCTTCCATATATCCCGTGAAGTCACTGGCCTCAGATGATGCACAGGGATGAAACTAGTCCTCCTACATACGTTGTACTTGTGTATCTGCACTGTCTTCTCTTCTCTACAGCCATTCAAAGTGCTGAATTATAAAGCTTGTCTAAGCTGTCAGAAAAAGAGGAGAGCTCTAAGAGCTGATTGGAGGGAAGGGACACACCCCCTTCACACTGCTCACAGGAACAGAGTTGTCAATCAGCTGGAAATCCCTCCCCTGTCACCATTTTTCTCTTGGTGTCAGGAAAACTTGTCAGAAGTGATTCATGTTAATAGCAGAGGAACGAAGCAGCGGACAAACGTGACACTTAGTGTTCTGGATTGAGACAAGTACACACTATAGAGGGAGATGCTTTGTTCATATTTCATGTCTGAGTTTTACAGCCACTTTAAAAAAAAAAAACACAGCTGCTAAATGACAGTTCTTTCCCTTGTCTGGGGGGATTCTAGGTGGCATCACCAACCACATACAGGCATGACCATGGTTAGCAAATGACATCAGCCAGCTGGGGGACTGTTGTGGTGCGCAGGGCCATCTTTAATATTGATTGGACCCTGGGCAAACATTTTCTCGGGGCCCCCCCTTCCATTTAATTTTGCTCTCCACGTGCTCTGGGAAACTCAATAAATAGCAGCTAGACTAAAAAAATCAGTTTACTGAATTAGATCAGGCAGCTATTGCGATTGGTTGCCAGAGGTTACAGTGCATCATCAACTCTCACTGACTGGCTGCTAGAGGTTACAGCACATAGTATGGCTCACTGATTATTTGCTAGAGGTTACAGCACATGACTTCTGCTTGTTGATTGGTTGCTAGAGATAACTGTACATCAATACTGCTCACTGATTGGTTGCTAGAGGTTACTGGACATCCTTACTACTCACTAATTGGTTGCTAGAGGTCACTGCAAATTATTACTGCTCACTGATTGATTTCTAGATCTTGCTGCATATCCTTACCGCTCAATCATTGGTTGCAAGAGGTTAATGCACATCATTACTGCTCACTGATTGGTTGCTAAAGGTTACAGCACATCATCTCCTCACTGCCTGCACACCATATCAACTGGACTGGGGAGAGGATGGGACCCATCAATAGGCAGAAAACTCCTAGGGATCCTAGGACTCCTGGGATCAGTGGCAATGCTGGGGGAGGGGTGTGTGATCAGTGGCAATGCTGGGGGGTTGATGGGATCAGTGGCAGTGGTGGGGTGGTTGGATTAGTTAGGAGGCAGTACACTGTGGCAAATTCTGCACCATGTAGAGCAAAGCTGGAAATCTTTGGCAAGTATATAGCGGGGGATTCTACTGACCACCAATGTAATGGGGAATTTACATTGACCCCCAATGTGAGGGGGAATTTGCACTGTCCGCCATGTAATGGGGGATTTTACACCACCCACCAATATAAAGAGGGATTTCAACACTGACACCAATTTAATAGGAGCATATACACCAACCACCAGTGTAAAGGGGAATATACAATGACCTCCATGTAAGGGGGAATTTACATTGACAACCATTGTCGAGATTTGTACTGACCACCAATGTAAGTTGACACTTCTACACCGACCACCAATGTTGGGGGGGATTTATTATTGACCACCAATGTAAAGGGTGATTTACACTGACCGCCAGTGTAAGGGCAATCCTGCAATTACCACCAATGTAAAGGGAAGTATACACTGATCACCAATGTAATGAAGAATTTACACTGACCACCTATGTAAGGGGGACCCTCACACTGTCCACTACTGTGAACGAAAGGATTGTACACCGAGCCCAAATGTAATGAGAAGATTTACACTGACCACCAATGTAACTGAGACATTTAGTATGCGTTCACATTTGTGTGTGTGTTGGAAACGCATGTAAAATTGCTTTCCTGACACCACAGAAACGTACTGCCCTTAAGCAGATACACACTCTGCTTTTTATACATCCCATGCAAAAAAATAAAAAATTCCTGTAGCTCCACATAAAAAAAAAAAAAAAAGCTTTAATCTCACTTTAATTTACAAAACAATATTGGGCTGCATTTTTTTGCCAGCTCTCCTGCACACGGGTATAAATGCCTCATGAAGTCTTATTGCAAAGTGTTTTCGAATTGGAAATGCCACATAAATACAATGTATTATTATTGTTATTATTCACATCTGGAGCTTCAAGTTAAACCCAAGGCTTGACGACGATGCTTTATTGAGATCAAAATCCAGACCCCAATAACTTTCAGGGCTTGTAGTTTATGAGCTGCTATGCACATTGGTAACTCAAAGGCAACCCCCCCCCCCCCCACCCCACCCCTTCCTTCGCCGAACGCACAAACGAACACGCTTTTTCCTTTGTTGCTCCCGTTTCTGATATGGCTCCTTAAAGTGAAACTCCACTTTCTGTACCATTGGAAATAAAAAAGAAAGCCATCCAAAATGAGATTCTCAGTTATCAGCTTATATAGCACATGGAACTCTTCTCGAAGGACCAAGCCAGGCACAGTTTATGGGTCGGCAGTCAAGTGCAACTGCTTTAACCTTTTTTTCTATGACTGGAGTTTCTCTTTAAGGAAGAGACACCAGGGCAGAGAAATAGCTGGGGGAGAGAAGTAAAGATGTTCAGCCAGGGAAGCATGATACCGTAACATGTGGAACGTATCAATCTTTCAGCATTCAGGAAAGTGCAACATCTGTGGGAAAGCCGCCAAGGCTGGGATAATATTCAGCAGTTAGAGTTTGATCAGGCTTGATGGGCTTCATGACAGGTTTACGGGAAATTAGGAACAACCTTGATGCCTTGGACACTGAGGATCGTCTCAATGTAGTATTAAGGTAAAGCTGAAAATACCCCTTGTCAGTGGCGGCACGGTGTCAGTCAGGACTCCATAGGAAGGAGTATGATGGAGATTCTTGAGTTTGCAAAAAAATTTAAAAAATTCAGACGTGGACCATAATAACTTTGTGTAGTCTCCAAAAACAAATTCTACCCAAGAAGTTGTGTAGATTGGTGGCTTTGGTTATATTGGTCCTTCCCATTCAGAAATGACTTGTCCACTACTTGCCCTCCAACTTTGCAATCTTCTAATTGATGGGCCTTTTTACTCAGTTCACCCTGACTTCTTCTGAACTGAGAATAGAGGGGGCTTTATCCTTTTTAAAATTACACACCCTCAATGGTTTGCCCAAAATGTCCCCATACGCCTTTCACCAAACAGTCCAAAGCACTTTATGAACATTCCTACTGGGTACCAGCAAAAGATGTGATTTGCCAATTATTTGCTCCTACAACTTTGTAATTTTCTACTTGATGGGCCCTCTTACTCGTGTCCCCCTGACTTCTCCTGAACCTTTAATAACTGGATCCAGGGGTTCCTACCCTATTTACAATTACAAACTCTCAATGGATTGCCCAATATGTCCTCCATACTCCCTTAGCCAGACTGTCCAAACAAATTTAGGTACCAGGATGATGTTAAGAGATGTATATTAGAGATCATTTCTCCACTACTGCCCCTTACAACTTTGTAATGTTCTACTTGATGGGCCTTCCCACTCAGGTGACCCTGACTTCTCCTGAATCTTTGATACTCGGATCGAGGGATTCTTATCCTTTATAAAAATACGAAGCCTCAATGGATTGCCCAATATGTCCTTCTTACTGTCTTTACCAGACTTGTCCAAACCAAATCATTAACACTCCTTTTAGGTATCAGTATGACTTTTATTGATGTCATTTATAGATATGTATTCCGTACTTCCCCTGCCAGACCGTACAAACCAATTTAGGCAGAGTATGATTTCAAGAGATGTCATTTAGGGATGAATTCTCCACTACTGGCCCTCCAATGTTGTAATTTTCTACTTGATTGGACTTCCCACTGAGATCACCCTGACTTCTCCTGAAACTTTGATACTTGGATTCAGGGGTTCTTATACTTTTCAAAATTACTAATCCTCAATGGATTACCCAATATGTTATCCATACTCCCTTTGCCAGACTGTCCAAGCCAATTAAGTTACCAGTATGATGTAATTTATAGATGATTTCTCCACGACTTGCCCCTGCAACTTTGTAATTTTCTACTTGATGGGCCCTCCCACTTAGATCCCCCTGACTTCTCCCGAACTTTCAATACTTGGATCCAAGGGTTCTTCTCCTTTTCACAATTACAAACCCTAAATGGATTGCCCGATATGTCCTCCATACTTCCTTTGCCAGACTGTCCAAAACAAATCATCAGCACTCTTTTTGGTATCAGTATGATTTCAAAAGATGTCATTTAGAGATGATTTCTCCATTACTTAAAGGGTAACTCCACTTTTTTGGGGGAAAAAAAGCATATAAAGAAAAAATATTATAGCACATATAATTGGGACACTAATCATATTGTAATTGAATGTTATTAAAAATGACCTTTCCTTTTCAATCTGCAGCTGCTGTAATTTTTTGAGAATGCATTACAATATGGCTACCTGGAGTTGTTCTGTACACAGAATGTGTACTGACCACTCCCCAGAAACATCATTTCTTGCTTGTGTGATTGGCTCACCAATTTTCCCAGAAGTCTGCCTAAGATACAAGTCAGATTTCAGGCATCCTCTGCAACAAAAATTTCATTTTTGGAGAGATACTTTCAATAGGAACACGTCTAAAGGGATGCAGGCCCAGCAGATTTCCTCATTAGTGCCCTGCAGCTGCACACCTGACAGTTAATTATGAAACCACTCTCATTAGACCCACTCAATACAGAGGCACAGACAAACACACAGGGATTTCTTCAGAATAACAAAAGGTAGGAATCTGCAACAAAGGTTGTTATAATCCTTGCACTGTACATCGATCACCCAGAGGGGAATGTTTTTTTTCTCATCAGAAGTGGAGTTACACTTTAACCGGTTCCTGACCAGCTCACGTCTATTTACAGGGGGCAGAATGGCTCCCCTGCGTGAAACCCCGTACGGGTACGGGGTTCCTTTAAGAGCCGCCAGAGGGCCGGAAGTGTAAACACACAAATCCCTGTGCTGTCAGAGGAGAGGAGACATGTTGTTTGTTCCTAGTAAGTAAGAACAGCGATGTGTCTCCTCTGCCTACTCAGTCCTATTCCTATACAGTTAGAACACACTGAGGGAACACACATTTAACCCCTTGATCACCCCCTAGTGTTAACCACTTCCCTACCAGTGTCATTTACACAGTAATCAGTGCATATTTACAGCACTGATCACTGTAACCGGTCCCAAAAATGTGTCAAAAGTGTACGATCTGTCCAATGTTGCAATACCGCTAAAAATCGCAGATCACCGCCATTACTAGTAAAAAAAAAATAATAATAATAAAAATGCCATAAAATGCCATAAATCTTTCCCATAGTTTGTAGACACTATAACTTTTGTGCAAACCAATCAATATACGCTCATTGCGAATTTTTTTTTACCAAAAATATGTGGAAGAATATATATTGGCCTAAACTGATGAAGAAATTTGTTTTTTAAAAACATTTTTTGGGGATATTTATTATAGCAAAAAGTAAAAAATATTGCTTTTTTTCCAAAATTGTTGCTCTTTTTTTGTGTATAGTGCAAAAAATAAAAACTGCAGGGGTGATCAAAGAGCACAAAAAGAAAGCTCTATTTGTGGGAAAAAAAGGACGCAAATTTTGTTTGGGTACAGCATTGCATGATCGCGCAATTACCAGTTAAATCAAAGCAGTGCCAAATTGTAAAAAGTGCTCTGGTCAGGAAGGGGGTAAAACCTTCTGGGGCTGAAGTAGTTAAGGTTTTAAGCGATGTTAAACCCTTATCTAAAAATGTATTCATATTGATTCTTAGATGTGGTAACCACCTTAGTTTTCTTTCTTTTTTTTGTATATACTATTTTCCTTTATTTTCACCTGGTGATCCAGCCAGTAAGTCTGTTTTATTTTTCAACTTAATTTAACCACTTGATGACCCGCCGCAGTACATATACTGTAATGGGGCGGCTCCTAAAGACACAGCAACATACCTGTACATTGCTGCTTGTTTCTGGGTTTTAGGCACGCATGCGCCCCTGCCCGCTTACTCCCCTGTGATTTGACACAGCGGAAATTTGTTAGCAGATCCAAGCCAATGATTCAGGCTGGGACCTGCTGATCAGCTGTGTCGAATCACAGCCCAGAGCTCTGTGTTGACAATCAACACAGGGCTCTATACAGGGTGAACAACCAATTTGTTTCTTTTCCCTGCAAAGCTTGTTGTCCCAGTCTGTATCCCCTTCCTCTGTGTTCTCCTCTGGGCAATCACAATTCATCCAGCATACATATCGGCTCACCCAAAATGGCCACCTCCACCGTCTGATAAAGGTGTGGTCCAATGAAAGTCCATATAAATACACAAACTGCACCAGAAGTGAATTACAATGAGGATAGGACTCCAATAGGTCCAGAATCCGGAAATTATCAGTTTATGGACAGATAACAATTCTATTTTAGACTGGCCACCTCGTGTTCATTTTCTGTAACCCAGCAAAGTTGGATTACAGATGTTTTTTTCCTGTTTTGAAGCTTTACTCCTTACCTGTGACACAAGGAGGGTGAAATGAATTGCCTTCAACTGCTGAACTGCAGTGACCATTTTGGGAAAGACCATGAACAATACTCAGCTATGGAATGTCTTCAACCCTGGAGGTAGCCATTTTGGGTGAGGTGATATGTATGCTGGATGGATTGTGATTGCCCAGAGGAGAGCACAGAGGAAGGGGCTACGGACTGCTGTGCATCCTGGGACAACAAGAGTCTTAGGAGTAACTTGGGGAGATGTAGTCCCCAGACGGGCTGAGCCTGTGTATCAGACTGGCAATGGATCTACACATTCCAGCATCACCGGGCTCTGTGGAGAGGAAAAGGAAGGTCTGATCGAGGGAGATGTGGTGAGGACATTGTGGAAGACACACTGTGCATCATGCTGTTAGTAGAATGTTCTACCATCACAACAGGGATGCAGAGAGGCGAAGTAGTGGACATCTCCCAGCACATGAGAATGCCATTGTCGTTGGCTGATGCTGCTGCCTGACCGTTGGTGAGAATGCCACTGCTGCTGAGCCAACAAAAGAGAACTGAGAGAGACCAGCTGTTGCTCCAGGAGTTGGTGAGAGGCCCCCAGCATAACCCCACTACACCCTAATAAGGAGGAACAGTATTGTTTGCTTGGGTGCAGGTGCCTATAATCTAGTTCAGAGGAACTTTATCTGAGCGCTCCAACGCTGGATATGGGCCCCAACTTGCTGATCAGTAGGGAAAGAGTTTGACAAACTATTATCTTGGCATTGCCCTTAGACAGGACCTTCCTATGTATATGGTTTAAGGGTAACTTTCTGGTCTGTTTGCTTTTTACCCAAAACCATATTTAGTCATGTGATGAACCTCTCTCTGGGGGGTCCCAAATCTTCTTTCTTCTGAGGTGCAGCATGGAAGGACCCTTCTCCTGGTGCTCACATAGCTCCCTGGTGACTAGGGATGAGCTTGGGTGTGTTGGCATTCCAGTCCGAACCCCACCTGAGTGAATCCGTCAGGAAGCTGTCACTGTACTGCGCCAATCAAAAGCGGCCAAGGAAAAGCCTGTCCCTTGTATATTTGCGGCTGCAGGGTAGGGAATGCCTCAGATGCTTATGATGGGTTCAGTAGGGTGATAGCTCAAGATCAAGCTAGGATCCCAACACACCTGAGCATATCCCTACTGGTGACATGAATTAATCCTATATGCTCTTGGAAGAGTCCAACACAGGGGTCCTAAAAACTTCAAGCGGTGGCGTCACAATGTCTCCATTATCCAAGAGAATGCAGCTTTTGATCACCAACACCACAGAAAATCGCATGAAAGAGGACTAGCCCTTTCTTCCCCAGCCTGACTGTTCCTGGACTGCCCCTTTCCTTCACTGGATTTCAGTTCTTTCAATCATGGAGGCTCAGTATCAGATGTGAGCAGTACCTATGCAAATGCAGTCTGCTTAGGGATACCCATTCTTGCAGACTGACATCCATCAATGAAGGCATTTTGATATTTGCATAACTCCTCCCAAGATCCAGCCAGCTGTTTGTATCAGGGCTGAGGGCCCTTGAGAGGAATACTGAGGTAGGGTGCTGTTATGTTTTTAGGAGGCAATGTACAGCTGGTGGCCAAAAGTTTTGAGAATGACAGAAATATTCATTTTCACAAAATCTGCTGCCTCATTGTTTATGATGGCAATTTGCATATACTCCAGAATGTTATGAATAGTAATCAGATGAATTGCAATTAATTGCAAAGTCCCTCTTTGCCATGAAAATAACTTAATCCCATAAAAAACATTTCCACTGCATTTGTGAAGAAGGCTTCAGGGCACCCAAGAAAGTCCAGCAAGCGCCAGGACCGTCTCCTACAGTTGATTCAGCTGTGGATTGGGGCACCACCAGTGCAGAGCTTGCTCAGGAATGGCAGCAGGCAGGTGTAAGTACATCGGCACACACAGTGAGGAGAAGACTTTTGGAGGATGACCTGGTGTCAACAAGGGAAGCAATGAAGCCACTTCTCTCCAGGAAAAACATCAGGGGCAGACTGATATTCTGCAAAAGGCACTGGGATTGGACTGCTGAGGACTGGGGTAACGTCATTATCTCTGATGAATCCCCTTTCCAATTGTTTGGGGCATCCGGAAAATACCTTGTCCAGAGAAGAAAAGGTGAGCGCTACCATCAGTCCTGTGTCACGTCAACAGTAAAGCCTCCTGAGACCATTCATGTGTGGGGTTTCTTCTCAGCCAAGGGAGTGGGGGGCTCACTCACAATTTTGAACCCACTCAAACATCCATGGGTAAAGAATGGTACAAAAACATCCTCCGAGAGCAACTTCTCCCAACCATCCAAGAAGAGTTTGGTGATGAAGAATGCCTTTTCCATCATGATGTAGCACCTTGCCATAAGGCAAAAGTGATAACTAAGTGGTTTGGGGAACAAAACATCGAAATTTTGGGTCCATGGCCAGGAAACTCCCCAGATCTTAATCCCATTGATAACTTGTGGTCAATCCTCAAGAGGCGGGTGAACAAAAGAAAACCCCACAAATTCTGACAACCTCTAAGCATAGATTATGCAAGAATGGGCCGCCATCAGTCAGGATGTGGCACAGAAGTTGATTGACAGCATGCCGGGGGGAATTGCAGAGAATTGCAACACTGCAAAGATTGACTCTTTGCATAAACTTCATGTAATTGTCAATAAAAGCCTTTGACATTTATGAAATGCTT
Source organism: Lithobates clamitans (assembly GCA_037952925.1). Taxonomy (NCBI): domain Eukaryota; kingdom Metazoa; phylum Chordata; class Amphibia; order Anura; family Ranidae; genus Lithobates; species Lithobates clamitans. The sequence goes on along the minus strand of JBBGZY010001808.1, from coordinate 540,828 downwards.
GTAATTATACTTCAGTATACCATAGGAACATCTGACAAAAAGAGCTAAAAACACTGAAACAGCAGACTTTGTTAAAATTAATTTTTGTGTCATTCTCAAAACTTTTGGCCATGGCTGTACAACACCCTACCAGCCCCTTCCACCAGCCATGATCTGCCTGCATTGCATAGAGAAGCACAGAGGCCTAATGATGAGATCACTGGATCTAAAATAAGGTATGTAATACAAACAGCAGAGAGGGGAAAGGAGGAAACTTCAGCCTCAAGCTGTTATGTGATCGTACCAAGCACAGAATGAAGGAATGGAAGGGGAAATTTCGCTTGCTATTGCTAATATTACTTCAATACATTGAAAATCAGAGCCTGTCGTGTTATGTAGTCTGCCGGGACTCTCCAAGCAAATCCAGCCCATAGACTGGAAGCGGAAACATTCTATAGAACAGCAATGTATTCCCCAATATCAATTCGAAGTCTATGGCATGAACTGGCCTTCAGGAACTTGTGAAACAGTATAACATTTACAGTAAGCACCTGTTGTGCATTAAGCTGCAAGTGTAATCGTCTTCTGTGAAAAGTGCATAAAAAGTTCTAAAAATCTCCCAGAAAGCAACAAAAAAAATTCAAAACGTGTGTTTTTTTTTGTTTGTTTTTTTTTAATAGAGTAGGGGAGGGCTTAAATCCCCATCAGCTTTTTATTGCTCTTTTTGTAACAGTTGGAATTTTCCCTCACTTCCTGTCCGGTGAAATCCATTGTCACTGTGACAGGAAGTGAGGGAGATTTATCGATCGGAGCCCTGGATAGCTGTAAAAGCCTGACACGGGTTCTAATCCTTCTTCACTTTTCAAAACTAAGAACAATTTACTGGAAAGTCCTTTTTAACCACTTAAGGACCGAGCCTCTTTCTGAGATTTGTTGTTTACAAGTTAAAATCAGTTTTTTTTTGCTGGAAAATTACTTAGAACCCCCAAATATTATAAATTTTTTTTCTAACACCCTAGAGAATAAAATGGTGGTCGTTCCAATACTTTATGTCACACCGTATTTGCGCAGCGGTCTTAGAAGCGCACTTTTTTTGGAAAAAACACACTTTTTTGAATTAAAAAATAAGACAACAGTAAAGTTAGCCCATTTTTTTTATTTTGTGAAAGATAAAATTACACCGAGTAAATTGATACCCAACATGTCACGCTTCAAAACTGTGCCCGCTCGTGGAATGGCGACAAACTTTTCACCCTTAAAAATCTCCATAGGCAACGTTTAAAAAATTCTACAGGTTGCATGTTTTAAGTTACAGAGGAGGGCTAGAATTATTGCTCTCGCTCTACCGATCGCGGCGATACCTCACATGTTTGGTTTGAACACCGTTTTCATATGCGGCCGCTAGTCACGCATGTGTTCGCTTCTGCGCGCAAGCTCGTCGGGACGGGGGCGCATTTAAATTTTTTTTTTTTAAATTTTTTTTACCTTTTTTTTTTTTTTTTACATTTTTGCACTGTTTTAAAAAAAAAAATTGTCACTTTTATTCCTATTACAAGGAATGTAAACATCCCTTGTAATAGAAAAAAGCATGACAGGACCTCTTAAATATGAGATCTGGGGTCAAAAAGATATCAGATCTTATATTTACATTAAAGTGCAATAAAAAAAAATAAAAAAATTGTCATTTAAAAAAATGAAAAAAATGGCCCTTTAAGAGCTATGGGCGGAAGTGACGCTTATCGGCCTTTTGGCTAAGATCAAGTGTAGTATCTGTTCTTATCAGTTGCCAGAGGAGGCGCCGTGCTACTCCTATAGAGCGGAGGGCTATACAAATCCAGTGACGTAATTGTGTTGGGGGGGGCGGTTTCAGCAGGGATTATGTCGAGCTGCCTGACAGATTAATGGGGGCCGACCACTGGTCAAGTCTGAAGCTGTCTTGAAGGGTGCTCCTGGTGAGGATGGGTGCTGCACTGGGTCTGACAAGAGGGTCGGATCCCTGGCCATCTGGCCTAGATTGGGGTAGTTCTAGCTCAGTTTTTCGGGGAAAGAACGCTTGCTCCCCTATAGCACCGGGGGAAGCGGTTACTATTTCCCGAATGTAATTAGGTAGGAGTGATGGGGGCAAGGGTTGAGCCTTTGAGGTAGGGGCTCTCCCCAATCAGCCAGAACTTCAGGCCTTCCTGGCTGGGGTGGGAGCTGCTCTGGCCTGGGCTGTTGGTCAGGGTTGGGATGAAAAGCCTGTGGTGAATGTGCCCCTGAAGTGGCAGTTCAGGGGTGCTGTATAATCACTGTGAGTGAGGGTCACTTTGATTTATGGCACCATGGTCACTTCACCAATGCACATTTTCCACACCTGCCTCTAGGGCCGAGCCTTTTGGCTAGGACCAGGGGAAATTTTTATTCCTGGCCAAAGGGCCTGCCCATTGTATTGCACAATGGTCACTCTTTTACTTCTCCCACTTCCCCACTTTCCTATTTATTTTATCCCGTTTTTGTCACTTTTTTCTATTTTTTTGTTTGACGTGTAACACGTTTGTCACTGTGTGATTAGTAGAGTGTGGGTCCTCGGGCCTACCCTGAATGTCTTGGGATGGGGGTGGACATAGGCCTTTTGCCTTGGTTCACCCTCTCTCATGGGGTCCCCCTTAGGAGGAGTCTCACTGAGTACTTGGTGGGTCTGTTTGGCAGACCATCCAGAGAAAGGGGTCTGTTTGGTTTCGGCCAGATAAACCCAAGTAAAGTACCTTAGTCCCCGTCTGGAGCCTAACGCCCCGAGGGATCAGGGTAAGGGCCTTCCTAGAGAGGACTAGTGTAACACCCATTGCACGTTTTGTGTCACCTCTTTATGTGTGTGCACTTTTTTGGCACTGGGTGGAGTTTTCGGGTCTGTTTCACACGCCAGGGGCTTTTCAAGAAAAGAAAAAAAAACACATTGAAGTTACTCACAAGGTGGCAACTTGTTAAATGCATCCAAAAAGCATCCAGCGTGTATCAGTGTTGTACTTGCTGCTACTCCTCATCCCGGTCCGTGACGTCACCTGGCCCCTTCCCGCATGTATCGTCACCGATCACGTGACTTCATCTACAGCTCTGTGCTCTCCATAATCTTTGTTTGCTTAGCTGCTTTGGAGGGCAGAGGAGAAATAAGGGGTCTAATAGACCCCTGATGTCTCTAAAAAAAAGGACCTGTCACTGTCCATGCTATTGCATAGGGGACTTGTTAGTTCAGGTATAAATCAAATTTACTCTCCTCTGACCACATTAAACGCACCTTGAAGATTCTGAGATCAAATGGAAAAAGGTGTTCTGGTCAGATGGGACTAAAATTGAATTACTTGGCCTCAACACCAAACGATATGTCTGTTGGAAATCCAGTACAGCTCACCATCCAAATAACACCAATCCTACAGTAATGCATTGAGGGGGTAATTTCCTGTTATGAGTGGTGGTAATACCCTGTTATGGGGGGTGTTTCTCTGCAGCAGGGACTGGAGCACTTGTGATTATTTTAAAGGGGGGATTATTTTTTATACCCACTGTATGTTGGTCCTTCTAATGATGTTGGCCATAGTATTAAGGTCATGCGGTGCATTATAGTTTCCTCCTGGACATATCTGCATAAAAAAATCACTGGGACTGCGAATCACGAACCCGTAGCATTCCCTTTGAACCCATTGCAGCGACAAACCCGAACTTCATCAGTACATATGACTAACATGTCACCGAATGTGTTAAACTCCTGTAATTTTTCAGGCATTTGTGTGACACCCCAGAGAGTTTAAATGTTAAAACTGTTATCCCTCCAAAGTCCTTGTTAAGTCTTCAGGAACTCATGTTAAGGAAAGTTTTCTAAATAAGGATATTTAGGCAAGTCCGTGCGGCCAGAAGTCTCAATTTAACAAGGTGAATACTTCTGACTTCTCAGCCTCATTACAGGAGCACAACATGGAAAATGTTGGGGGTTTTTTTTGGTTAACCATCAATCCTTAAACTGGCAGAATAAGCCCATAATATCCCACGGCCTCACAACCGGACTGGGTGACGCCAAAGCTCTTGTCCTCCACGTTCTGAAGGCACGCAAGCATGCCAAGCTGCGTATGTTGTGGTAGAGCCGGCCATAAAAGATGGCTTTTTACAACCGCCCTTTGTCAGTTATAGGAATCTGTTACATTTTAATTCCACTAAATCACAAAAGAAAAGAACAAAATCATTAAAAAAAAAAAAATTAAAAAAAAATGGCTGCTTATTTCGAGGCATCAATCACACATAACGAGTGACCCTCCAAAACGTTCTTTATATGGTCTGTGAGTGCCAGCTTATTAAAGCCTATCTAAACCCAAGAAAAAATGTTATATATTGCAGTTGAAAAGTCCTTAGATGTGGTGACTGCATTGGTTTTATTGTTTTTTTTGGGCGTTTTTTCCTTGGTGATCCTGCCAGTAACATACTTCTTCTCCTAAGGTGACAACACACATTCACTGTACTGTATCTATGGAAGAGCAATGCTGCCACCCTGGAACAGGACTACAGAGCACCAAAGATAACTGGGAAGGCTGAGAACATTGTTAGAGATTTCTTTCCAGCTCAGAGGAGTCAACCAGAACACTGGATTTCTGGCAGGATCAACTGGTGTTTTCTGTACCTGCTGAATGTACTTAGCCTAAAAAAATAAAACAAATGCATCCACCACATTTAAAGACTGCAATATGTTACATTTTTGTACTTGGTTTTATTTATCCTTTAAAGGAGTCGGGTGTTTTAGGTCAAAATGCGTTCTGTAGTCATGTTTGTCTGTTGCTTATTGATTAACCTGCAGTTCTGAGATGGAGAGCCAAAGATCCTGCAAATGAAAACCCTTGTCAGGATTGTTCTTGATGTCTGTATATCGTGGGAGATATTTCCTTTCACTTTCTGCTCCAGAGAAACATCAGAATGGAAATCTCTCCAAAGCCCTCTAAGACAGGTATGAATGGAGCAGGTGTCTCCAGTGGAGGATTTTGTTGCTTTCCGTTACAGTGGCAACCATACAACTTTGGATTTCCCATCACTTTATTTAAAGAAGAAAATGATTACCCCTGATAGCTGTTTGCGTCCCCTATATCTGTTCCAGTGACAGGCAGGACATAGTAGTGATGGTGGTGGGGGCAACTATTTGAAAGCAACCATCCTCTAAAGCAGGGGCTTCCAAATTGTGCACTAGGGCCCCTTTGCCTGCCTATATGCGGCCCCTTGTGTGTAATCCTCTCACTGACACCAACAATGGGAAATTATTACTCCCACTGACATCAACGACTACTCATTATTCCTCCCACTGATACCAATGATGGGACACTATTCCTGCCACCTTTACCAATGATGGGACACTATTCCTCCCACTGATACCAATGATGGGACACTATTCCTCCCACCTTTACCAATGATGGGACACTATTCCTCCCACCTTTACCAATGATGGGACACTATTCCTCCCACCTTTACCAATGATGGGACACTATTCCTCCCACCTTTACCAATGATGGGACACTATTCCTCCCACCTTTACCAAAGATGGGACACTATTCCTCCCACCTTTACCAATGATGGGACACTATTCCTGCCACCTTTACCAATGATGGGACACTATTCCTCCCACTGATACCAATGATGATGCACTATTCCTCCCACTGATACCAATGATGAGGCACTATTCCTCCCACCGATACCAATGATGGAGCACTATTCCTCCCACCGATACCAATAATGGGGCACTATTCCTCTCACCGATACCAATGATGGGGCACTATTCCTCCCACCGATACCAATGATGGGGCACTATTCCTCCCACCAATACCAATGCTGGGGCACTATTCCTCCCACCGATACCAATGATGGGGCACTATTCCTCTCACCGATACCAATGATGGGGCACTATTCCTCCCACCAATACCAATGCTGGGGCACTATTCCTCCCACCAAATACCAATGATGGGGAACTATTCCTCCCACGATACCTATTATGGGGCACTATTCCTCCCACCGATACCAATGCTGGGGCACTATTCCTCCCACCAATAACAATGATGGAGCACTATTCCTCCCACCAATACCAATGATGGAGCACTATTCCTCCCACAATACCAATTATGGGGCACTATTCCTCCCACTGATACCAATGCCACCAATACCAATGATGGGGCACTATTCCTCCCAACGATACCAATGATGGGACACTATTTCTCCCACCCATACCAATGCTGGGGCACTATTCCTCCCACCGATACCAATGATGTGGCACTATTCCTCCCACCTTTATCAATGATGGGACACTATTCCTGCCACCTTTACCAATGATGGGACACTATTCCTTCCACCAATAACAATGATGGGGCACTATTCCTCCCACCAATACCAATCGTGGAACACTATTCCTCCCACCAATACCAATAATGGGGCACTATTCCTCCCAACGATACCAATGATGGAGCACTATACCTCCCACCGATACCAATGATGGGGCACTATTCCTTCCACCTATGCCAATAATGGGGCACTATTCCTCCCACCAATACCAATGCTTGGGCACTATTTCTCCCACCTTTACCAATGATAGGGCACTATTTCTCCCACCTTTACCAATGATGGGGCACTATTCCTTCCACCTATGCCAACAATGGGACACTATTCCTCCCACCGATAACAATGATGGAGCACTATTCCTCCCACCGATACCAATGATGGAGCACTATTCCTCCCACCGATACCAATGCAAAAAAATAAAAACTGCAGAGATTATCAAACACCACCGAAATAAAGCTCTATTTGTGGAAAAAAATTCATTTGGGTATGTCGCACGACCGCGCAATTGTCAGTTAAAGCGACGCAGTGCCGAATCGCAAAAAAAATGGCCTGGTCATTGAGCAGCCAAATAGTCCAGGGCTGAAGTGGTTAATATGATGTCTTAAAATAAAGAGGGTAAAGGCAGGCAGGAATAAAAGCTGAAAAATGTAGGATGATTACGAGCAATCATTACTGGGCCCAGGTTCTACCAATCAGCTTAAACTGTAACAGACAGGGGCGGCCCATCCATTAAGGGCGCATGGGCGCTGCCTCCCCTTTACATCGCCACTGCCACCCCCTATTCATGCATTCAAGCCCCTTTCAGGACGCCGGGCGCATGAATTACAGTGGCGGTTTTTTTTTTTTGAAGCACCTGATTAGATCCAGGGCTCTAATAGGCTTCAAAATAGGCTTGGCTCCGGACGCAGAGCATTGCTCTCGGAGCCCACCCAGGTGTGTTAGAATAGGTGCACTGTTTGTCACCCCCCCCCAAAAAAAAAAAAAACACCAGTTGCCAATAGTAACAGAGTCACCTAGAGTATCATAAGGGCAGCTGAAAACAGACAGTATAAACCCATGGAGGCTATACTGGCTTAGACCCTGTAGTGACTTTGCTAGGGCCTTCGTGTTCAGGAGGGTGAAGAATTGCTAATTTTTTTGTAAATACTATAAAACAGTGAGGAAAACATCTCCAAAAATGAAGTTGGGGCCCTTTTGGTGGTGCACTAATGGTGGTGCTGAGTGGGTTCTAAATTCTCCCAATTTAAGAAGGTGGGGACTTAAGGAGGAGCTCTGGAAGGAATAGCCTGAACAAGGCCCAACCGTAATGAAGAGGGCAAACAGCAAGTGCAGGGAGGGGTTAAGTGGATCTGAACTAACAGGGTAATCCAGAACAGCAGGCACTGCTCAGTCAGATACTGCAAAGGTACGGTAGTGTCTAAGGAAATGGTTACCAAACTGTGTTAGCTAGAGTCTTGCTTGGCTTTGTGGTGCAAAGTGTTTGATGAGTTGGCAACCCTCTCACCAATCCTGTGCTTCAGCTGTGGGTAGCGACGGTAGAGGGGTCCCTTGTGGAATGGTGGCTTGACCTCCGGCAAACCTGCTCTGTATGGCTGCAGCCACTAATGATGAGCAGCGAAAAAACTCCCTGTAAGGCTGCACTGGTGGGTGAGCGCCCTAGCACTTTCCCTGAACTTCCTTCCCTGGTCTGGCGCCAAGCTCCAAACTTTTTATGGGCAGACAGTAAAGAGAATCCTCTTGTCTCCTCTTTGAGTCCCCAAGTTTATTGGGATCTGTAGTTCTGCAGTCATCCCACATAATGTAGTAGTCTCTCCAAGGGACTACATGTCCCAGCATGCTTTGCAGCAGCCCTGTGTCCTCCGCCTCCTCCTGAGTCTATCAGGATTTGTAGTTCAGAAACTCAGTTCCTGCATTATAGAGATGCTGTTTTGGACTATATCTCCCATGATCCCAAGCGCTCTGGACTACAGTCTATCAGATTGCTTGGCTAGCTTTCCTGCTCCCTGATTGGTCCTTTGCTCTGCTGCCAGGAAGGGTGAGCTGGGGGGAGAAGTCTTACACAGCCAGCATGAGAAGAGATGTTACACTGGCTGCTCTGGCTCCCAGCTTAATGTAGAGCTATAGGCAAAACTTTTTTTTTTTCATTTTGGATAGAGTAAGGAAGGGTTATAACCCCTGTAAGGTTTATTTTTGCCATCTGTGTCCCATTGGGGAGCTTTCCCTTCACTTCCTGTCAAATAGGCAACACAGGAAGTGACATAAAATCCCTGAAAATTCAGAGAATCTCTTGGGGACCCCCAGGTCACCAGAACTCTGTGCAGGACTCTGTGCAGGCCAGTCAAGTTCCTCCACACCAAACTCGCTCATCCATGTCTTTATGGACCTTGCTTTGTGCACTGGTGCGCAGTCGTATTGGAACAGGAAGGGGCCATCCCCAAACTGTTCCCACAAAGTTGGGAGCATGAAATTGTCCAAAATGTCTTGGTATGCTGACGCCTTACGCATAGCTCCCAACTGTCCCTGATTTGGATTTTGTCCCTCTTTCCTCCTCATTTGTCCCTAATTTTGGTCTGATCTATATAGTTGTATATAAAAGTGACTTTTTATCTTTCAAAAAGTATTTCCCAGTGCTAAATCTTTCATCCAATTTCTAAATTGCTGCATTTGTATATATAAAAAAACAATATAAAGAAATAGTAGTGGTAAAAAAAAGCACTTGTGAGTTTAACTAATTTTTTGTTGTTGTATATTTTGCCTTTAAAGGGGCGTGGCAGGAGTGTGTCCTATGCCTACATACTTTTGCTAATAAGTGTCCCTCAATCCCATCTCAAAAAATTGGGAGGTATGCCTTAAGAATTCCCTTCACTGGAACTAAGGGGCCAAGCCCAACCCCTGAAATACAACCCCCACACCCTAATCCCCCCTCCACCAAATGATTTGGACCAGTGCACAAAGCAAGGTTCATAAAGACATGGATGAGCAAGTTTGGGGTGGAGGAACTTGACTGACCTGCACAGAGTCCTGACCTCAACCCTATAGAACACCTTCGGGATAAATTATAGCGGAGACTGCAAACCAGACCTTCTTGTCCAACATCAGCGCCTGACCTCACAAAAGCTCTTCTGGAAGAATGGTCAAACATTCCCATAGACACACTCCTAAACCTTGTGGACAGCCTTCCCAGAATGGTTGAAGCTGTTATAGCTGCAAAGGGTGGGCCAACTCAATATTGAACCCTACGGACTAAGACTGGGATGCCATTAAAGTGGTTGTAAACCCTTTTAAAAAATTCTAAACAAAAAAAAAACCTGCAAGACAAAGGCATAATGAGCTAGTATACATAACATACTAGCTCATTATGAATTACTTACCTGGGATCGAAGCCCCCGCAGTGGTCCTCGTTCACCGCTCCGGCGGCCGACATCTCTCCGGGGGGTTACTTCCGGGTATCGCGGCTCCGGCCAATCACAGCGCGGGCGCCGCCGGTAACGGCACAGTACAACTGAAGCAACGGCACGTACGTGCCATTGCTCCAGTTTGCTTAAGTGTGCATGTGCCGATGACGTCGGCACATGCAAATACAGGGATATCTCCCAAACCGTGCAGGTTTAGGAGCAGGGGCGGACTGACAACTCATGGGGCCCCCCGGGCAATAGGAGATTATGGGGCCCCCGAGCAATAGGAGAAGATTAGGGGGCCCCCCGGGCAATAGGAGAAGATTAGGGGGCCCCCCGGGCAATAGGAGATTATGGGGCCCCCAGGCAATAGAAGATTATGGGGCCCCCAGGCAATAGATTATGGGGCCACACAGTATACACACACAGACACACAATATACACACACAGTATACACACACAGAATACACATACACACACTGAAAAGGTACTGGAGAGGCGGGGCAGCTATAATCTTGGGATTTTTTAAAAAAACACAGATTTTTACATACTGTCCCTGGTTTTATTGAGGCTGGCAACCCTGATGGGGCCCTTAGGGCATGGGGCCCTCGGGCAGTGCCCGAGTGCCCAAATGGTCAGTCCGCCCGTGTTTAGGAGATATCCAGTGTAGCTACAGGTAAGCCTAATCATAGGCTTGCCTGTAGTATAAAGTGCTTGTAAAGGGTTTATGTGCGTGTAAAGGTAGGTGTCCCAATATTTTTGGCAATATAGTGTGTGTGTGTATATATATATATATATATATATATATATATATATATATATATAAAATCAATGGACCACTTGGTCTTTTTTCTGCGAGTATTCTTCTATGTTTTTATTTCTTTTCCAATAAAACAGTGCTGCTGCCTTGACACCCAAAAGCTTGCCAATACATTGTCTGGAAGGAAAGGGCTCTTGGGAGATGTAGTTCTGGGGGGCATGGCTGCCTCTGTAGCAGCTGCTCTTGCAATCCTACAATTGTGGTGATGATGAGAAAAGCTGCCGGAACAAAGTAAAAAGAAAAAAAAAAAGAAATGCTGGGACGTGATTTAGAAGGGGAGAGGGAGGTTTGGGGTTAAATTTGCATAATGACTGGACATATCCTTTAACTGACAGGTTTGCTTTAAATAACCCCAGAAGCTGACGTTCCTTCTCCTCGCTCTCTAGTACTGGTCTCTGTTCAGGGCTCTCCGTTGCCTCTTCTCTCCCCCCCCCAGCCCTGTAATGGCCCTTTGCGTCCCTTTAAAGCACATACAGATGCAGCCGTTGTCTAGAACAATCATCCGCCCTAGGTAGGTAATGGGCAATGGCAGCACTTGGCAACTTCTCATTTGCCTCTTTGCAATTTTCCCATAATTGCACTTCCTACGTCCCGGGCCATCTGTGAAAGATCAGATGGTGAGGCAGACCCGCTCATTAGTCCATGGACCACTCCTCGCAGCAAACCTCCGAAAAAAAAAAAAAAAGAGTCATGGGGTCTGTGTAACCATTACATGGGGGTCTCCCGAGCCTCTTCTATTGGCTGGGGGAGATAACAGCCTGTACGTTCTCCGCCACCGCCGTTAACCCTATCACTGCTGCATGAACCAAGGTGATTGGTTACATTTAAAGCTATTGCGGCTTTGCATTATTAGTTATTGCAGCGCTGCTTTAACTACTTCTGCCCCGGAAGGATTTACCCCCCCTTAATGACCAGAACAATTTTTGCGATACTGCACTGTGTTACTTTAACTGGCAATTGCGCTGGCGTGCGACGCTGTACCCAAATAAAATGTATATAAGATGTACTTCTTTTTCCCCACAAATAGAGCTTTCTTTTGGTGGTATTTGATCACCTCTGCGTTTTTTAGTTTTTGCGCTATAAACAAAAAAAAGAGCAATAATTTGTAAAAAAAACCAAAAACAATATTTTATACTTTCTGCTATAAAACACGTCCAATAAAAAAAATGAAAACAATGTAAAAAAAAAATGTAATTTGTTCATCAGTTTAGGCCGATATGTATTCTGCTACATATGTTTGGTAAAAAAAATCGCTAAACCTTTTTTTTTTTTGTTATCCCCCCACTTTATTCTCTTTTTCCTAATTAAGATTTACAAAACTTAATGTAAATTAAAACTAAAATTCTGCACAAGAACAATGATATGAACTAATTAATACAAAGATCATAAAATGATCTCAGATGGAATTGATACAAGTATAGGCATAAATGATATATTCCTGTTTTACTCTAAAACATATTGATACCTTACTAAAAATTACTGTGCAAATGTAAAATGTATTACATTTCCAATGATATACTAATGTGAATGTGAGACCACTATAATGTTATGTTGTATTATTTTATTCTGTTCAATCAATAAAAACTTTGTGAAAAAAAAAATCCCAATAAGCGTATATTGATTGGTTTGCGCAAAAGTTATAGCATCTACAAACTAGGGGATAGATTTATGGAATTAAATTTTTTTTTACTGTTTTTACTGGTAATGGCGGCGAACCAGCAATTTTTAGCGGGATTGCGGCGGACAAATCTGACCCTAAGTGACACTTTTTGGCGACAAAAAGTGACACCAATACCATACCTCCCAACTATTTCAGATGGGAATGAGGGACATCTATCAGCTGATAGAGGGACATCTATCAGCATAGGACACACCCCTTGCCACGCCCCCTTAAAGGAGAATTGTACAAAAAAAATAAAAAGATTGGTTCAACCCACAAGTGCTTTATTTACTACTATTCTTCCTGTATATAGGCTTTTGGAATTTACAAATGCAGCAATTTAGAAATCAGATGAAAGGTTTAGCGCTGGGAAACTCTTTTTGATAGATAAAAAGTGCATTTTATATACAACTATATATCAGACCAAAATGAGGGACAGATGAGGAGGAATGAGGGACAGAGGGAAATGTGAGCGCCTATTGATGCACTTAATGCAAAATAAGATGTGTTAACAGTGCGATTTTTATGCGCTTGCATCGCATTTAAAAATGCTTGACAGATGCCCCCTCTGTGTTGGTTTTTTATTGTATGGTTACAAACATTTACATGTGAATCTGACAAGCAGACTCCGGCCTGTCAAGTGGAAGCATTTGGGCGGCTCCGCTACCACCTGATTGCTCCCACACCCCAGTGGCGTATCATCCATGTGTGCAGGGTGTTCACTGCACACGGGCCCCCGAGAGGGGGGGGGCACTGTGACCCACAATGCACACATGGATGATTGTTCCTTGATCGGTGTGGCAGAGGGACAGTTGTGAGCACTGATCTCCCTGCATGTTCTTTTTAGATAGCCGCTTCTCCTCTCTCTCCCGTGGCTGTCAGATGAAATGCCATACAGGGAGATAGGTGCTCACAACTGTCCCTCTGCCACATCGATCACCCCCCCCCCAATGCCCGCCGTGTCCTTCTCCTCCAGCCCTATGTTCTCTGGCCCCCTGTCCTCCTCCTCCGCCCCCCCCCCCTCGTTCCCCTCCTCTCCTCTCCCGGTAGCTGCGGGGGATGTGTCAGGATGGAGAGCAGAGGAAGGGGTCGGTAAATATGTCATTTACCGACCCCTTTCTTTTTCTGATTTGGACATAGAGAGCGATCGCTACCGAACGTTCTCTATGTCCTGTAATAACTGAGCGGAGTAAACTGTGTGCTACTCTGATTCAGTTTATGAATGAACGGGAGCCGCTGTCTCCTGTTCATTCATCATAGCTCCCAACTGTCCCTGACTCCGAGGGACTGTCCCTGATTTGGAATAAAGTCCCTCTGTCCCTCATTCCTCCTCATTTGTCCCTCATTTTGGCCTGATCAATATAGTTGTATAGAAAATGTACTATTTATTTATAAGAATGTATTACAGTGCCCAACTTTTCATCCAATTTCTAAATTGCTGCAGCTGTAAATTTCATAAGCAAATGTTAAGGAATAGTAGTAGTAAAATAAAAAAGCACTTATGAGTTTAATCAATCATTTTTTTGTATAATTCTCCTTTAAGAGGGGGGGGGGCGTGTCCTATGCCTACATACTTTTGCTAACAGGTGTCCCTCATTCCCATCTCAGGTAGTTGGGAGGTATGCATTCATCTTCAGTGCTGAGAAAGAGACTGGGGAATCTGTGTCCTCAGTCCCTTTCTCTGTCTCAAAGGAGAGATGTCAGGAATCTTATTAGACCCCTGACATGTCACCAAAGCCCCCCCCCCCCCCCAACTGATATAAAAATAGAAAACAAATCCAATAAGTATTACAAATAAAATTGTTAAAAATGATAAAGAATAAAAATTGATAAAAAAGAATGTAAAATAAAAATATACTAACACCATACCCCCTGCCTGCCCTACACACTGTCCATAGTCTCAAGCCCGACCCCCCCCCCAAAAAGCATTGTGAAAAAAAAGAAAAAAAAATTAAAAAACTGTTGACACCATCCACCCATCCACTGCGCTACTGACACAGTCCACTGCCCCATAACTGCCCCTCCCACCCCCATCCACAGAAGCACTGTAAAAAAATTAAAATAAAATAAATTGTCAAAAGTAATAGATAATAAAATAATAAAAACAAAAAACTGCTGACACAAAATTACAAAATTTACTAAATTAAATTGTAAAAAATAACTAAAAAATAATAAATATAAAAAAATTCTGACACTGTCTATTGTTCTACTGACACCATCCAGTGGCCCCACCATACACTCCATACTCCTCTCCTGCACATAATACCAACCTCCATACACTCCACACTCCTCTCCTGCACATAATACCAACCTCCATACACTCTGCACTCCTCTCCTGCACATAATACCGACCTCCATACACTCCATACTCATCTTCTGCACATACTACCCACCTCCATACATTTATTTTGTCAATGCCTGGGGCCCACTTTTTATCTTGCACAGGGGCCCACTCATTTCATGATACGCCCCTCCCACACCCCCATGGTAACTGACCCCCCCCCCCTCCTCGCATGCCACCGACTTGTATCCCAGGCTTTGCCTGCCCACCTGCGGGCCAAGGACTGGCATAGCGGGTGTTGCCAGGGAGAGGGGAGGGAGAACAGCGGACTTATGTCCTGGTTTCTGACCTGGTGTTCTGTCAAATTGGCCAACTAGTCAGAAACTCCAACCAGGTCACTTCCGGCTTCTTTAAGAATTGCTGTTTGGACACAACACCGGCAACCGAATACAGTTCGGTACAGGAAGATTTAGCTGTTTTGACAGCACAGCGGCTAATGAGGACAAAGTTGTCGCCTCCTCGGAGGCGGCCATTTTGTTGGCTAGTATCGGTGCGGAGTAACAATCTCCGCTCATAATATCGTGCACCGGACTGTATACGGTTGCTGGTGTTGTGACCAAACAGCAATTTGTCAAAATCTCCAATTGCTGATGGTTTAAAGAAACCTGAAGTTTACAGTCAGTGGAGCTCAGGGGAGACATCCAGGATATTTTAGACCCTGGATGTCTCATTAAAGAGACCCTGTCACCAAAAAATCATCACATAGCCAAGCACATAAAACCCCCCCCCCCCCATTTTTTTTTTGTGGTCCCTACCCCCACATAAACATAAACGCATGCATAGGGGGCGCCTACACATGAAAATGACAATTGCCATACACATGTTACATACCACCGCGCACGCCGGCTTGAGAGCAATAATTCTAGCACCAGACCCCCTCCATAACGCTAAACTGATAACCTATAGGAGGCTTTTACAGTGTCACCTATGGAAAATATAGGGTACGCAAATTTAGGGTATGATATGTTGGGTATCTATTTACTCGTTGCAACTTTTGTCTTTTACCAAAAAAATTGGGTAATTTATTGCATTTTTGTGCCCTAAAATTAACTTTAGTGAATTTTTTACTGAAATTGTGCGTTTCCTAGGCTTTTGAGGTAATATCGTGTGACAAAAATAATTGGAACTACCACTATTTTATCCTCAAGGGTAAAATGAATTTATAATATTTGTGGGGGGTTTATGTAAAATAATTTTTTTGCAGGTATGCAAAAAGGGATCCCACAGCGAAAGGTTTAAACGCCTTACTGGCATTTGTGACGCGTTCGCAGTGTGTGAACATTGACATCAATGGAAGTGTTTAGGGAGCAGAAAAGGCTGGCAAATGGCGCGTTGGGTCAATTTATGCTATGATGCAATTTATGCTATCAATTATGCAATGCTAACGCAGCCATATAGACAACATTGGGCACTGCATTGCACATAATTTTGACAGGCTTTTATGTAGCTTCAAAAGCCAGTGTAAATCCTTATTTACGTGGTTCACTTGGCAGCAGAAGCGGAGCGTGCGGGAACGTCAAATACCCTTTTAAAGGAGGCCACAAACTCAGGGTAACTCAAGACAACAGGTTTTTGCGTCTCCCATAGAGGGTTTGCCCAGGCCAAGGCTCTCTCAGAAAGCAAAGATATCACGAAACCTACTTTGCTTCTGTCCGTGGGAAACGCCTGGGGCAGCATCTCAAAGTTTATCTCAACCTGGTTGAGAAACCCTCTGCATTGGACTGCATCACCCCCAAATCGCTGGGTAAGCGGGGCAGAAGCAGACATACCTCTTATAGAGGTAATACTCGAGGCGGGTGCCTGCACAGAGACTGGCGCAGCAGCAGGGACGGCCTGCAACACAGGTTGTACTGGAGCAGCCACAGTGGGAGATTCCAGGTGAGCCGTGCGACTCAGGAGCGTTTGTAATGCCAAGGCAAGCTGATCCATGCTATGATCTTGCTCATCCAATCTGGAAAAAATATTACCAACAAGTGGATTGACTGTATCTTCTGAATTCATGGCCTTTGCCTACTGTCAGAAACAATTAAATCAGACCGAGACAGAAGTACAGTTAAATCGCACTAATAATAAATAATAATAAAAGTAAATAGAACAAACGTAGTCAAAACATAGCCAGAGTTCAGTAACCGGAAAGGATAGTCAGACAAGCCAAACGTCAGGGAGCTGGAGATGAGCGTAGTAAAACAGCAAGCAGGATCTGGAGCCAGAAGGGATGTCAGCCAAGCAAGTCTTTTAACAGGATCACAGGAGATAGTCTCAGTGGTGGTGTTGACTAATGCCGCGTACACACGAGCGGACTTTACGGCAGACTTTGCCCGGCGGACTTTTCGACGTACTTTACGACGGACTTTCTGAATGAACGGACTTGCCTACACACAATCCACCAAAGTCCGTCGAATTCGTACGTGATGACGTACGACCGGACTAAAACAAGGAAGTTCATAGCCAGTAGCCAATAGCTGCCCTAGCGTGGCTTTATGTCCGTCGAACTAGCATACAGACGGCGGACTTTTCGACCGGACTCGATTTCGACGGATTAATTTAAAACATGTCTCAAATCTAAGTCCGTCCAACTTTTGAGAAAACAAAGTCCGCTGGAGCCCACACACGATCGAATTGTCCGACCAAATTCCGTCCGCCGGGCAAAATCTGCCGTAAAGTCCGCTCGTGTGTACGCAGCATAAGACGAACGCAGAGATCACCTGGGCTGGACGGCTTAAGTAGGCAGGACTGACGAGCAGGATATCATCAACAGCTGAGTAACTGTGGAGAAATAGGAGCTGGCAATTAGCCGACAGCTGAGCGGCCAGCTCTGAGAAGGAAGGGCTGAGCCCAGCCCTGAAAGTCTAGTACTAAGCCTAGTAGTGAATTCATAGTGTAGTGCTACCCCCATAGGATTCGCTGTAATTGACTGGTTCCTTCCATACTACAGAGGCAGCCTAGGCACAAAAATATTTCTCTCTCTGGCTTAATAAACTATCTAGGGGATGTCTTCAGTGCTTTTTATTGCTTGTAGAAAACTGGGTTGGGGTGAAGAGAAGCATGGGATACCCCAAGAACACTGAATACCAAGAGTACACTTCTCCCCTTACTACAGTTTTGGAGCTTGGGGGCAGAAAGGATGGCTGAAATAAGGTTCTCAAAGGACCATTGCAGTCTGAGCCAAGTACCAAAGCCATCTGAGGAAAGGGAAACCAACACACAATAGGGCTCAGAATTTAGTCTGTACTCACAATGTCACAGGATCATTGGTTGCCTCCTCCAACATCCACTGGGCACTGTTCAACGAGCTCTCCAGACCAAAATCCCAGACTAAACCCTTGATCAAGCCTCCCAGCTATGCTGCAGATGGAACCTTGATGAACACCCAGCAACATTACAGTGGGCTGCCCTTGGGGAAGAGGCCCCTGGGCATGGGGCTTCTCTTGCAGGACTGGACCCAGGACCAACACAACACCATGCTCCAGGCCTCACACTATTTATCCGCTTGCCGACCAGCCGCCGCAGTTATACTGCGGCAACATGGCTTGGCTGCGCGAACCTCCCTCATGTTACGTTGGTTCCCTTTTTGTCCACAGTGACATCTTTACAGTAATCAATGCATTTTTATAGCACTGATCGCTGTATAAATGACAATGGTCCCAAAAATGTGTAAAAATTGTCCGACGTGTCTGCCATAATGTCGCAGTCCCGATAAAAATCGCAGATCGCCGCCATTACTAGTAAAAAAAAAAAAAATAATAATAATAAAAATGCCATAAAACTATCCCCTATTTTGTAGACGCTATAACTTTTGCGCAAACCAATCAATATACGCTTATTGAGATTTTTTTTACCAAAAATATGTAGAAGAATACATATCGGCCTAAACTGAGGAAAAAAATGTTTTTTTTAATATATTTTTTTTTGGGGGGGGGGGGGGTTTATTATAGCAAAAATTAAAAAATAATGCGATTTTTTTTCAAAATTGACGCTCTTTTTTTGTTTAAAGCGCAAAAAATTAAAAACGCAGAGGTGATCAAATACCACCAAAAGAAAGCTCTATTTGTGTGGAAAAAAAAGGACGTCGATTTTGTTTGGGTGCAACGTCGCACGACAGCGCAGTTCTCAGGTAAATTGATGCAGTGCCGAATTTAAAAAAGTGCTCTAGTCAGGAAGGGGGTAAAATCTTCCGGGGCTGAAGCGATTATGGACTATCCAGTCACCTACTGGGCACACCTCTCCAGAGATTGCCTGGGTTCCTATAAGGACGCAGTATTGCCGCGGTATAGCCGCGCTGTCCCGTTGATTTCAATGGGCAGGAGCGGTTTAGGAGCGGTGAATACACGCTCCTTCACAGCTCCAAAGAAGCAGTTTGCAGGACTTTTTTCACCGTCCTGCCAGCGCACCGCTTCAGTGTGAAAGCCCTCGGGCTTTCACACTGAACAAACAGCGGAGGCTGTTTTAGGTCGGTTTGCAGGCGGTATTTTTAGCGCAATAACGCCTGCAAACCGCCCCAGTGTGAAAGGGGTCTAAATATTCAGACTGCCTTTCTGTCTTTCCTCCCACTGTGACTCCAGAACCCTCTAGAATGTAGGGGAAAATAAACAGACCAGCTGCCTGTGAAACACTGAGCAGGCTAAAGCAATCAACAAAGGCTCCACTGGTTACAGAGGAGCCAAACTAAATTTACCTAGCATGCTATAACCCTAACTAGGAGGGTGCTACA
The DNA here is from genome assembly GCA_037952925.1 of Lithobates clamitans. Lineage (NCBI taxonomy): Eukaryota > Metazoa > Chordata > Amphibia > Anura > Ranidae > Lithobates > Lithobates clamitans. The sequence goes on along the minus strand of JBBGZY010001808.1, from coordinate 521,586 downwards.
CCAGGTACTGAGCCTAGAAGTGAGTTCATAGGTATTGAGCCTAGTAGTTCGGTAACACGTAGTGATCTAGTGGTAAATTCATAGGTACTGGGATTATTCGTGAATTCATATGTACGGAGTCCAGTAGTAAATTCATAGGTATGAATAGGTGAATTAGTACTTATTCAGTGATACTTTGTATAGTGAAGTTGGTGGTACCAGTTCATGTTCTAGGTCAATACAATCTTTAATGTCTGCGATATTACACTTTAAGATAACATTTTCAAGTCACAAATACAACCCTATAATAATAATTACTACTAAATGAAAGGCTTTCTGTATGTACATCTCCTCTCTTAATCATACAAGCCAAAGCTACAAGCGTTTTCTATGTAATTAAGCAATTATCTAATAAAGAGTTTTGTAACACGAGGCTCAGAAATCTGGCGTGTCAGCAGCCCGGGGGAGGAAATGCACACGTTTTACAGTTTTTAGAAATTGGCTTCTTGGTATTACTATCAGAGCTGAAACGTTGCTGTCAAATGTAATTTCCAGGGACAGGCTGTAGGTGTGAAGGTTTGTCCCAGGAAGTTTTTGTCCCTGGAAATGTCATGAATTGGCCAATTTATTATTATTATTATTATTATTATACAGGATTTATATAGCGCCAACAGTTTACGTAGCGCTTTACAACTTGAGGGTAGACAGTACAAATACAATACACTTTAATACAGTTGTTTCCAAACTACGGCCCGCGGGCCAAGTGTGACCTTTTGGTTGCCTTTATGTGGCCTTGAGGCACTATTCCTCCCACTGATACCAACAATGGGGCACTGACCTTCCACGGACACCATAGATGGGACACTGTTCCTTCCACTAATACCATGGATGGGACACTATTCCTCAGACTGACAGCAACGATGGAGATTATTCTTCCTGTTAATACCAATGACGGGGCACTATTCCTCCCACTAATACCAATGACGGGGCACTATTCCTCCCACTAATACCAATGATGGGGCACTACTCCTCCCACTGACACCTATGATGGGGTACTCTTCCTCCTGCTAACATCAATGATGGGGCACTACTCCTCTCACTGACACCAATAATGAGGCACTATTCCTCTTAATAATACCAATGATGGGGCACTACTCCTCCCAATGACACTAATGATGGGACACCATTCCTCCCATTAATACCAATGATGGGGCACTACTCCTCCCACTGACACCAATGATGAGACACTATTCCTCCCATTAATACCAATGATGGGGCACTACTCCTCTCACTGACACCAATGATGGGACACTATTCCTCCCAATATTACCAATGATGGGGCACTACTTCTCCCACTGACACCAATGATGGGGTACTTTTCCTCCTGCTAATACCAATGATGGGGCACTACTCCTCTCACTGACACCAATGATGGGACACTATTCCTCCCATTAATACCAATGATGGGGCACTACTCCTCTTACTGACATCAATGATGGCACACTTTTCCTCCCATTAATACCAATGATGGGGCACTACTCCTCCCACTGACACTTATGATGGGGTACTATACTCCTGCTAATACCAATGATGGGGCACTACTCCTCTCACTGACACCAATGATGGGGTACTATTCCTCCCACTGACACCAACATTTGGAGACCCCTGTATAATCAATTCCTGTTAATCTGTTAATCTTATTTGGGCATTCAAGGAACTGTTTGTAAAAAAAAAACTGAGAGCCAGTCTGGGTTCTCACCATCCAGCTTTGCTAAGTAGCAGACCTATAGGCCGGGGGATTTGAAAACCAGTGAGACGGCTTTGGAGATATGAAAACAAAATTACTAAATTGAACAGAAGTGGTGTACCAGACCCCAACTCATAGACATACGGGGAATGAGAGAAAGACATACATTGGAATCAATGAAATAGCAATTACTAAGTGATTACTAATCCCGCAATATCTAATTTTACAACTATAAGGTGAGTTTCATTAGAATGTGGAAAAAGAAACTGTAAAAAATCAATTATTAACCTGAAATAATTGGGTGAATAAAGCAGTAAATGAGCGAACAATTTAATACTCGAATAATTAGACATTTTGAGACTCCATTCTAGGTTGAATTTGTTTCTAGTTGTTAACAGATTATGAGAAAGGTTGGAACCTCTATTAGATTTTTATTGCTGTCTTTGACCACATTGGGGAGATTTCTTCTCAGTGTGAGACTCAGTGACACCCGGACAAGAAATTTGTGAAATGGGGGGGTCACCAGTACAGGAAGGCAGACAGAGCACTAGATACCTGTCCCAGCTTCTAAACTTTTCTAACTGTAGTAACGTTCGTTTCTTTCTGCTGCTATCTATGTATCCTGGCCAGAAGAAGGCACTACCATGCCTTCAAAGCTTGCACTATAATCTTTTTAGTTATCTAATGAATGGAATCACCCTGGGTCCAAACTTCTGCTTATGTCCTCGTTTTCCTCTTATGGATCTCCTCTTACTTTCTGTGCTTCTGACCCCAAGAGACAGAGGAGACCCAATTAAAACATAACCAAGTTTCTAACCCTGCCCCGTTCTATTCAAAAGACCAGTTTACCCTGTTAAGATCACGATATATCAGGCTAAACAGAAATATGGGAGTTGTCATTACCGACTTTGTATGTAGGCAGGTACAGTTAGTCTTCCCACCTTTGAGTGACTGTGTCTAGCGTAGGGAAAGGTTCCAGTTGAGCAGGGACAGCTCAGGGAAGGCTTCCTCATGGGTATTCTTACTCCAGTGGCTGGTCTGGTAGCATGGAGCTAGTGCAGATTGCTGAAATCGCTCCTCTGGTATTCCCCCCTGGTAGCTAAAGCCACCCTCCGGTAACATGTTTTGACATTATTTACTGTTGTATCAAGTTCCAAAGACAGGTTGATCTGTTGTACTTTCTCAAGGATCCAGGCCTCATGTTTTTTTGGGACTGTCCTGTTATACGGTCCTTTTGGGAGGAGGTGTCCCGTTGTATATGCTCCACAACCACCATTTCAGTGCCTTTAACTATTGATGTCTGCATGTTAGGATTGGTCCACCTCTTGGCCACAACCTGAGCCATGAGAACACTGTTAGGTTTGTTATTGTTTAATGCTCGAAAGGCTATCCCCCGTAAATTGAAATGTCCCTCAGCCCCCACACTTGACTTTTGGAAGCACCTGGTCAATGCAGCCGTTCCACTGTACAAACTCACATACAGTGGGAAAAATAATTATTTGTACCCCTGCAGATTCTGTACGTTTGCCCACTTACAAACAAATGAAGGGTCTATCATTTTTATCATAGATGCATTTTAAATGATAGAGACAGAATACCAACCAAACATCCAGAAAAAAACACGTGATACAAATGTGTGCCAACACCAAATTCTTGTTCCTGGTTAATGATTGGCCCATGTAATGGAGGAAGAATCAGCATGACAGATCTCAGGCCTTAATGCAATGGCTGCTCCCATATGTCTATCCTGACAGATTACTTTATACTGTAAAGTATACTTAACTAAGAGTGCCCTAATTGTCATTGTTGATTAAATACAGGAACCCTGCATGAACCTTCAGAGAACTTCTGGAGTGCCTGGAGAGCCTTAAAGGCATTCTAATATGAAAAGCCTGACTTCCACAAAGAACACGGAGAACAGTCTTGCCTCTCCCACCACCTTCCAGACTCACTGCTGGTCACTGAGGCTGCCATCTACTTGATGGACCAAAAGGGGGTTATGGAGGGTAGGAGAAGATGGGCCTATACATCACAGAATCATAGAAATCATAGAATCCAGGGCCAACACATGAAAGGAGCAGTGGGCGGAGTGAAGGAAAGGTAAGCATGTGCAGCTGGGGAGGCCACCATTGAAGTGAACATGTTGTTTTGCCCTGCATCAACATGTTTACTTTAAGTTTAGGTAAGGCTTAGTGATTTAGAACATTTTAAGTGACTTGTTAGGTTTTAGGGTTCAAGTTAAACATTATAGGATAATTTCATGGGTTCGGTGAAGGATTAGGTTTAAGATTTAGGTTGTAGTTTCCATACTACCTAGGAGAAATGTAGTGAGACAAATACAAAGCCTTCCATCTCTGTTCATTTCTGTTCTTCCAGCGACACAACGCGTTGGGTGGAGCCAGTGATGTTATTTCAGGTTGGACATGAAACCAAACGTGTGCTGAGAGGTGAGTTTTCTCTGTGTAAAACACTGCCAGTTTATGTTGTATGTGTGTAAGTGCAATATTTTATGAATAAAGGCCGAATGTTTTTCTACATATGGGTTTGTGCAATGAGCGGTTTCTGTTCTGAGCATTATCAATGACTGGTGGCTGGTAGCCCTGGTCCCTTAAAGAGAACCTACACATGAAGTTGGCTAAATAGCAAGAGCTGGGTCTGCAAGGAGTATAGAAACAAAGCGCCTGTAGACCTGTATTACATATGGGTCTAGGAATAAGGTGAGCATGCATTTCACTATGAGTTGAAGCACAAGGCGTGGATTAAGTAGTGGTACAGTGGCATATTAGTACAACGCATCTTGTGAAAGCTGTTTTTTTTTATGTATTTCATGAATGGAGAAAATTTTGAATTGATGGGAATATATAGACTTTGGCATGGACACTATAAATGCACTATTGAATGCACAGCACATTTGTTTAGCAAATCGGTAATTATTTAGACATTTTTTTTAGCTGTAATATGTGAAATGGTAATTTCCCACATGTATGCAAAATGATATATCATTAATTTAATGTTAATTAAGTCATATTTCGATTTTGATTTAATTAGTTTAAAGGGGCAGCGCATCACTTGATGGTGGGTGACCTGAGGGCTTGGATGTTGAAGCTACAGAGAGCTGACTGAGGGGTTGTCTGCTGAAGATCTAGTCTTGTATCACTGGAGAAAGGTGTCACTTGGAAGATGGAAGGCAACCAACTATCCCTGGACGTTTTGTAAGTACAGACTGCTGTGAGAGATCTCAGGGACTTTTGGGCTGTTGCCACCCCTCTTGTGCTAGAGTCAGCTGTGTGTTTTTTTTCAAAGGGGACATCAACTGGGGTCCTGAAGTCCTGAAGTCCTGAAGCACTCAGTCTATCTAATTCTATGTGAAGGGACTCTGCTCTTAGTGCTCTAAGGAAAGAAGTCTGCTATTAACTTCTTCTATCACAAGCCGAGTCCACAGTTTGCTATATGCAAGGACTTCTGCTTCCGCTTTTCAGAAAGGCGTTATTTGTCCTAAATCTGCACATAGTTTCTGTTTTAGGAGTATCCCACTTAATTCCCTCAACCCTATCCAAGTTCTCCAAAAATAAAAAAAACACCCCTAGACTGGTTATTGAGGAAAAGTGTGGCTGAGATTGTGTGCCTGACTGCGGGGCAATTCACTGGGGAAGAACCTGGGCAAATTTCCAGCGGCTCCTATTCGCTACATAAAAATAGAGTCAGAGTGAAGTCCGAGCTTCTAATCTATTAACATAGAAGTGTGATGGTAGAAAAAGTCCAAGTAGGCCATCAGGTCTACATACTTGTTCTAGGTTAATGACTATAGACATCCCAATTCTCCTGCGAGGTGCTGGAGTCTTCCGCATTTCTGCGGCGGCTCCCGCACACCCGCAAGCGCCTCCCGATCTCCCGGGAATGATCGGTACAGCGGGGGGAACAGGTATGAACACCAATCTCCTTTGTATAGATTTTTAGCTGACAGCCACTTCTCCTTCTCACTTCCACGGCTCTCAGCTAAAAAGCTATACAAGGAGATCGGTGTTCACACCTGTCCCTGCCACCGCACCAATCATTCCCAGCTGTTTCCTGTGTGCTCCTCCCCCAGCCCCCTCCGTGTCCTTCTCCGCCCCCCTGTTCTCCTCTGACACCCATGTTCTCCTCTGCCTCTCCTGTCCTAGCCTCCGCTGCCCCCCCCCCCTGTCCCCTGCAGCCGGCTCTCCTCTCCCGCCGACTGCGGGGGGGAACTGTCAAGAATTGGACACAGTGAGCGAGATCCCTCCTGTGTCCTGTGATACTGGAAAACTGTGTTTACTCTGCTCAGTTTATGAATGAACAGGAGCCTCTGTCTCCTGTTCATTCATCTTCAGTGCTGAGAAAGGGACTGGGGAATCTGTGTCCTCAGTCCTTTTCTCTGTTTTAAAGGGGAGATGTCAGGGGTCTGTTTAGACCCCTGACAACTCACCAAAGCCCCCCAAAAAATAAAAAATAAAATTATTGTAAAACAATTCTAAAAAATGAAAAAGTGTAAAAAAATAGAATTAAAAACTACTGACACCACTCTCCCCTGCCCTACCAACACTGTCCACTGCCCCAACTCCCTCCCCCCAAAAAAAGCATTGAGAAAAAAAAATTAAAAAACAACAAAATTAAACTGTAAAAAATCAATTATTAAAAATAAAAAAAACTACTGACACCGTCCACTGCCCCCCACCCGCTTCCCTAGAAGCACTGTGAATAATATTAAAAAAGTGATTTAAAAAATATTTTGCCACGGGTTGGGGGGGGGTGTGTTGCGGGCGTGAAGAGCCGCCTCCCTGAAATGAGTTTACCACCTCCCTGAAATTAGTTTTTGCAGGTTGGGATGTCTGTGACTAGGTTAACTGCTTGCCGACCACCCGTTGCAGTTATACTGCGGCAAGGTGGCTTAGCTAAGTAAATTGCCATACCAGTACGGCGATTCGTGCGCTAGCTTCTGTGGGTGTGCAGAGAATGGCGATCTGCCAAAGTAAGCAAGGCAGATCTCGTTCTGACAGGGGATTACACTGAGATCTTATGCAGGAAGATGGATCTCTGTGTTATCCCAGGCAGCCCATACAGTAAGAAACACCTCCCAGGGAACACAGTTAATCCTTTGATCGCCCCTGATGTTAACCCCTTCCCTGCAAGTGTCATTAGTACAATGTCAGTGCATATTTTAGCACTGATCACTGTAATAATGTCACTGATTGCTAAAAAAAGTGTTAAAAATGTCAGTTAGGTGTCCGATCTGTCCGCCTCAATGTTGCAGTCCTGCTAAAAAAACGTTGATTACCGCCACTACTAGTAAAAAATAAATAAATAATAAAAATGTTTTGTAGACGCAATAACTTTTGCGCAAATTAGTCAATATACGCTTATTGGGTTTTTTGGGGATTTTTACCAAAAATATGTAGCAGAATACACATTGGCCTAAATTTATGAAGAAATTAAATTTTTTAAATTTTGGATACACACTATACAACTTTTGTTGTTAGATTTCCTTTAGATTTACTATGCAGTGCAAGGGCCTGCCTGATTGCATGCAAATTGAAAGTGTTTAGGTTTGACCTAATTTAATATGGTTTTGGTAAATCTAAAGGAAAAAATCTAAAGAACATTGTATAGTGTGTATCCAGCTTAAGTTTGGTATTTGCATTTGGAATCTATTGCTGTGAACCTACATCATGCGTTGTAAGGAGATGTCCATGCAAGTGAAACAGGCCATTGTAAGGCTTCAAAATTGAAATCCATCAGAGAGATAGCAGCAACATTAGGAGTGGTCAAATCAACAGTTTGGTACATTCTGAGGAAAGAACGACACACTGGTGAGTTCAGCAGCATAAAAGGGCACGGGCGTCCACGGAAAACAACAGTGGTGGATGATTGCAGGCTCCTCTCTATGGTAAAGAAAAACCCATACAACATTCAGACAAGTGAAGGACACTCTCCAGGAGGTGGGTGTATCATTGTCAAAGTCTACAAGCAAGAGAAGACTTCATGAGAGCAAATACAGAGGGTTCACAACAAGGTGCAAACCATTCATAAGCCTGAAGAATAGAAAAGCAGGATAAGACTTTGCCAAAAACATCTGAAAAGCCAGACAAGGTCTGGAAAAGCATTCTTTGAACGGTTGAAACTAAGATTAATCGATAACAGAATAGCGAGAAGAAAAAAGTGTGGAGAAGGCTTGGAACAGCTCATGATCCAAAGCACACAACCTCATCTGTAAAACAAGGTGGAGGCAGTGTGATGGCATGGACGTGCATGGCTTCCAGTGGCACTGGGTCATTAGTGTTTATTGATGATGTAAAGGAAGACAGAAGCAGCCGGATGAATTTTGTACTGTTTAGAGATATACTGTCAGCCCAGATTCAGCCAAATGCAGCAAAGTTGATTGGACGGCACTTCACAGTACAGATGGACAATGATCCAAAACACACTGCAAAAGCAACCCGGGAGCTTTTGAAGGAAAAGAAGTGGAATATTCTGCAATGGCTGAGTCAATCACCTGATCTCAACCCAATTGCGCATGCATTTCACTTGCTGAAGGCAAAACTACAAAGACCCACAAACAAAGAACAACTGAAGACACCTGCAGTTAGAGTCTGGCAAAGCATCAGAAAGGAGGAAACCCAGTCTTTTGTAATGTCCATGGGTTCCAGACTCCAGGCAGTCATTACCAGTAAAGGATTCTCAACAAAATATTAAAAATTAACATTTTATTTATGATTATATTCATTTGTCCAATTATATTTGAACTCTTGAAAATGGGGGGACTGTATATAAAAATGGTTACAGTGCCTAAAATTTGTACTTGATATTTATGTTCAACCCCTTGAATTGAAGCTGAAAGCCTGCACTTCAAATTCATTTGGATTGATTTGTTTTAATTTTTGTCTGGTGGCATACAGAGAGCCAAAAGTATGAAAATCGTGCCTCTATCCAAATATATATGGACCTAACTGTAAATCTCCCCACAAAGTCACTTCAGGACTTGGAGCACGAGTCAGTTACTGGAAGGAAGTTTTGGATAGTGGTCTTAAACAATCCATAAAAAATGTCACAAGAAGAGCAAAATAAGATGACAAAGGAACCCTTTCTATATCCCATGTGCCAAAGAATTTTATTTTGCCCCTAAGGGAGTGCCCTTCTTTGCAACTTTCATAACCGGATCGAAGCTCATTTAACTGTGCAAATCGAAGGATTTTGTGCATCCTCTGTCCCGAAGGCGTGTAGACATCAGGACACACTGTGCGACTGTTGTCATTATATCTGCGTATGATTTGAAGAAGTACTGTAATTGCACTGTTATTTAACAGTCATGGTGCTCAACTGTAAAATGGGGGGCAAATTGGCCGGGAGACTTTTGGACACAAAGGCTGAAACACACCACGTCCCAACTAAAATTAGTGTTTCTTTACTTGGTCACATAGTTTGTAGCTGGAACTTTGTTTTAATGCTGGAGTGGAGCCTACTAATCCCGGAGATCCATTTAGTGCAGAATTAAAAAAACTGTCTGTCTAAAATGTTGAAGGTGTGATTATCCGGGAGCCAACCACCACCTCAATAAAAAACACTTAATGAAAGGCATAAAAAAAAAAACCTTACACCTGGTATTCAGCCACTTTCTGTAGGCACTGGTGACATCACTGGGCCTCATCCCAGGATCCTCAAAGGGGTCCCACATCTCACAAAGAGATGCTACAGCACTGTACATAGGTCCATTCTCATGAGATTTGGGATCCTGAGCTCTCCATGGATCCCATGTTGATTGTTGAATTACACTTTGCTACAATGTAAAGTAGTGAGTGTACAGCTTGTATAACAGTGTACATGTGCTGTCCCCTCAAAATAACTCAACACACATTAATGTTTAAACCGCTGGCAACAAAAGTGAGTACACCCCTAAGTGAAAATGTCCAAATTGGGCTTAATTAGCCATTTTCCCTCCCCGGTGTCATGTGACTCATTAGTGTTACAAGGTCTCATGTGTGAATGGGGAGTAGGTGTGTTAAATTTTGGTGTTATCGCTCTCATGCTCTCATACTGGTGACTGGAAGTTCAACATGGCACCTCATGGCAAAGAACTCTCTGAGGATCTGTAAAAAAAAATGTTGCTCTACATAAAGTTGGCGTAGGCTATAAGAGGATTGCCAAGACCCTCAAACTGAGCTGCAGCACGGTGGCCAAGACCATACAGCGGTTTAACAGGACAGGTTCCACTCAGAACAGACCTCTCTATGGTCGACCAAAGAGGTTGAGTGCACGTGCTCAGCATCATATCTAGAGGTTGTCTTTGGGAAATAGACGTATGAGTGCTGCCAGCATTGCTGCAGGGGTTGTAGGGGTGGGGGGGTCAACCTGTCAGTGCTCAAACTATACGCCGCACACTGCATCAAATTGCATGGCTGTCGTCCCAGAAGGAAGCCTCTTCTAAAGATGATGCACAAGAAAGCCCGCAAACAGTCTGATGAGACCAAGATAAACTTATTGATTCAGATGTTGTCAAGCGTGTGTGGCGGCAACCAGATGAGGAGTACAAAGACAAGTGTGTCTTATCTACAGTCAAGCATGGTGGTGAAAGTGTCATGGTCTGGGGCTGAATGAGTGCTGCCGGCACTGGGGAGCTACAGTTCATTGAGGGAACCATGAATGCCAACATGTACTGTGACATACTGAAGCAGAGCATGAACTCCTCCCTTCGGAGACTGGGCCTCAGGGCAATATTTCAACATGATAACGACCCCAAACACAACGCCAAGACGACCACTGCCTTGCTAAAGTAAATGGACGGTGGAGGAGCACAAAGTCTCTAACATCCACCAGCTCCGTGATGTCCTCATAGAGGAATGGAAGAGGACTCCAGCGGCAACCTGTGAAGCTCTGGTGATCTCCATGCCCAAGAGGGTTAAGGCAGTGCTGGAAAAAAATGGTGGCCACACAAAATATTGACACTTTGGGCCCAATTTAGACATTTTCACTTAAGGGTGTACTCACTTTTGTTGCCAGCGGTTTAGACATTAATGGCTGTGTGTTGCGTTATTTTGAGGGGACAGTAAATTTACACTGTTATACAAGCTGTACACTCACTACTTTACATTGTAGCAAAGTGTCATTTCTTCAGTGTTGTCACAGGAAAAGGTATACCAGTAATAAAATATTTACAAAAATGTGAGGGGTGTACTAATTTTTGTGAGATACAGTAGGTGTAAGGTAAGTCTTTTTTATTCTTTTAATAGCTTTCAGTGACTAGGGCATAGATAAGGGGAGAATAGGGGGGTCCAATCCCCCTTCTCTCAGAGCACCTGCCGCAGTTCAGACCAAAGGAAGCTGCTCCTCCACAGCTCCAGTCACATTACCCAGCCAAGGGAGGACTTCCCTTACTTACTCTGAACTGCCCTGGTCTTATAAATATGCTTTATGGGTGGGGGAAGCTGTGCTGTGTGGTGGGGGGATTTTGCCCTGGTCTGGTGTGTTTTATGGAGGGAGAGAGTTGTACTGATATGGCAGGGCAGTACTCGGGGAAGGGGGCAGGGAGAGCTGTACTAAGAAGGGAGAGCTGTGATGGGTGGGGAGGCTGTACCGGGGGGGTACTGTACTGAGGGTAAGAGTTGTACTTGGAGGCTATGCTGGCAGGAGGCTATACTGAGGTAGGGTTGCCACCTCATCCTTTTAAAACCAAAACACATATGAATTACACAGGTTTTGGTGCTAATTTAATGCAGATAAGGCACCAAGTGAGTTTAATTACTACCTTAATCAGCTACAGAACCTGTGTAATTAATATATGTTTGGTTTTTAAAGGGATGAGGGGGCAACCCTATACTAAGGGGGGAGGCTGTACTGAATGGGCATAGCTGTACTGGGTAAGGGGAACAGTACTGGAGGGTAGAGCTGTATTGGAGGGAGGAAAGCTGTACTGGGAAAGAGCTGTGCTGTGTAAGGGAATCTATACTAGTAGGAGGGGAGTTTGGCTTGGGAAGGGAGGTTATTTTTTGTTGTACTGGTCTCACCTGTGCATTGCGCTCTCCTGACCCCTACACTTCGTGTTACGCTCTCCTAACTCCTGTACTTGTTGTGTTATGCACTCCTGACCCCTGTACACTGTACGTTATGCACTCCTGACCCCTGTACTCTGTACATTATGCACTCCTGATCCCTGTACTCTGTACCCTATGCAATCCTGGCCCTTGTACTCTGTACGTTATGCACTCCTGACCCTTGTACTCTGTACCCCTTTGCACTCCTGACCCCTGTACTCTGTACGTTATGCACTCCTGACCCCTGTACTCTGTACGTTATGCACTCCTAACCCCTGTACTCTGTATGTTATGCACTCCTGACCCCTGTACTCTGTACGTTATGCACTCCTGATCCCTGTACGCTGTACCTTATGCACTCCTGATCCCTGTACTCTGTACGTTGTGCACTCCTGACCCTTGTACTCTGTACCTTATGCCCTCCTGATCCCTGTACTCTGTACCTTATGCACTCCTGACCCTTGTACTCTGTACGTTGTGCACTCCTGACCTTTGTACTCTGTACCTTATGCACTCCTGACCCCTGTACTCTGTACGCTATGCACTCCTGACCCCTGTACTCTGTACATTATGCACTCCTGACCCTTGTGCTCTGTATGTTATGCACTCCTGACCCTTGCACTCTGTATGTTATGCACTCCTGACCCCTGTACTCTGTACGTTATGCACTCCTGACCTCTGTACACTGTACGTTATGCACTCCTGACCCCTGTACTCTGTACGTTATGCACTCCGGATATCTGTAGTCTTTGAGATGTGCACTCCTGGCCCCTGTGCTCTGTGTACCTATTCCTGCCACTGCACTCACGTTTTAAGTTTCTCCAACTGGGGTACCTACTACAATGATTTCCAGCTTCTAGAGATATCCCACAGGTATGGTATATACATACCGGTAGTTACATTTGTCCAAGCTCGACTAATGTAACTATGTAGAAAATGCCATACCTGGAATTAATTAAAATTTTGACAGGTTCTCTTGAAGAGTAACTGTGACGCCTCATTAGCTGTCTCTGTATTGTTTTTCTCATTGTAGAAATCTGTGACCTAGGTTGCCTGTTTTCCAGGCTACTGATGCACAGCAGCTAACGGCGGAGCTGTTAAAAAAGTGACATCAGAAACGTACAAAGCTTCTCAGTCAACGCTCACCACATGCAGCGCTATAGAAAATATAAAAAAAACATGGCCTCCTAAATGTTTCCCTTGTGCGTATTTCAGAATGATTCAGCATGACCCCATAGCTGGACTTAACTCTTCTGAGTAAACTTAAATTGTATATAATCCTGAAAAATGAATTCACATCACTGCCTTCCTTAGGCACAGCCGAATCATATGTTCTAAGGTATTTAAAGCTGAACTCCAGGCAGATATAAAAGGTCCATATTACAGCAGACCTTCGCCCTATACAAACTGTTTTCTCTGCCTTTTTTTTAATCTACCTAACACAGCACTTCTGTCTTTCTCGCAATGACGTTACCCCCGTTCCATGCCCTGGACTCTGCTTACGCAGATGTGCCGCAAGGCTTCAGGTCCCAGCAGAGCCCTGCAGCTCTTCTGTGCATGGGTGAAGATGGTGCAAGTATGGAGGTCTCCAACCTCTCTGTGTCTGCACATGCACCCACATCCCAAATAACCCCCTCCACCCGCATGTGCGCTGATGTAATGCAGAGCTCTGCTGGGACCCAAAGGTTGGTCAGAGCCCTTCAGCACATCTGCCAACATAGATGCAAAGATGGCATGCAGGGCTAAAAGTAAAGGTACAGGAGAGAAGCCTGGGAAAAGGAAAAAAAAAATTATTGCACTCAAAATAACTTTAGGGCCTGTGTCCTTAGGCTTTTTTCATTTTAAGTGGGTCCTGTATTCCCATGCAAGTCTACGGTGCTAGAGAGTAGGGATGGGCGAACAGTTTGGCCCGAGCATAAGTTCGGGCCGAAATTTGATTGTTCGGATGTTCTGCGAACATCGAACAATATGCGGTGTTCGGGGAAAATTCGAAAGCCGCCGGAACACCATTAAAGTCTATGGGACACTAACATGAAAGATCAAAAGTGCTCATTCTAAAGGCTTATATGCAAGTTATTGTCATAAAAAGGGTTTTGGGACCCGGGTCCTGCCCCAGGGGACATGTATCAATTAATTTTTTTTTTTTTTTTTTAAAGCAGTGATTTTTTGTGCTTAAAGTGAAACAATAAAAATGAAATATTCCTTTAAATATTGTGCCTGGGGGGTGTCTATAGTAGGATTGTAAAGTGGCGCATTTTTCCCGCGTTTAGAACAGTAACACAGCAAAATTACATTTCTAAAGGAAAAATTGTCATTCAAAACTGATCGCGGCTGTAATGAATTGTCAGGTCTTGGCAATATAGGTAAAACTCATTTAAAAAAGTAGCTTTGGGGGGCTACACCAAAGCACCCTCCCTATGTTGAGGGCATGTGGCCTGGTAGGGTTCAGGAGGGGGGGGGCGCTCTCTCGTCCCCCCTCTTTTCCTGCGGCCTGCCAGGTTGCGTGCTCGGATAAGGGTCTGGTATGGATTTGGGGGGGCCCTACGCCTTTTTTTTTTAAATTTGGTGCAGGGTTCCCCTTAATTTCCATATCAGACCTGAAGGGCCTGGTATGGATTTTAGGGGGACCCACACGCAATTTTAAAAAAAATTTTGATTGGGGTTCCCCTTAATATTAATACCAGACCCAAAGGGCCTGGTAATGGACTGGGGGATCCCATGCTCTTTTTTTCAATGAGTTTTATCTATATTGCCGAGACCCCACAATTCATTACAGCCGTGATCAGTTTTAAATTTTTCCTTTAGAAATGTCATTTTGCTGTGGTACTGTTCTAAACACGGGAAAAATGTGCCACTTTACAGGCATACTAAGGACACCCCCCAGGCACGATATTTAAAGGAATATTTCATTTTTATTGTTTCACTTTAAGCATTAAAAAAATCATTAAAAAAATCACTGCTCCCGAAAAAACGTCAGTTTTTAAAAAAAAATGTTGCATTGATACATGTCCCCTGGGGCAGGACCCAGGTCCCCAAACACTTTTTATGACAATAACTTGCATATAAGCCTTTAAAATGAACACTTTTGATTACAGGCAGTCCCTAGATTACAAACAAGACAGGGTCTGTAGGTTTGTTCCTAAGTTGAATTTGTTTGTAAGTTGGAACAGGTACATTTTTTAAATGTGGCTCCAGCCAAAAAAAAATTATTTTAACCTTTTTGGATAGCATAGGGAAAGGCTAACACCCCTGTAATGTTTGTTTTGCTGTCTGTGCCCCTGTTCAGAAGATTTCAACTCATTTCCTGTCCCAATGACAATTGGATTTTGAAAATTTTGGGCTGTTAGGGAAACATGGACTGGTGATAAAGCATCAGTGGAGACACCTTTTTCCCATAATAACAGGAGTGAATTTCCCTTCCTAGATTTCCTCTCACTTCCTGTTATCTCCCTCCGTTTGTAAGTAGGAGTCTTTTGTAAGTTGGATGTTTGTAACTAGGGGAACGCCTGTATTCATGTTCGTGTCCCATAGACTTTAACGGTGTTCGTGTTCTGTCAAATTTTTTGCCTGTTCGGTATGTTCTGGTGTGAACCGAACCGAGGGGTGTTCAGCTCATCCCTACTAGAGAGGCTACTACCAGGGCAAGGGTCAGTTCAGGCAGCAGGCATGGATAGCCAGGATACAAGCAGAGGTCAGGTTAGGAAAGGGATAGCCAGAATAAAAACGAGAGGTCAGGGCAGGCAACGGACATGGATAACCAGGATACAAGCCAGAGGTCAGTTCAGGGAGCAGACACAGATAGCCAGGATATAAGCATCAATGTAGACAGCAGACACAGATAACCAGGATATAAGCCAGAAGTCAGGACATGCAGCAGACACGGATACCTAAAATACAAGCCACAGGTCAGAGCAGGCAGCGGACATGGATAACCAGGATACAAGCCAGAGGTCAGTTCAGGCAGCACACACAGATAGCCAGAATACAAGCAAGAGATCAGTGCAGGCAGCGAACACATATAGCCAGTCAAGCACTACCCCCGTAGGAGCTGCTGATGTATGTTCAGTTCTGCACCCTGCTTCTCCACCCCAAGAACAGACTCAACCCCTCTGGCACACCTGTAGAGCAATATTAGTGTGAGACCCAACAGTAAAGAGAGACATACCCTGTTTCCCTGAAAATAAGACCTAGCGTGATTGTCGGTGATGGCTGCAATATAAGCCCTACCCCCCAAATAAGCCCTAGTTAAAGTCCTTGTAGGTCTTATTTTCAGGGTAGGGCTTATATTTGGGGAAACAGGGTAGGGCTTATTTGAGGGGTAGGGCTTATATTGCAGCCATCACCTACAATCACACTAGGTCTTATTTTCGGGGAAACAGGGTAGTAATAATACACTGTATAATATATTTACCGTCACCTTGGTACTCGTCACTTCACCAGCTGTGGTAATAGATAGAGTCTCACACAAATTGTGAATTAACCACATAAACAGTTTACTGAAAGAAACTTGTTTAAAACATTAGACACAGTGGTAATTCCAATATAGAGAATGAAAGTAATAACAATCAATGTATATGTGAAACCAAAATTCAATGGTCACCTGAGGAGTATATGCAGACAGGCAAAAAGTGGGACTTATGCTCAATATGATAAAGCCCTGATATTGAACACCTTCCCACTCCAACCTCAGAGCACACGCCAAATTTGCGGCAAAATATTAAGCAAAATGCAGCAGTGAAATACAATACATTGGTCCATATCATGTACTCAAGGGCTCCCCCTAGATTGCAATACACTGTTCACCCTGCAAACCCGAAGTTGTGATGCTGTATAGAAAATGACAAAGTCTCTTATCTTCTTCCTCTTCAGCTAGCTTAATTATATTAGACTGCACTATTTGTAAATCCAGGTAAGAAACAAGTAGGTAACAAATTATAATAGAAAAGACGCGCTGGTAACTGAGAGCTTGCACATAGAAGACACTTGTAGAACTTCTTTGCAGTACAGGGAAAACAACCCTGAAGTTCCACTGTACACAGTCTATGTCTGAATGAAATCACTCCTGTGGGACTACAGATCCCAGCAGCAGTCTGGAACTAGTTTAAACAGCAACAGTGCACTATATAGATCTGGGCAAGTGCCCGCTCACCACACCAGGTCCAGATGCTTGTAAAGCGCCGCTTTTGATATCTCAGTTCCGCTCCAAACTAGCGCCGTCCCACTGCGCTGTCCTTTCAGATGGCCGGTGACTGTAAAGCAAATGACTTCAAATGTTCTGAAATGCAGATCAATCCTCCTGCTCGATCAGCTGAGCCTTCCACAAGGATCCAACTGGGGCGGGCGATCCGCTCTCCGCTGTAGGCCGCAGGCTTTAGAGCCCCGGGTACGCACACACAGACCTCCTACTGTGTGTAAGATGGCGTCCAGAGAGAGAGAAGCATGGCCGCGCTGTCCCTTTTATTTGCCTACCCAGCAGGCTCTTCTGTGGCCCGGCATTGTGGGTAGGTGACCTGGGCATTGTGGGTCAGTAGTTCCTTGACTGATTTAAGTATATGAGTCACTTGAACATTGAACTACATTTCCCTTAATGCTTTGCAGCGCTGTCTCTCAGAATTGTAAGAAAAGTCCTAACAGCATCAGCACAAAAAGGACACTAGAGGGAGCCATTCCCTTACTTAAGGAACAGCACTTTACTCAGTAAAATGGCTTTGGTAAACCCCTGCGTTACACCAGGATACAAGGCAGAGGTTAGGGCAGGCAGCGGACAAATATAGACAGGATACAAGGCAGTGGTCAGGGCAGGCAGCGGACAAATATAGACAGGATACAAGGCAGTGGTCAGGGCAGGCAGCAGCAGATGCAGCCAGGATACAACAGAAGCAGTGGCATCTCCAGCTTTCATATTTAGGGGGGGCAAATGGGTGGACAGGGACAAAAGTAGGGGGCAACTATAAAATGCGTAATGTTGGGGGGGGGGTCAGGGCCCCCTCTGCCCCCCCCCCCTAGTGACACCATTGAACAGAAGAAGAACTATCTCAGAGAGGTGCAGTTACCTTTAACAAGCATTGCTCAGGCAGTGCCCCAATATCAAATTGGCTGGTCTGTGGAGGAACGCTGTGCCAATTGGTCATGGTCAGGAGGAGAGCCCTGCGCTGATTGGCTGCAGGCAGATGCGGCACTGATTGCTCTCAGCCCTGACACTTCTGGTAAAACCCATATTAACACAAAAACTGGGACTGATTCATTTTAATAAAGCACAGTTGGGAGGTATCACCTCACTATGTGCATAATGTGCAGGTCTATCAAGGGTGAACTTGCCGTTGTCTATTGTAGAGCCCCAGAACCTCATACAAATAAGAAGCTCTGTTATCCGACCAATTAATTTATTTAATGTGGAATCTGCGTTAATAGCAACCAACTGCAATAAATTACTGATCTGAAAACAGTAAGCTGAGATCTGATTGGTTGCTGGTTGCTGGGTTTAACTGCAAATTGCATGTTGTCAGTACACTTCATGGGACCCCAGCAAGTAATATTTGTACAAAAACAGTTGCCTGTTGAAATGTTCGGAAATGATATGAAAGTCGAGAAATGATATTTACTCCTCATCCTGTATACCGAGGAAAACATCGTGTGTCTGTCTGTCTGTTGCCCTTCTCATCTTTTTTGCCCCATTTTTCCTCCCTCGCCGAGATATCCAATACCCAATGGCGTTTTTTTGCGAGGTCAGTGACACCGGAGAGCTGCGCAATGTCTCAGTCGTCTCTTATAACCTGGCCTTGTGTTCACATTCACCATTGCCTAAGCTTCAAGGTCACCTCTTGCGTTTGGCGTCTCAGCCTCACTGTAAACAAGGTATAGAATCTCGCACTTCGGGTGATTGGGGCCGAGGAAGCGGAGGATTCTGGGAATCCATTTTTTTTTTTTTCCACCCAGGCCCGTGGAGAAGAAAGGGCCTTCTGTCAGGGCCAATCAGCGGAGAGCTGGACAAACCTTGGACATGCCTCCATCTGCACAGGCTCCTATGGAAAAATGGAGCGTCCATGGCCAGAGCCAGACTCGGAAAACTCGGAGCCTACGTTTGAACAGATTTCTTGGCACAGACAGGGAAGGTAATTATGCGAGCCGCGCAGTTAGAGGATGTGTGGGGCCTGGTGTTTGTCCCACTAAAGAGAAGCAGAGCCCCCTCAATTCCAGGGTTTGTACACTGTGCTGTGGATGTTTTACACAAACTGACACCGGATCCGCTGGGACTTCTCTTTGACAATCCCCAAAATTCTGAGGCTTTTGGTCCTGCCATGGGGATGATGGAGCGCAGGGGCGAAGAGCTGACGTTTTTCGGATACGCTTTAAGCTGCGGCTCTGGCTTAACCCATTCCTGGCCAGAATAGGTGGATACCGCCGTGCATTTATAGTCTCTAAAAGTAGAACTATGAGAAAAAAGTGCCAACAGTCTTCCCGTATTTTTATCACTCATTGATCCCACCAGGAGATCCTTCAATTTACTCTTGGGCAATGTGGCAACGTATGTCAAAATGCACACGTTAAAGCGCGTTACCACAACACAACTTTTCTATGTGTAGTGCGTTGCGATGTCATTCAATGTGAACGGCCCCCCCCCCGATGTGTTGTACAACACAGCCCAACGCACAAGGCACTTCAGGGCATCACCGCGTATATACTGTGCGGCGTGCGTTTTGGAAAAAAGGGTCAGGCATGTTGATTCTTGATTCCGTTGTGGGTAGGGTTGCCACCTCATCCCTTTAAAACCGTACACATATTAATTACACAGGTTCTGTGGCTGATTAAGGTGGTAATTAAACCAATTTGGTGCCTTACCTGAATTAAATTAGCCTCAGAACCCGTGTAATTCATATGTGTTCGAGTTTAAAGGGATGAGGTGGCAACTCTAGTTGTGGGGCGTTGGCAGCCCATTCATAATAAATGGGCGACCTTAACCACTCCAGAAGGTTTTATCCCCTTCATGACCAGGCCGTTTTTTGCTATTCAAGCACTACTGGCAATTGCGCGGTCTTGCAAATACAATACAAATAAAGCTTTCTTTTGGTGGTATTTGATCACCACTGAGTTTTTTTTATTTTTTATTACATAAACTAAAAAAGACCAAACAAAAAAAAAAAGTATTTTTTACTTTATGTTTTATAACCGATCCAATAATTAAAAAAAAAAAAAAATCAATTTTCTACATAAAGTTAGGCCAACATTCAGCTACTCTGCATTCTATAAACTAAATTGATATCATTTTTTTTCACACAAATAAAGCTTTCTTTTGGTGGTATTTGATCACCACTGAGTTTTTTTTATTTTTTATTACATAAACTAAAAAAGACCAAATAAGAAAAAAGAAAAAAAAAACAGTATTTTTTACTTTCTGTTTTATAACAAATCCAATAATTAAAAAAAAAAAAAAATAAATAGAATTTTTTCATAAAGTTGGGCCAAAATTCTGCTAAGTCTTTGGTAAAAAAAAAAATCCCAAAAAGTGTATATTGATTGGTTTGTGTGAAAGTTATAGTGTCTACAAAGTATGGAATATATATACACAATATTACCCAAAGTAGTGGGACGCATGCCTTTACATGCATATGAACTAGACATTTGCACTGTAAAAAAATTGTTTTTTTTTTAGTTTCATTATTTTATTTTTTTTAGTTTATCGGATAATTCAGTATGATCGGCATTCAACATTTCGATAATTCATAACTTCGGATGCATTCAAATTCGTTACATTCCATTCATATAGATGCGGTATTTGTTGTTTGGAAAATTCGTATTTGTTACGTTCACTAACAGCCAAATTTGAAAGGAAATTCCAATACCTATAATTTAATAGTTTATAACTATTATTATAGTTTTTATTATTATTATTATTATTATTATTATTATTATTATTATTATTATTATTATTATTATTAATATTATTATTATTAGAATTATTATTATTTACAATTAATAAATAATAATTAAAAAACTATAATAATGGTTAATTATTTAATTATAATAGAAAATACACAAAACTAAATTATCCGAATGTTTTTCGTTCTTTTGAACTTTCAGATTTTTGTTCTTATTTTCGGGTTTTCATTCTTTCTGATTTTCGAATTTTCGTTCTTTTAGAAAATTTTTTTTTTGAAAAAATTTGCCAGTCTCAGATGCTTCCGAATGAACGAATATCCAGAATTTTGACAAAAACAAATTTGGAACTAAACAAATTGCACATGTCTAACATGAACATTAATGGCGTCCCAGTCTTAGTCCGTAGGGTTCAATATTGAGTTGGCCCACCCTTTACAGCTATAACAGCTTCACCTCTTCTGGGAAGGCCGTCCACAAGGTTTAGGAGTGTGTCTATGGGAATGTTTGTCCATTCTTCCAGAAGTGCATTTGTAAACTCAGGCACTGATGTTGAATGAGAAGGCCTGGCTCACAGTCTCCACTCTAATTCATCCCAAAGGTGTTCTATCGGGTTGAGGTCAGGACTCTGTGCAGGCCAATCAAGTTCCTCCACCCCAAACTGGTTCATCCATGTCTTTATGGACCTTGCTTTGTGCACTGGTGCGCAGTCATGTTGGAACAGGAAGGGGCCATCCCCAAACTGTTCCCACAAAGTTGGGAGCATGAAATTGTCCAAAATGTCTTGGTATGCTGATGTCTTAATAGTTCCCTTCACTGGAACTAAGGGGCCAAGCCCAACCCCTGAAAAACAACCCCACACCATAATCCCCCCTCCACCAAATGATTTGGGGGGGGGGGTGGCCCAATAGTTTTGGTAATATAGTGTATATTGGAATATTTTTTTATATACTACTAATAGCGATGATCAGCAGATTATAATGGGACTGTGATAGTGCGGCGGACAATCTGACACTGACTGACACTGAGTGGGACCTGACTAACTGACACTGACATGACTAGTGACACCAATACAGTGACCAGTGCTAATAATATATGCTGACACTGTACTAATGGCACTGGCTGACAAGGGGTTAAGATCTAGGGTAATCAAGGGGTTAAATGTGTGCCTAACAAAGTTTATTGTGCGTAATATGTGATGATTTTTTACTAAAGATCTCTTTGTTTCTTATCCATTTGTAGAGATAACAAACAGAGAAATCGTTCCCTCTGTACAGAGCCCTGTGTTGATTGTCAACACAGTGCTCTGGCAGGGCTGGTGCAAAGATTTTTGGCACCCTAGGCGAAACCCCATTTTGCCGCCCCCCTTGGCTCCACCCCTGACTCCACCCCCTTTTCCCTGCCCATGTAAAGCCTACCTTTTTAATGAAGCGCCCATCAAATGCAGCCTCACCAGCGCCCATCAATGCAGCCTCACCAGCGCCCATCAAATGTAGCCTCACCAGCGCCCATCAATGCAGCCTCACCAGTGCCCATCAAATGTAGCCTCACCAGCGCCTATCAATGCAGACTACCAGCGCCCATCAATGAATGTTTATTTGCTTCCATGCATTCGTTAATCGGGACACATATACAGTCCTCCGCCACTGCTGCACCTTTGACACTATGTGTGAACGGAGTGGTGGCTGCCTGCTGATGCTGAGACTTAGTTGCTTGCTGCAATGAGAAGAGAGTAGGAAAACCAATGGTCAGGCACCCTAGGCAGCTGCCTAGTTTGCCTAGTGGTAGCACCGGCCCTGTGCTCTGGGCTGTGATTGGACACAGCCAATCAGCAGGTCCCAGCCATGGATTATTGGCCAGGACCTGCTGACAGACTCCTGCTTATTACAATCAAAACAGGGGGCGCACGCAGCAAAGAAGCATGCTGATAGGAGGAGAGAGCAGAGTGACAGAAAGATGAGCTGATCACTGTGCTACTTCTCTTTTCACTGTGCATTCATGGGGTGGGGGAGGTACAAGACCTGTAAGAGCCCATTCACACCAGAAACTTCACATAACTGCGTGTTTTTGACTGCTTTGCATGCATTTTGTGCTGCGCTTAGCACTGCGTTTGCGGTGCATTTTTTACAGTTTTTTTTAGCTTGGCTTTCTTGGTTTAAAGGGGCACGGTGCATTTGAAGTGCGTTTGCAGCGCGTTCCCTGCACTTGCAGTGCAGAAAAATGCAGCAAGCTCTACTTTTTTTTTAACTACGCTGAACATAGATTGTAAGCTCCTTGAGGGTAGGGACTGATGTGAATGTACAATGTATATGTAAAGCGCTGCGTAAATTGACGCCGCTATAGAAGTACCTTAAATAATAATAATAAAAAACATGCACTGCAGCAATGTGAACCATGCCCATAGGATTACCATGATTTTGGGCTGTCTATGCAGTTGGAATGCAGTTCAAAATGCATCAAACTGCAGCTAACTGCATCCAACTGCGTTTTCGGTGCAGCAAAGAAAACTCAGGCCTCCTGCCCCACCAGATAGGGCTGTGCTGTGTTGTCGAGCTGTATAAATCCCAGGACTGGATGGACAAAACTACCAAATCGCAACAGGTTGCAGCGTGCGTTTCTTGTATCGCACATAAAACCATCGCATAGAGAACCAACCCCCATAGAAAACCAACCACCATAGAAAACAACCACCATAGAAAACCAACCACCATAGAAAACAACCACCATAGAAAACCAACCACCATAGAAAACAACCACCATAGAAAACCAACCACCATAGAAAACCAACCACAATAGAAAACCAACCACCATAGAAAACCAACCACCATAGTAAACCAACCACCATAGAAAACCAACCACCATAGAAAACCAACCACCATAGAAAACCAACCACCATAGAAAACCAACCACCATAGAAAACCAACCACCATAGTAAACCAACCACCATAGAAAACCAACCACCATAGAAAACAACCACCATAGAAAACCAACCACCATAGAAAACAACCACCATAGAAAACAACCACCATAGAAAACCAACCACCATAGAAAACAACCACCATAGAAAACCAACCACCATAGAAAACCAACCACCATAGAAAACAACCACCATAGAAAACCAACCACCATAGAAAACAACCACCATAGAAAACCAACCACCATAGAAAACCAACCACCATAGAAAACAACCACCATAGAAAACCAACCACCATAGAAAACAACCACCATAGAAAACCAACCACCATAGAAAACAACCACCATAGAAAACCAACCACCATAGAAAACCAACCACAATAGAAAACCAACCACCATAGAAAACCAACCACCATAGTAAACCAACCACCATAGAAAACCAACCACCATAGAAAACCAACCACCATAGAAAACCAACCACCATAGAAAACCAACCACCATAGAAAACCAACCACCATAGTAAACCAACCACCATAGAAAACCAACCACCATAGAAAACAACCACCATAGAAAACCAACCACCATAGAAAACAACCACCATAGAAAACAACCACCATAGAAAACCAACCACCATAGAAAACAACCACCATAGAAAACCAACCACCATAGAAAACCAACCACCATAGAAAACAACCACCATAGAAAACCAACCACCATAGAAAACAACCACCATAGAAAACCAACCACCATAGAAAACCAACCACCATAGAAAACAACCACCATAGAAAACCAACCACCATAGAAAACAACCACCATAGAAAACCAACCACCATAGAAAACCAACCACCATAGAAAACAACCACCATAGTAAACCAACCACTATAGTAAACCATCCCTAATAAAATTGGTTCAGCCTCGCATGGGCTGCTTCTTGTCGGCCTCAGGTATGCTTTGCAGCCTCCAGCTAGCCAGACTGGCACATACATACCTCCCAACTTTTTGAGATGGGAATGAGGGACACCTATCAGCAAAAGTATGCAGGCATAGGGCACACCCCTTGCCACGCCCCCTTAAAGGAGAATTGTACCAAAAAAACAAGATTGGTTAAACCCACAAGTGCTTTTATTTACCACTACTATTCCTTTATATTGGCTTTTGGAATTTACAAATGCAGCAATTTAGAATTTGGATGAAAGGTTTAGCGCTGGGAGACACTTTTTGATAGATAAAAAGTGCATTTTATATACAACTATATAGATCAGACCTTAATGAGGACAAATGAGGTGGAAAGAGGGACAGAGCGACATTGCTCTAAATCAGGGACAGTCCCTCGAAATCAGGGACAGTCCCTCGAAATCAGGGACAGTTGGGAGCTATGCACATGTTATCGTCGCTCCTGCCAATGGCTATCCTTTGTCGCTCCCACAAGACAAACATTTCTACTCTGGAGGTCGAGAAATAAATTCAATGAAGAAGTTTGTTCAAGCAGCGAGGTCTTCTCTATCAATATCAGGAGAAATGTTCTTGGAGACGATCCTTCCAGCCTCCAACCTGACTCTTCCCCCCCCCCCCCGACAACCACAAGCCGCCGGCACATCGTAGATTATACAAATGCGATGCACGCAGCAATATTAGATCAACCCATTAGACGGCAAAGAGATGCTTTTTTGTCCCCGAAAAGATCAAAGGGGATGACGGCGGCTGAGAAGGGGAGATGTTTCGGAGAGGGGGGCATGTGACTGGAAGATCTGATCTGGCTTCATGAAGAGAGTCTCTACATTGGAAGATAATTTCATTAGACTTAATTGGATGCCGCAAGTTTCCTTAACTTCCCATCTCTGTCTACTTCAGTCCCATCACCTGAAATGTAGGGCTGCGCTCCATGGAAATGTCTGTAATTAGAAGGACTAAATAGAACCTATTCACTGCCTCTAGTTAAAGGGGAAGTCTAGTGTATAATCTAAATCTATGTACTGTATTTGGACCATCATTCCCTAACCGCCTCAATACCGGGCACTTTCACCTCATTCCTTGCCCAGGCCAATTTTCAGCTTTCAGCGCTGTCACAATTGACAATTGCGCGGTCATGCAACACTGTACCCAAATTATTTTTTTATCATTTTCTTCTTACAAATAGAGCTTTATTTTTGTGGTATTTAATCACCACTGGGGTTTTTATTTTTTGCTAATAAAAAGTTTTTCGTACTTTCTGTCATAAAATTTTTGTAAATAAGTAATTTTCTCCTTCACTGATGTGCGCTGATGAGACTGCACTGATGAGACTGCACTGATGTGCTCTGATGAGGCTGCACTGATAGGCTGCACTGATAGGCTGCACTGATGGGCACTAATGAGGTGGCACTGAAGAGCACTGATGAGGCGGCACTGATAGGCTGTACTGATGGGCACTGATGAGGCTGCACTGATAGGCTGCACTGATGAGGCGGCACTGAAGGGCACTGAAAGGCCGCACTGATGAGGCCGCTCTGATAAGCTGCACTGATAGATACTGATGAGGCCGCACTGATAGGCTGCACTGATGGGCACTGATGAGGCAGCACTGATGAGGAGGCACTAATATGCAGCAATGATGGGCACTGATATGCAGCACTGATAGGCGGCACCTATGGGCACTGATAGGTGGCACTGATGGACACTGATGCAGCGGCACTGAAGGGCACTAATGAGGAGGCACTAATATGCAGCACTGATGAGCACTAATAGGTGGCACTGATATGCAGTGCTGATGAGCACTGATAGGGGGCACTGATATGTGGCACTGATATGCAGCACTGATAGGCTGCACTAATGGACACTGATGAGGGGGCACTGAAGGGCACTGATGAGGTGGCACTGATGAGAAGGCACTAATATGCAGCACTGATGGGTGGCACTGATATGCAGCACTGATGAGCACTTATATGTGGCACTGTTGGGCACTGATAGGCAGAACTTATGGGCAATGATAGGTGGCACAGATAGGCGGCACTGATGGACACTGATAGACTCGGATGGGCAGCACTGATGGGTGACACTGATGGGCACTGATAGGTGGCACTGTTGGGCACTGATAGGCAGAACTTACGGGAAATGATAGGTGGCACGGATAGGCAGCACTGATGGGCACTGATGGGCGGCACTGATGGGTGACACTGATGGGACTGATGAGCAGGCACTGATGGGCAGTGAAAGGCAGCACTGATTGACATCACTGATGGGCACAAATTGGCATCACTGATGGGCACAGGTTGGCATTACAGATGGGCACAGAGTGGCATCACTGCTGGGCACTGATTACCTATACAGGTCTCCCCTGTGAGGAGATGTCGCTGATGGGCTCTCCTCTCTGTCAGTTTGAGGAGAGGAGAGCTGATAAACGGAATCTCCTTATTTACATTGGACACAGCTGATCACATGGGTAAAGAGTTGCGAGACTGGGCAACATCATATGACATCTGCCCAGAACAAGAGAGCATTAATATACGTCTAAACCCAATTGGAAATCCTATGTAAGCTTTAACATGTTAATGTAATTTCAAAAGGAAAATAAAAAAAGGAGGTTCGGATTTTAAATGAGGTGCATGCAAGACAGCAGGTACATAGTGGGGATACACCACATAAGGGAATCATATGTATATATAAGTAGAGTCATATATCAACACACAGTGGCGGCCCACGCATTGTGGGCGCACAGGCGCCGCCCCCCCTAACACCTCCGCCACCCTCCCTATTCATGTGCCCGGCCCCTTTCAGGATGCCGGACACATGAAATATTATGGCGGGGATAGGCGGGGGGGTGTATCTTGAAGCACATGATTAGAGCCAGGGGCTCTAATAGACTTTAAAACTGGGTGGGATCGGGGTGCAGAGCACAGCGTCCTGATCCCACCCTGTTGTGTGACATAGCAAATTAATTTTCACAGTAACGTTCCTCCCTGCCAATCAGGAGGCAGGTCAGTGAGACCTGTCTCCCAATTGGCCAAAGCATTAGGCAATCCTATTGAATGCCTAACGCTTTGGCGAAAGAGGAGGATACACAGCAGAGAAGGCCTGAGGAGCCGAGTGGACACCGGAGCTGCCACTTCCCTCCACTGCAGAAGAGTAGGAGGAGAGCCCCGTCACTCCAGGAGAGGAGCAGAGCCCCACCACATGAGCGGTATGTGCCACCGTACCGGCCGCGGGGGTACGGGGGGGATGGTGAAGTGACAGCCAGGGGACGCGCCTGGCTGCATATAATGGGCACGGTGGCTGTATTTGATGGACACAGTGGCTGCATATGATAAGCACAGTGGCTGTATTTGCTGGTCACAGTGGCTGTATTTGATGCGCACAGTGGCTGCATATGATGGACACAGTGGCTGTAATTGATGGCACAGTGGTTGTATTTGCTAGGCACAGTGGCTGCATATGATGGCACAGTGGCTGTATTTGCTGGGCACAGTGGCTGTATTTGATGGGCACAGTGGCTGCATATGATGAGCACCGTGGCTGTATTTGCTAGGCACAGTGGCTGCATATGATGGGCACAGTGGCTGTAATTGATGGCACAGTGGCTGTATTTGATGGGCACAGTGGCTGTATTTGATGGGCACAGTGGCTGCACGTGATGGGCACAGTGGCTGTATTTGCTAAGCACAGTGGCTGCATATGATGGGCACAGTGGTTGTATTTTGATGGGCACAGTGGCTGTATTTGATGGGCACAGTGGCTGCATATGATGGGCACAGTGGCTGTATTTGCTAAGCACAGTGGCTGCATATGATGGGCACAGTGGCTGTATTTGCTAAGCACAGTGGCTGCATATGATGGGCACAGTGGCTGTATTTTGATGGGCACAGTGGCTGTATTTGATGGGCGCAGTGGCTACATATGATGGGCACAGTGGCTGTATTTTGATGGGCACAGTGGCTGTATTTGATGGGCACAGTGGCTGCATATGGTGGGCACAGTGGCTGTATTTGCTAAGCACAGTGGCTGCATATGATGGGCACAGTGGCTGTATTTGCTGGGCAGAGTGGCTTCATATGATGGGCACAGTGAGGCTGCAATTGATGTTTTTTTTTAAGTATTTTTCAGAATTTTTCAGTTTGTTTGCACCCCCCAAAAATTTTGAGCACCAGCCGCCACTGTCAACACATATAAGAGATGGTGATGTTGAGAGCAAATTTTATTGGACATCAACAAATAATGGAAAAATACATAATTGCAGTGATCCGTACATGTAATAAAAACATTGCCCCGACGATTTAATCGGATCAATTAACTTTCAATTAACCACTTGCCGACCAGCCACCGTCATTATACTGCGGCAGGTCAGAGCGATCCCACGAACCATCGTAGCTGTACGTCTGCTTTTTTTTAAGCAGGATAGCAGGAGTGCCCGTGGGGGTGCCAATGCTCGTGACCGGCGGTCGCGATGACTGCCGGCCACGCAAGATCGCGGGCACGAGAAGCAGAACAGGGACGCGTGTGTGTGTAAACACACACGTCCCTGTTCTGTGAGGAGAATAGATGCAGATTGTGAGTTCCTAATAGCTAGGAACCACGATCCATCATCTCCTATAGTCACTCCCATCCCCCCACAGTTAGAACACACAGTCAGGGAACACAGTTAACCCCTTGATCGCCCCCTAGTGTTAACCCCTTCCCTGACAGTGACATTTATACAGTAATCAGTGCATTTTTATAGCACTGATCGCTGTATAATTGTTAATTGTCCCAAAAATGAGTCATAAGTGTCCGATGTGTCCGCCATAATGTCGCGGTCTTGATAAAAATCGCAGAACGCCAACATTATTAGAAAAAAATAAAAATAAATAAAAATGCCATAAATCTATCCCCTATTTTGTAGACGCTATAACTTTTGCGCAAACCAATCAATATACGCTTATTGCGATTTTTATTACCAAAAATATGTAGAAGAATACATATTGGCCTAAACTGAGGAAAAAAATTGCTTTTTAAAAGTATATGTCAGTATATAAAAAAAAAAGAATGAAATCACACACAGAGGTACTTTGTTATATCGTGATGGAGAGAACGATGCGAGACTCCTTCCTCCGCTCAGAACATCCATCTATGGCACATGCCATTAAGATGAGACAGAACGGCTCAGACAAATCCCAGAATCCTCCTGGTCCCGGCCTGATTTCCCCCAGGTAGTCCGGGGTTCTGGCAGAACAGAGCTCTGCACAATGTCATTGGCTGCATGCACCAGCAGATATCTGTATGGTGCCCGGTATTACCTAATGTCCCCGTCCTACGAGGCTGCATGTGCCCCGTCATATTCAGATGTGGATGCATTAAACAGATATATGAAAAATATACTGTATATATATATATATATATATATATATATATATATATATATATATATATACATATATATATATATATATATATATATATATATATATATATATATATATATAAAATTGTATAAATATACCATTTAAATTACATATAAATATTAATTAACTATATAAAATATATTAAACATATCTGTATCTATCCTTTCCTGCATCCCAAACCTTCAATGTATACATACAGTATCTCACAAAAGTAAGTACACCCCTCACATTTTTGTAAATATTTTCTTCTATCTTTTCATGTGACAACACTGAAGAAATGACACTTTGCTACAATGTAAAGTAGTGAGTGTACAGCTTGTATAACAGTGTAAATTTGCTGTCCCCTCAAAATAACTCAACACACAGCCATTAATGTCTAAACTGCTGGCAGCAAAAGTGAGTACACCCCTAAGTGAAAATGTTCAAATTGGGCCCAAAGTGTCAATGTTTTGTGTGGCCACCATTATTTTCCAGCACTGCCTTAACCCTCTTGGGCATGGAGAGCTTCACAGGTTACCACTGGAGTCCTCTTCCACTCCTCCATGACGACATCACGGAGGATGCCCCACAGATGATTAATAAGGTTTAGGTCTGGGGACATGCTTGGCCAGTCCATCACCTTTACACTCAGCTTCTTTAGCAAGGCAGTGGTCGTCTAGGAGGTGTGTTTGGGGTCGTCATCATGTTGGAATACTGCCCTGCGGCCCAGTCTCTGAAGGGAGGGGATCATGCTCTGCTTCAGTATGTCACAGTACATGTTGGCATTCATGGTTCCCTCAATGAACTGTAGATCCCCAGTGCCGGCAGCACTCATACAGCCCCAGACCATGACACTCCCACCACCATGCTTGACTGTAGACAAGACACACTTGTCTTTGTACTCCTCACCTGGTTGCCGCCACACACGCTTGACACCATTTAAACCAAATAAGATTATCTTGGTCTCATCAGACCACAGAACATGGTTCAAGTAATCCATGTCCTTAGTCTGCTTGTCTTCAGCAAACTGTTTGCGGGCTTTCTTGTGCATCATCTTTAGAAGAGGCTTCCTTCTGGGACAACAGCCATGCAGTTTGATGCAGTGTGAGGCGTATGGTCTGAGCACTGACAGGTTGACCCCCCACCCCTACAACCTCTGCAGCAATGCTGGCAGCACTCATACATCTATTTCCCAAAGACAACCTCTGGATATGACGCTGAGCCACGTGACCTCAACTTCTTTGGTGGACCATGGCGAGGCCTGCTCTGAGTGGTACCTGTCCTGTTAAACCGCTGTATGGTCTTGGTCACCGTGCTGCAGCTCAATTTCAGGGTCTTGGTAACCTTCTTAAAGCCTAGGACTTCTTTATGTAGAGCAACAATTCTTTTTTTCAAATCCTCATAGGGTTCTTTGCCATGAGGTGCCATGTTGAACTTCCAGTGACCAGTATGAGAGAGTGAGAGTGATAATACTAAATTTAACACACCTGCTCCCCATTCACACCTGAGACCTTGTAACACTAACGAGTCACATGACACCGGGGAGGGAAAATGGCTAATTGGGCCCAAGACTGACCTCCACCGATTAAGACATTTTGATGTTTGCATAATTCCCACCAAGAGCCAGCCCACTGCTTGCATTTTAATATTTGCTTAAGTCCAGGGTGTTGGGATGTACAGCACCCCATTGGCCCCTCCCACCAGCCATAATCTTCCTGCATCGCAGAGAGAGGCACAGAGACTTAGTGATTATGTCACTGGGTCTAAACTAAGGTATGTAAAGAAAACAGAGATTTTTTTTTTTGAAAACCTGGTGAATTATTATTTATATATGTATTATTACATATTAATTTATTTTATTTATTATTTATTTATAATGCTTTTTAGTTATGTGTGTATTTATTTTACATCTATTTATTTATATCTTATAGCAATTTTTTTTTTTTGTTATTTGAGCAGGAATTCGTGCAAAATCACGCGACAAAATGTGCATATGCGGCCATTCATTTCTACGGGAATAAAAAACGCTCAAATCTGCTCCATTCAAGCTACGAAAAAATGCTCCAGCACTTTTTTGAGCTTCAGGCGTTTGGCTTCAGGTTATTTGGACTGGAGATGTGAACCGTCTCCATAGAGAATAATTGATTTTTTTCTCCTCCAGCGTTTTGGAGCTTCGAGCTTTGCGCTAAGATGTGAATGAGGCCTAAAGGCATGTAAACGCACTGGATATAAACACTGGATATAAAACGCGTTTTTCTGCCAGCAGGAACCTGCATGCCCTTCTGAAAGACGCACATGCCCATGTGGATAAGGCCTAACTGTAGCCTTTGTCTTGATAACCAAACAGACGGAGACATCGCCGCCCAGGAAGGAACATTTCCACCTGACACTTGGAGTGGAGAAGAAGGTCAATGTTGGTGGGTGAGTGGGGGGGGGGGGATGTGTGGGTGAGGGGGGGCCGGGGGGGTCAAAGCTCGGACTCTGGATGATGGGAAACGGGTCTTGCTGTGTCTGAAGTTGGAACAGATCAAGGTTCATGTTCAGCCCCAAAAAGGAAATTGGCTCTTATCTGCCGTCACAACGTAGCGTTTTGTATCAGAGAGCCGAGCGGCGGCTGGTTAGTGTCGCGGAACGCGCTGCGTAGCCACAGGTGAAAACTTTAATTCGTGCCATTCCCCGGGACGGCGTGGAAGGGGCTATTATGTAGCAGCTAATTGCTCCACGTCTCAGGTAATTAGCTAAACGTTCCGAAGACGGACCTTTTAGGGGGAAAGCAGCAAAAGAGGCATCAATTTTCAAGAGCAGCTGGGATCCTCCCTGGTTATTGTAACCTCTGCCAGAGCCGCCCGGATAAACGCTTCCAGTGGCGGCACAGCCAGGGTTAAACAACCAGTCCCATCCACCGCAAAGTCTGTAAAATCATAGTGACACCAAGACAAACACCGCCAGACGATGGATGGGGGGAGGCGTTCACCCGTGTGACACCTTCTCAACATGGACTCAGATTGTCAGAGAAATATCCACGGGGAAGGCAATGAGACCCACACATTCCACAATATGATTGTATAAGTCCCAAAATCTCAGCTACAAAGTCCTTGTTTATCTATCTATCTATCTATCTATCTATCTATCTATCTATCTATCTATCTATCTATCTATCTATCTATCTATCTATCTATCTATCTATCTATCTATCTATCCATCTATCCATCCATCCATCCATCCTTCCTTCCTTCCTTCCTTCCTTTACATTTTTTTTTTACAAATAAATATGTGAAAAGTGTGGGGTACATTTGTATTCAGCCCCCGGAGTCAATACTTTGTAGAACCGCCTTTCACTGCAATTACAGCTGCAATGTTAATGGTAAGAACCTCGTGCTACAGAAATAAAATGTGCAAATGTTGTTAAAGCTGCTCCCCTTAAAGTGCAGTGTGCTGACTTTAGTGTAAAAGTGATATGTGATTGGGGGCGCTGGTGAAAGTGCTATGCAAAAATCCTAATAATTAATAATATACATTTGTGATTAAACAAACAATAAAGTACATAGTGCTATTTGATGAATCAAAATAAAATAATACAAAAATTAACAATCAATACTATTAGGGATTAATTCATTAATCATCAACGTGCTCATCGGGTGATATTCACAAAGATTTGCCTTTTTTTTTTAATTCAGAGGGTAAGTTTTTTTAAATTAGAATACTGCGCTGCCACCATGTGCCAAGCATTTGGCATTTTGTGTATTTCCTTTGCACAGTCCACCAATGGGAGCATTTGACAGACTGCGCCGCCTGTCAAACTTGGCAAGCTCCGATATATTTGTTGCAGCCACAGCTTGCGTACTGCCCCCCCCCACACACACACACACACACACAGTCTACTGTGGTAAGTCTTAGGTAGGCAATTGGGGGGCATAAAAAAAGCAGATCAGCCACCTGTTTTGGCCACGTCTATGCCATATTTGTAAAGGAGCCTAAAATTTTCTTGTCTGGGAATCTTCCATAGTGGTGTTGCGGTTGAATAAGATGCACGGCCTCTAAACTGAACCATTTAGTTACAAAGTAACAAAATTGCAGGGAAGGTTCACCTGAAAAAATGGTGAATGTGTGCAACTCATCATGACAACAGCGCTTATATATTATCCATCAGGACTGGATCAGTGCAGGAAAACAATTCCGCAAGAAAGGTACAGGTAAAAAAAAATGATATGATATGAAAAGCAACTCAACGCGTTTCAGAGCTCTTGTTTTTAATCAATATTTTTTATTTGGTTGGCGGAAATAGTAGAGAGATAACTAATCCTTGCATTTTTATGCAGATTTTACCTTATGTAGCGCCCTCTAGTGCTAGAAATGCAGATAGTTCTTTTTTTTTTGTAAGTGTAGGTAAATTGTTGCAGGCTTTGCTGACAGCCAAGTCTGTCTTTGTTTGTGTCCTGGTTTGGCAGAAATCCAGGGAGAGCTGGATGACTTACAGGCAGCATCACTTAGACCTCCCCCCTAATTCTCAAATGTTCTGGTGTCTTCTAGAAGAATGGGAGTGGAAGTAAGGTAGAGCTGCCTGGAGTATTGTGAGGATCCCTGACCAATCCCCAACTTGGATTGGCAGAGGGCAGGCCCCTTCAAATACTTAGGGTCAACCCAGCTGGGGAGGAGTTGTGTTCGGGTGGAAGCTGGAGATGGAGTGTTAGACTGTCGTGGCCTTTGGGGGCGTGTCGACCTTGGGCCTGGGCTCAGGTGTGGATGGGATATTCCTAAAACCACATTGGTGTCCTGGACAGGAGGATCGGGAGTAGGGAGGACAGTGGGAGAACACTGCCGGGCAGTTCTCCAGGAGGAACAGGAACAGCCAAGAGGGGCTGATGAGTGACACACAGTCTGGAGGACAGGGAGGCACGCCTGAGAGGACTGGGATGGAGCAGCCTGGGATAGGTGCAGAGCCAGTCAGGAGGACTGTGGTGGCACGGGCAGTGGAAAGAAGCAGCTGCAGCCAGGAGGTGGTACTGGGAGCAGTAGCCACATATGGGACAGCTAGCACTAAAGACTACCTCATTTTGCTACACCATAGGGGCCCGCGGTCCCTGCCTGCAAAGGGCACTTGCTTTGGGCCTGGCTGAGTCAGTGTCAGGCCCCAATCACAGGGCTAGCTGGTCCTGGGAGTGATAGTCTGCAAGCAAGTGTAAGCGCTGGAGATGAAGAAAAGAGTGTTATATATACCAGAGTGTATATAGTTCAGTCCCTAAATCTCCTATCTTTAATCAAGTGGGCATCCCATATGGACCCATCCCCATCCAAGTTCTATTCCCCCAATAAAACAAAACAAAGTACTTGGGGACCCGGGTCCTGCCCCAGGGGACATGTATCAATGCAAAAAAAAGTTTTAAAAACGGCTGTTTTTTCGGGAGCAGTGATTTTAATAATGCTTAAAGTGAAACAAAAAAAGTGTAATATTCCTTTAAATTTCGTACCTGGGGGGTGTCTATAGTATGCCTGTAAAGGGGCGAATGTTTGCAGTCTGACAGCAAAATGACATTTCTAAAGGAAAAAAAAGTCTTGACTCTTCAGGTCTGGTATGGATTTTAAGGGGAACCCCGTGCCAAAAAATTTTTTAAAAAAAGGGCGTGGGGTCCCCCCAAAAATCCATTCCAGACCCTTATCCGAGCACGCAACCTGGCAGGCCGCAGGAAAAGAGTTGAGGATGAGAGAGCGCCCCCCCCCCCCTCTCCTGAACCGTACCAGGCCACATGCCCTCAACATTGGGAGCCCCCCAAAGCACCTTGTCCCCATGTTGAAGGAATATTACACTTTAATTGTTTCACTTTAAGCATTATTAAAATCACTGCTCCCGAAAAAAGTCTGTTTTTAAAACTTCTTTTTGCATTGATCCATGTCCCCTGGGGCAGGACCCAGGTCCCCAAACACTTTTTATGACAATAACTTGCATATAAGCCTTTAAAATTAGCACTTTTGATTATGCATGTTCGTGTCCCATAGACTTTAACAGTTACATAATTACATAGTTACATAGTAGGTGAGGTTGAAAAAAGACACAAGTCCATCAAGTACAACCTATGTGTGTGATTATATGTCAGTATTACATTGTATATCCCTGTATGTTGCGGTGGTTCAGGTGCTTATCTAATAGTTTATCTAAAAGCCTATCATCTACTAGGACCCCCAGGTCCTTTTCCATCCTAGATTCCCCCAGAGGTTCTCCCCCCCCAGTGTATAGATTACATTCATATTTTTGCCACCCAAATGCATTATTTTACATTTTTCTACATTAAACCTCATTTGCTCACCCCATTAATTTGTTCAGATCTTCTTGCAAGGTTTCAGCCAATGGCTTCAGCCAAACACTAATATAATATATATAGATATGAACAAAAATTAGGAAAATAACAAAAGGTGGGACTTTGTGTGAGGAAGGGGGGCCGTACAGATCCCATCCTCCATCCCATATAAGTATGTATAAAGGGGTTGAGGGGCGGGACTTTGAGTGAAGCACACGGATGCATAAGAGAAATGAATTTAGAAAATGGTTTATTAATTGAGTCATTTCTTAGAACATAAGTTGGGGGTATACAGTTCAGTACATAAATTGCATATCAATGCCTCAAATTACATATCACATATAAATGCATTGTCCAACCAAGGTTTAAAACAGTATTTTACAAGTACACGGGTCACGTAATAACATGATTAATTGCATTGCAGGAAATACTCATAAAAGTAGCTTGTGCATTAAAGCGCCATTAGAAATAATAGTAAAGATAAGATAAGTAGGAAAAATAATCTAAAAACATACATAATGACTCTATTGGAAGATATATGTCAGTATTTTACAGTTGCACGGGTCACTTCAGAGCGTGATTAATTGCAGTGTAAATGATACTGGAAAACAAAAATGGATGCATTAAAGCATCACTTGGGGAAAAAAAAGGAGTAAATATACTTGGTGAAGAGAAACGGCTGTGGTAGGTTCATGAATGCACTGTTGTAACGGTAGTTGTTAGCTCTACGCGTTTCGTGACCTTAAAGTCGCTCATCAGGAGCAAAACCGTATTGGTTATCTAAAAAGATGAAAAACAGGGACATGGGGGACATGGGTGGTTATCTGAAAAAATGCATGGGCAAATGCAGAAAATGTGAAAACCCCACACATATCCATACATTTGTCCCACAAACTTACATGAGCGTGACCGCGCATGGGAGAGATCATCGCCGCACAAGACAATCCGGCCAAGGATGCCACTACCCGGAGCTGAGGGGGCCCGACCCGGCAGCACAGCCAGCAGCGGCAATATCCCCAAGTAGTGACGGGAAAGAGGTGAATGGGAGGTATGGTGCATGGGAGAAGTGAATGGCCCCAGACGGGGGAACCTGCTGGAGAAAAAGCAGCTAGTGAATGGAGTGCACTGGAATGGAAAGGGAATATGGGGGAATGTGTAGTGATGGAGAGTGAGAAATGATGAGGATCATAGTGAGGAGATGAAGAGAGGTGAAGAGAAGAAAGGAAAGGGAGAGGAAAGATAGGCAATGGGAAGAGAGGAGGAAAGAGAGAAGGGGGAGGAAAAGGGGGAAAAAGCGAATGAGAGTAAATAAAATGAAAAAAGATTGCCTGCTGCACAGTGAAATTGGACAAGAAAGCCAAGGAAAGTGGTGTGAGGATAAAACTAGGCATCAAAGACAGAGGTGCCAATCACGCCTTGAGGGGGGTAAAAACCCCAGCCGGGTGAGCCGTCCAGATCCGACCTCCAACGTCATGCTGTAGCCAAGTGAGCAACAGGGATCACACCAAAGGAGCCTGGCATAGCCAGCCCTGGGCGTCAACCTGATCTCCCCACTGCTGAAGATGGAGAAGCCGGTCTCTCTTTCCTCCTCTCTTCCCATTGCCTATCTTTCCTCTCCCTTTCCTTTCTTCTCTTCACTTCTCTTCATCTCCTCACTATGATCCTCATCATTTCTCACTCTCCATCACTACACATTCCCCCATATTCCCTTTCCATTCCAGTGCACTCCATTCACTAGCTGCTTTTTCTCCAGCAGGTTCCCCCGTCTGGGGCCATTCACTTCTCCCATGCACCATACCTCCCATTCACCTCTTTCCCGTCACTACTTGGGGATATTGCCACTGCTGGCTGTGCTGCCGGGTCGGGCCCCCTCAGCTCCGGGGAGTGGCATCCTTGGCCGGATTGTCTTGTGCGGCGATGATCTCTCCCATGCGCGGTCACGCTCATGTAAGTTTGTGGGACAAATGTATGGATATGTGTGGGGGTTTTCACATTTTCTGCATTTGCCCATGCATTTTTTCAGATAACCACCCATGTCCCCCATGTCCCTGTTTTTCATCTTTTTAGATAACCAATACGGTTTTGCTCCTGATGAGCGACTTTAAGGTCGCAAAACGTGTAGAGCTAACAACTACCGTTACAACAGTGCATTCATGAACCTACCACAGCCGTTTCTCTTCACCAAGTATATTTACTCCTTTTTTTTCCCAAGTGATGCTTTAATGCATCCATTTTTGTTTTCCAGTATCATTTACACTGCAATTAATCACGCTCTGAAGTGACCCGTGCAACTGTAAAATACTGACATATATCTTCCAATAGAGTCATTATGTATGTTTTTAGATTATTTTTCCTACTTATCTTATTTTTACTATTATTTCTAATGGCGCTTTAATGCACAAGCTACTTTTATGAGTATTCCCTGCAATGCAATTAATCATGTTATTACGTGACCCGTGTACTTGTAAAATACTGTTTTAAACCTTGGTTGGACAATGCATTTATATGTGATATGTAATTTGAGGTATTGATATGCAATTTATGTACTGAACTGTATACCCCCAACTTATGTTCTAAGAAATGACTCAATTAATAAACCATTTTCTAAATTCATTTCTCTTATGCATCCGTGTGCTTCACTCAAAGTCCCGCCCCTCAACCCCTTTATACATATATCTGTCTATCTGTCTGTCTATCTATCTATCTATCTATCTATCTATCTATCTATCTATCTATCTATCTATCTATCTATCTATCTATCTATCTATCTATCTATCTATCTATCTATCTATCTATTTATCTATCTATCTATCTATCTATCTATCTATCTATCTATCTATCTATCTATCTATCTATCTATCTATCTATCTATCTATATGTATATATATGTATGTATGTATGTATGTATGTATGTATGTATGTATGTATGTATGTATGTATGTATGTGTGTGTGTGTAGATAGATAGATAGATAGATAGATAGATAGATAGATAGATAGATAGATAGATAGATAGATAGATAGATAGATAGATAGATCTATCTATATTAGATATAGATATAAAATTGCCACTCAAGTAATTTTGTATTTTAACAACATTTCAAATTACATTTCTGTAGCTGTAGTCCGCCAAAAATAAAATTCAATGCAATTTGGCAACCTGTAGGCAGCTGGTATACATAGCACCCCCCAGAAATGTCATTTCCCTCTTCTGTGATTCATTCATCTGGTTTCTCGGATGTCTGCACTAAGATAGATGTAACATTTTAGGCATCCTCACAGCAGGAATTTCATTTTTGGCGAGATACTCCTTAAATATTGATTTGGTTCTAAAGGGATGCAGACACTGCAACTTTCCACATTCGAACACTGAAAATGCACCAGGTTGTTATAATGAGTGCAGACCCTTCCACTCAGGAATTAGTCTGGAAAGGACATAGTGGAACCAGCAGCTTTTTCTTTAGAACAGACAGAGGTAGGAATCAATATAATGATCACCCAAAGGGGGACTGTTTTTTTCCTTCTCAACAAAAGTGGAGTTACACTTTAAGGATCGGTAAATTGGAGCAATCCTATGTAAACAGTCACAGTTGGTGGATATGGACAAAATCAGTTATTACCAACATTTTTTTTTTTTTGTTTTCTTTTTTCCACAAAACCTGATATTACTATTTTAGTGATCTTCCTGACCCCTCGAAATATTCAAGCCAAGCCTGAACTTCATTGTGATTTTTTTTTTTCCTTTTTTTTTCTTTTTGGTTTTTCTTCAGCGTTAGCTCTGAATTTTGGCCTGTGTTCTCCGCCGACTTCAGATCCACTTCCCCGCTCATAATCCAATTATTGACATTGAGATCCAAGTAACCTTCACTCAGCATGGAAAAGAATTTGAAGCTTCGGAGGCAGGGAGGATATCAAAGTGGGTTAGAGGCTGCAGGGGGATTTGGTGGGATGACTGAGACTCGGGGAGGGCGGCGGGGAGACGTCTCCATAACAACTAAATAGGATGGAGGCTTGGAGTAGCCTGCGGCGATGGACTGACCCGGGGTGAAGGAGGACCCCCTGTCAGAGGTGAAACTTAGATAAACACAAGTCATCAGGAGTAAAGGAAGGATTTGGCAACTCGATATGCATGTGTTTACCTTTTTACTGCCAGGATATGCTCTAATCTATACTGTGCTATCCACAGAATTTATATATATATATATATATATATATATATATATATATAATGAATCAATGAGGTTGTATTTTATTTTTTACAGTCATACACTTTTATAATGATGTTTCATTTATATATATATATATATATATATATATATATATATATATACACACACACATACATACATACATTGCCCTGAAAGAGTATTCATACCCCTTGAAATTTTCCACATTTTGTCATGTTACAACCAAAAACGTAAATGTATTTTATTTGGACTGTATGTGATAGACCAACACAAAGTTGGACATAATTGTGAAGTGGAATTAAAATGATAAATGTTTTTTTAACATTTTTAAAAAATAAATATCTGAAAAGTCTGGGGGGGGGGGTGCATTTGTATTCAGCCACATTTACTCCGATTCCCCTAACTAAAATCTAGTGGAACCAATTGCCTTCATAAGTCACCTAATTCGTAAATAGAGTCCACCTGTGTGTAAATTAATGTCAGTATAAATACAGCTGTTCTGTGAAGCCCTCAGAGGTTTGTTACAGAACCTTAGAGAACAAACAGCATAATGAAGGCCAAGGAACACCCCAGACAGGTCAGGGATAAAGTTGTGGAGAAGTATAAACCAGGGTTAGGTTATAAAAAAATATCCCAAGCTTTAAACATCTCACGGAGCTCTGTTCAATCCATCATCCGAAAATGTAAAGAGTATGGCCCAACCGCAAACCTACCAAGACATGACCGTCCACCTAAACTGACCGGCCGGGCAAGGAGAGCATTCAGAGAAGCAGCAAAGAGGCCCATGGTAACTCTGGAGGAGCTGCAGAGATCCACAGCTCAGGAGGGAGAATCTGTCCACAGGACAACTATTAGTCGTGTTCTCCACAAATCTGACCTTTATGGAAGAGTGGCAAGAGGAAAGACATGCTGAAAGAAAGTCATAAGAAACAAACAGCCACAAACAGCCGTTTGCAGTTTGTGAAAAGCCATGTGAGGGACACAGCAAACATGTGGAAGAAGGTGCTCTGGTCAGATGAGACCAAAATTGAACTTTTTGGCCTAAAAGTAAAACGCTGTGTGGTGGAAAACTAACACTGCACATCACCCTGAACACACCATCCCCACTGTGAAACATGGTGGTGGCAGCATCATGTTGTGGGGATGCTTTTCTTCAGCAGGGACAGGGAAACTGGTCAGAGTTGATAGGAAGATGGATAGAGCCAAATACAGGACAATCTTAGAAGAAAACCTGTTCCAGCAGGACAACGACCCTAAAGTTGTTTTTCCAGGGGTTGGGCTTGGCCCCTTAGTTCCAGTGAAGGGAACTCTTAAGGCGTCAGCATACCAAGACATTTTGAACATTTTCATGCTCCTAACTTTGTGGGAACAGTTTGGGGATGGCCTCTTCCTGTTCCAACATGACTGCTCACCAGTGCCCAAAGCCATAAAGACATGGATGAGTGAGTTTGGGGTGGAGGAACTTGACTGGCCTGCACAGAGTCCTGACCTCAACCCAATAGAACACCTTTGGGATGAATTAGAGAGGAGACTCCAAGCCAGGCCTTCTTGTCCAACATTAGTGCCTGACCTGTGGACAGCCTTCCCAGAAGAGTTGAAGCTGTTATAGCTGCAAAGGGTGGGCCAACTTAATATTGAACCCTACGGACTAAGACTGGGATGTCATTAAAGTTCATGTGCGTGTAAAGGCAGGCGTCCCAATACTTTTAAAAATGTAGGAGATAGATAAATAGATAGATAGATAGATAGATAGATAGATAGATAGATAGATAGATAGATAGATAGATAGATAGATAGATAGATAGATAGATGAAATTGATACGTAGAAATAGTTGTGGGGTAGACTGAACTACAACAGAGAATATATTAGCAGGAAATCTGGGATGTGAACATAGAGCCGGGATAGTTATGAGCAATGTCTGTTGTCATCCCACTGAAATATCAGACAAGACATAAACAGTTACTGGAGAAGGGTGGAAAAGCTTTTGAGACAATTGAGATGCAATTTTTGGGGGCCCCCAAATTAAAGGTTCTGAAGAGAGGAGATGTGGGGGTCATCTGGGCATGTTTAGCAGAATGCTATTATTGTATCAGTAACCTCAGCATGGGAATGGTAATCCCGTTACCACATGTGAGGCAGATTTACAAATGCACATTTAGCAGGAATAGATAACAGGCCCTCTGATTAACCAGCTCAATCCTCTGATGTCTGTGTTTCCATTATATAATGGGAATGTTTTCATGTTGCTGTACACAGCATACACAAGTATCATTTTCTATAAATGTAAGACTTTTAGAAACACCCGCTAAACACAGCTTTGTGACAACAGTGACTCCTGCTGGTGGGAAGGAGGACTACACTAAATACAAATGGATGCATAAGATTTTCGGAATAGCTCAACCTTTTCAGTTTTATTCAAAGGGACATACAGTATCAAATGTGTAAAACCTCAAGATTCTTCTGTGAATAATAAAATATTTCACATTTTTAGTTGATACAAACTTTACACTGTTAACTGAAATTAACATAAAAATGTATTAATTGAAAATCAGTCGTGGTTTCCTCATTTCGAGTTGCCCTAGTTTTTTTAATGTATTATTTTTTTAAGACAAATGCATAGTTGCCAGCAAGAGCATCTAATTACAAGGTAAAGGGTGGTCACAGTGGTCAGAATGGTTGAAACTGATAGAAATGTACGGAATAGTCAGAATTGGTAGGAATGGGTCAGAACTGAGCAAAATGGTTAGAATTGGTTGGAAATATTAGAATGGTCAGGATTGGTAGAAATGGTCTGATAAGTCAGAATTGGTCAGAATTGGTAGAAATAGGTCAGAAATGTTCAGAATAGGTCAGAATTGATAGGAATGGTCAGAATTGGTTGGAAAAGTCAGAATACTTAAGACTGGTAGATACTCAAAGTCAGAATTGATAGGAATGGTCAGAAATAGTAGGAATGGGTCAGAATTGGTTGCAGTGGTCAGAATTGGTAAGAATGGGTCAGGATGGTCACATCGGTCAGAATGGTCAAAACTTATAGAAAAGGTCAGAATGGTCAGAATAGGTAGGGATGAGTCAGAATTGAGCAAAATAGTTAGAATTGGTTGGAAATGTCAGAATAGTCAGGATTGGTAGACATGGTCTGATCAGTCAGAATTGGTAGAAATAGGCCAGAAATGGGTCAGAAATGGTCAAAATTGGTCAGACTGGGTCAGAATTGATAGGAATGGTCAGAATGGTCAGGATGGATAGATAAGTCAGAATTGGTCCTAATTAATAGAAATGGGTCAGAATTTGTGAGAATGGTCAGAATTGGAAAGAATGGGTCAGAATTGAGCAGAATGGTTCAGAAATGGTTGGAAAGGT
This sequence comes from Lithobates clamitans, assembly GCA_037952925.1. Classification (NCBI taxonomy): domain Eukaryota; kingdom Metazoa; phylum Chordata; class Amphibia; order Anura; family Ranidae; genus Lithobates; species Lithobates clamitans. Next base: position 477,862 of record JBBGZY010001808.1, on the reverse strand, counting down.
CACAATGGTCAGGATGGGTAGAAATGGTCAAATAAGCCAGAATTGGTAGGAATGATCAGAATTAGTAGGAACGGGTCATAACTGGTCATAGTGGTCAAAATTGGTGGGAATGGGTCAAAATTGGTCAGAATAGTTAGAATGTTCAGAATTGGTCAGAATGCTTGGAAAGAACTTTTACTTTAATACGTTTTAAATGGCTGACAGTACCACTTAAATAATGATACTAAATAGTTCAGTAACTCTTTTCCCAAGAACGATGTGTCTAACCACTGAAGCAAGTTAGAATCCTGCCTGAACTCCATTTACTGCCTAACACGACCTTAAGAGATTTTTCATTCTCCTATAGTTTTTGACTATTTACATTTATGTGTATTAATTAGTTAATTTATTGGGTAAAAAAAGTGTATATCTTCTATCTGTATTTATATTTGAAACAACAATAAAAAGATTGAGTCAGGAAAAAATTTGCAGGTCAACTTCTAAGAGAAAAATGGCTACAGTACGACCTAGTCCATTAAAAGTTACATTACACATTAAAGAGTTCAATGGCAATAAACCCAAGAGGGTTAAGGCAGTGCGGGAAAATAATGGTGGCCACACAAAATATTGACACTTTGGGCCCAATTTGGACATTTTCACTTAGGGGTGTACTCATATTTATTGCCAGCGGTTTAGACATTAATGGCTGTGTGTTGAGTTATTTTGAGGGTCAGACAGCAAATTTACACTGTTATACAAGCTGTACACTCACTACTTTACATTGTAACAAAGTGTCATTTCTTCAGTGTTGTCACATGAAAAGATAGAATGAAATATTTACAAAAATCTGAGGGTGTACTCACTTTTGTGACATACTGTAAATCCATCATTTAGGTTGTCCAACCATGTAAATTCATTGTTACATAGTAGGTGAGGTCGAAAAAAGACACAAGCCCATCAAGTCCAACCTATGTGTGTGATTATATTGTCAGTTGTAACAACCCAACGCCGTCGCCCACTCATGTTTACCCGCTGCGCTCCCGCTACTAAATGACAGATCCCTGCCGCTGGGGCACCAGGCATACCTGGTGATGTCATTGACCAAATATGATCAGGACCTGAATCTCATCCCTCTCTCACAGTATTGTAGACTCAGAATCGTATGAAGATTTAAAATGATAGAAAAAAAAACAAATCTGAGGGCATTTACATGCACCATGATAAATAAAACGTATGAGTAGCTGTAAAACGACTTCAAACTGAAGTTCCCCTTTAAGAGCACCATTTCTGGGACTTTGCGTAACGAGCGGTGACATTTATCGAGAAAGGGGGTAAGACGGGTTTCCCTAAATGCCAAGTCAGGGATGTTCCAGTCTCCAATGATTTATGATGTGCCAGTATGTACAAAGTAGTAACAATTTAAAACACATTTGGTTGTTTTTTTTATGGTTAGTATTAGACAGTTAAAAGGCTGTCCTAATCCAGTTCTAATTCACTAGAGAAATATATTATAGTCCAAATATCTTCCAAATAAACCCGCAAATTCCTTGGACATAGTAAGTGAATTTGAACTTTGGAGTAAAATTGTTACATGTGTTGCTTTCAATATATTTTTTTTAACTCTGACATTTGTAGATGTGATGGTAATGCCCCAAACCCTAATTTTCCGGGTGTGGGTAGAAATCCCAGGCCATGTGTTTTCTGTCTTCCATTATCTTCAAGGCTTTAAAGTGTACGCAAATCTGGGCAATGAACTTCTCTTATTTGGTCCTTTCGGTCTTTTAAATATACCATTGAAGGTGTTTTGTTAAAGATTTTTGTTATTTTATTTTTTCTAGATTTCATCTCCCCTATGCACCATATGCCATTAATGTACTTCTGTTGCAGAAAAGAAAAAGCTTTCTATGTATTTTAGGACAGGGCCTTACCTCAGCCTCCAGCTTGTTCCATAGAAGTCTTCCTGGCAGGGGCGTCGCTAGGGGGTGGCTTTTGGGGCTATAGCCCCGAATCTGGGGCCAATAGCCCAGAGTCTCTGCAGGGGTCCCCAAAGGGGAGGGGAGGCTCTCTGAGGACCCTTATGTAAGTGGGGGGCTCTCTGAGGACCCTGATGCAAGGGAGAGGCTCTCTGGTGACCCTGATTTTAAGGCAGATGCTCTCTAAGGACCTAGATTTAAGGGGGAGGCTCTCTGGGGACCCTAAAGTAAGATGGGATCTCTGGGAACCCTGATGTAAATGGGGGGCCCTCTGGGTACCCTGATGTAAGGAGGCTCTCTGGGGACCCTGATGTAAGGGGGGCTCCCTGGGGACCCTGATGTAAGGGGGGACTCTCTGGGGACCCTGATGTAAGGGGGCTCTGGGGACCCTGATGTAAGTGGGGGGCTCTCTGAGGATATATATACACACACACGTATATTACTGTATATAAGTGTGTATGCCCGCCCAAGCGTATGACTTTCTTTACTATGCGGCTATGGGCTCTAGCCCAAGATCTTTTGTAGACCTAGCAACGCCCCTGCTTCCTGGTATGTAGATTTAGGACATAAAAACGGTTAAGATGCAGGAAGTAAGAGGTCACCAGCTGACCTCATTAGCACACACCCTACACCTGCTCTCCCCCTCCAGGAGATTACTCCCACCCACCTCTGTTCTGACATGCAGGTAGTAGTATTGAAAACAGAAGTGTGTCCCTGGAAGGATCTTTCATTAACTATGCAGTGCAAGGGCCTGCCTGATTGGATAGATAGGTGTGTCCTCCTATTATATAGGTTTGGCCTTTAAATCTGTTTGATAAGTCCAAAAAAATAGCTGCTGCTGATCCTGCCAAAAATCTTGTGAGCTCCTGTGCTGACTATTATCACTTACACTCACTGGCCACTTTGTTAGGTACACCTGTTCAATTGCTTGGTAAAACAAAATGCTAATCAGACAATCACATGGAAGCAACTTAGGAGGCATCAGAACGGGGAAGAAAGGGGAATTAAGTGACTTTGAACGTGGCGTGGTTGTTGCTGCCAGACAGGCTGGTCTGAGTATTTCAAAAACTGCTGATTTACTGGGATTTTCACACACAACCATCTCTCGGGTTTACAGGGAATGGTCTGAGAAAGAGAAAATATCTCATGAGTGGACGTTGTGTGATCGAAAATGCCTTGCTGCTGTCAGAGATCAGAGGAGAATGGGCAGACGATAGAAAGGCAACAGCAACTCAATAACTACTCGTTACAACCAAGGTAGGCAGAATGCCATCTCTGAACCTACAACACATCGAACCTTGAAGCAGATGGGCTACAGCAGCAGAAGACCACACCGGTTGCCACTCCTGTCGGGTAAGAACAAGAAACTGAGGCTACAATTTGCACAGGCTCACCAGAATTGGACAATCGAAGATTGGAAAAACGTTGCCTCGTCTGACGAGTCTGGATTTCAGCTGCGACATTCAGATGGTAGGGTCAGAATTTGACGTAAACAACATGAAAGAATGGATCCATCCTGCTGTTTTACTTTGCGTCTATCTATTAAAGTTCTTGCGGTAAAACCAAGGAACCTTACGCCGTGTAGACACGGACGGACTTTTCGACCTGACTGGTCCAACGGAACTAATCGGACAATACGACCGTGTGTGGGCTTCATCGGACCTTCAGCGGACTTTTTCTGTCGAAAATCAGACGGACTTTAGATTTGGAACATGTTTCAAATCTTTCCAACGGACTCGAGTCCGATCGAAAAATCAGTTCGTCTGTATGCTAGTCCGACGGACAAAAAAGGACGCAAGGGCAGCTATTGGCTTCTAGCTATGAACTTCCTCATTCTAGTCCCTTCGTACGTCATCACGTTCATAACAATGGACTTTCGAATGGACTTTAGTCCGTTCGTGTGTGGGCAAGTCCGGTCGTCCGAAAGTCCATCGTAACTCCCTCGAAAGTCAGTTTGACGTTTGATGCTGAAAAGTCCGCCCGTGTGTACACGGCTTTAGACTTCTGTAGTGTATCAATGCTTTACTAATCAGGAAAAAAAACGCACATACAACTGTAGGATGCACAATACAACACAAGTCATAGCTTACAAAAATATGCCTACAAATATAGGCATGTACAATATGTATGCATTAAGTAAGCTTCCGGCAGCCATGTGTTACTCCATCGTCCTTCCAAACACATCTGTTGTCCGAACACATGTTTCTTTGAAAAGCTCCTCCCCCTAACTCCTGCTTACATCACATCCTGTCGACAACTTCCTGTCTCAGCTCCAAGACCTATCCAACTGGTTTATTTTCATATCAATGGAGGGGGGGCAGGACCTGGCTTCCTTTAAAACATATGGTCTCAAATAATATATAACTCCATATTGTTGCAATAAAGTCACTATAGCCATGGCAACACACCTGCCTTGTATCAATGGTTTAGGCTGGTGGTGGTGGTGTAATGGTGTGGGGGATATTTTCTTGGCACACTTTGGGCCCCTTAGTACAAATTGAGCGTGGTTTAACCACCACGGCCTACCTGAGTATTGTTGGTGACCATGTCCATCCCTTTATGACTACAGTGTCCCCATCTTCTGATGGCTCCTTCCAGCAGGATAATGCACCATGTCACAAAGCTCCAATCATCTCACCGCTGGACAATGAGGTCCCTGTACTCCAATGGCCTCCACACTCACCACATCTCATCCAATAGAGCACCTTTGGGATGTGGTGGAACGGGAAATTTGCATCATGGATGTGCAGCCAACAAATCAGCAGCAACTGCATGATGCCATCATATCATTAAGGACCAAAATCTCTGAGGAATGTTTCCAACACCTTGTTGAATCCATGCCATGAAAAATGAAGGCAGTTCTGAGGCCAAAGGGGGTCCAACCTGGTACTATCAAGGACTACCTAATAAAGTGGCCAGTGAGGGTGTATTGTTCTCTGAGGACTGTAGAATCACACTCCTCTAAGTTATGGAGAAAAAAGAGGGGTGAGTTTCTATAGTTCTATCTTTTTTCTGTTGTCCTGACACAAATGGGTTTATGAGCTTTGACACCCTAAGACAGGAAGAGTGTTATTGGCAGAATCACAAGGTAAAATAAACAGGAAAAAACTCAACCCAGCATTTCATAGGTCTGATTTTGGATGCTCTTCCAGTTCAGTATCCAACAGGGTAGACAAGATCCTCCACATCTAGGGATAAATGAAACAATAAGTCTCATTATTCCTTCAAGTTTATGGTTGATTCTTTTTCTTAATATAGCCTCCCTTATCCCTAAATACAATATTTGAGTCTAACTAGCTACTTATGAGTTGTGTGCACTGCAGTGGGAGCATGCAAGAGCATTGACTTCAGAGATGTAAGTCAACTTTTGCATTGTCCTCATATGTTTAGGGGCTCCATGCATTAAAGAATGTATCTAACCAAATCTGTTGATAGCAGCATTTCACGGGGCTGGTTTTGGATGCTTGTCCAGTTCAGTGGTCAATAGGATAGAGAAGATCCTCCACAATGGGGATAAATGAAACTGAGAGTTGTGCATTGCAATGGAGTCAACGGGGAAGTGAATAAGGATGATTTTGGTAATTTTTTATGGGTGCATTGAGCTCTGACTTTTGGGCTGGAAGTCAACATTTGACATTGTGCTGGGTATAGGGGCTCCTTGTTTGAGTGTATTGGATGATTTTGGATGCCTGACCACTTCAGTGGTCAATAGTGTACATAAGTTCCTCCACAACAGGGATAAATGAAACTGAGAGTTTAGCATTTGCATTGGAGTTGATGAGGAAGGTGAAATTACGGTGTTTTTAAGTATTTGTAAAGGTTCATTGTGCTTTTTATTGGCTCCTGTGGGTTGCGGCATAGATGGCAACTATCCAGGACCTGTAGAGTAGATGTGATAGGCAGTCCATCTCTTCTACTCTACGGGCATCCAAAATCAGCCCTGAGAAATGCTGCCATCAACAGATTTGGGTAGATACACTCAAACAAGGAGCCCCTAAACCCACCACAATGCCACATGTTGACTTATATCAAAGTCAGAGCTCAATACACCCTTAAAAACGACCAAAACCACCCTTATACAGTTTACCCATCGACTCCAACGCAATGCAAAAGTCTCAATTTCAATTATCCCTGTTGTGAAGGATCTTCACCTCAATCTCTACCTTATTGACCATTGAACTGGACAGGCATCCAAAATGAGCCCTGAGAAATTCTTCCATCAACAGATTTGGACAGAAACACTCAGACAAGGAGCCCCTAAACCCCACACAATGCCAAATGCTGACTTACAACTTTGGGGAAATTGATTAAGGGTGGTTTGGGTTTAGAGTAGATATGATAGGCAGTCCATCACATCTACTCTTCGGGCATCCAAAATCAGCCCTGCCATCAACATCAATCTTTTGCCATCAACAGATTTAGGTAGATACACTGAAACAATCAGTCTCTAATCCCAGCACAATGTCAAATGATGACATACACCTCAATGTCACCTCAACGCACCCTTAAAAATTACCAATAACACTTTTATTCACTTTTCTCCTCGACTCCAACGCAATGCAAAACTCTCTCTACCCTATTGACCAAAGAACTGGGCAAGCATCCAAAATCAGCCCCGTGAAGTGCTGCCATTAACAGATTTGGTTAGATATACTCTCTAATGTATGGAGCCCCTAAACCCAGGACAATGCAAATGTTGACTTACATCTCTGAAGTTAAAGTTCTTGCATGCTCCTACTGCTGTGCACACATCTCAAAAGTAACTAGTGAGATTCAAATATTGCATTAAGGAATAAGGGGGGGGGGCTATAGTCAGAATAAAAATTTACAATAAACTTGAATGAAGGATTTTCGTTTCTCCAAAATGTTGACAAAATTTTGCAGTTTCAGCTAATTGCATTGGATTCAAAAGGAAATGTTAAAATAAGATTCATTATTGTTGACTTAAGGGGTGTAATGGGATTTAAATAGCAACTGGAGGTTATGGAAGATCCTTTTAACTATTCATGATCTGTTCTCAGAGGCGGCTCTCTAATTAGGCAAATAAGGCAGCCGCCTAAGGCCTCGCACTCACGGGGGCCTCACGACCGCCTAATTGAAGAGCCGCCTCTGCTGACAACAATGCCGCTGCGGCGTTAAGCTCTGGCCAGCAGCGGGTTAACATTGCCTGTGAGCTCCACCACGGGCAGGCAGTGAAGAGAGGGGATGGAGCGTGGCTGTGTCTTAGGGAGGAGGCGGGGCCAGCGCTGTGTTGTCCAGGGGAGAAGAAGGGGAGGAGATTCCAGCAGCTGGAGCACAATTCCCGCTGCTCCGGAGACACAGATCGTGCCCCCCCCAGCCATCACCCCGCACCACTGGAGTGCTCAGCAGAGCGGTCCCCGCACACCCGGAGGAAACATCTGGCATGCAGTGGCGAGGAGGGGAAGACGAAGATACTGCAGAGGAGGCCTCACGAGCGCCGTATGGAGCAAATGGAAGGGAAGGTAGGAGAGAAGAGGTGTCTGAGCCGCCCATCTCTGGGGCTGTCAATCAGTGCAGAGGGCGGGACTGGGGCTCCAGCTGCAAGGAGAGGCACAGCTACCATGCCACAACCCCCTTCTGCAGCCAGCGACCACCAACATGAGAGAGAGCCAGACACCCCCCCTCCCACCCATGTTCCTACAGCCAGAGACTGGTCTTTATATTCATTCCCTGTCCCATCCACTGCCTGTCCCGTGGGGTGGGACCAGGGGTAGTCAGGAAGGGGAGGATAGATGATGCTGGACATCCCCCAGCCAGGAAATGAGGCAGGCTCTATCTGACTTGCTGCAGTTTCTAATGCTTCTAATGCACATTGGGAGAAGCCCACGGTGTGCAGTGAAATCAGAGTCAGTGCAGGAGTGTAACCTGTACAACAGTTCAAGACTGGAGGGTAGGCTGGGGTTCTGCTTTAAAAGTCAGCTTCAATTCAGCCTACCACTTCCCATCCTACAACTGCAAGCGAGACACAACGAGCTTAATGAAGTGTTTTAAATGAGATCAGCAAATAATGACACAAAGCTAACCCTGAAGTTCTCTTCCAAACCAAGTATTGACAGTAAACTGCCACCCACATCCTGTACAGCTCCAGGACTACGCTAGGTCCAAACGTCTGCTTCCAGGCTGGGAACACGCAATCACACTCACTGGTCGTTAAGGGGAATATTTTTAGCTCTCGTAAAAAACGGAAATTATTATTCGATTTTCTGTGTTGCAAACATCTGAAAAGCACATTAAGGGATCAAGCTGTTTCCAAGGTGTGTCTTTGGATGAAAAATATGAATGCAGATTATAGGCAGCTCAGTGGTGTGGCAGCACATGGGGTAGCAGACATTCAACAAAGAACGCTACTAGACCCATGGACTTGGTGGCCCACTTCTGGCCTGGATCCAAAACTAGAGATGACTGGGAAATCCAATATGTGCAAAACCCAGCCAATCTGCTTCAATTCCCTTCCCTTAAAGCAGTATTAAACACAAAACCAAAAATGTAATAAGTATGAACATATGAAATAAAGGTGTACAGACTAAGGGTACACCTCAACTTCACAGTAGAGCTGTGATCCAAAATACCACAATTTATCAGAAAAGTGCATAAACATCATAATAAAAAAAGTCCTCAAATAGTCCATAATGGTGCAAAGAAAATGTACTGAGTTTCTTCCCATATTGTCCGCCAAACACTGTATGTGCTCATAAGGGTCCTCTCTCTGCAGGAGAAAACTCACCGGAAGTATATGCCAACTATTCCAATGACTGGCATAATTCGCTTTATATACAATACATCTCAACCTCTGGGCATCACATCACCAGATCATTCCTCTCTCCGGCTCATTGATCACCACAAATGATGCCTCTAGAGCCGAGTCTTTTGGCTAGGACCAGAGGAATTTTTTATTCCTGGCCGAAGGGCCGACCATTGTTTCACACAATGACGCCTTTCATTTCCTCTCTCCACTTCCTTCCCCCACTTCTTTTATTTATTTGCCCTCTGTTTGTCACTTTTTTGTCTTTTTTTGTTTGTACACGATTTTGCACGTGTGACTGGTAGGTTGTAGGTCCTCGGGCCTGCCCTGAAAGTCTTGGGAGAGGATGGACATGACCTTTTGGCTTGGTTTGTCTTCTCTCATGCGGTCTCCCTTCAGGGAGCCCCACTTAGTACTTGGGTGGGTCTGTTTCGGCAGACCCTCCAAAGGATGGGTCCGTCTGGTTTCGGCCAGATGGACCAAGTGTAAGTACCCCAGTCCACGTCTGGAGCCTAACGCCCCGGGGGATTAGGGCAAGGTCCTTCGATTTCGGAAGACTATGTGTACACCCGTTGCACGTTTTGTGTTACACTCTTTATGTGTGTGCACTTTTTTTTGGCACCGGGTGGAGTTTTTGGAGTGTGTTCACACACCACAGGCTTTTAAAAAAAGAAAGAAAAATGATATGAAAAAGAAAGGAATACCTTCCAATGGCACAGTAACAAAAACAACCACAATTTATTGATAAAATACCACTTACAGAAAAAAAAAAAAAAATTAGCTGATCAATAGTGGATAATGACTTTAGGATATGGAGTACAGTGTTAACTTAGCTGTCTCATCACCTCCGGAACAATTGGGCGCACCCGCCGCGTCACTTCCGGACACCGCGTAGCCACGCCCTCCAGTTCCTATGTTTTCAAGCATAGTTGAGTCGCTTACTCATGTTTCTATGCCCTATGTACGAAAACATAGGAATTGGGGTGCATAAAAATGGCAGCAGGGGCTCTAGACTGATGAGTCAAAATGTGAAATATTTGGCTGTAGCAGGAGGCAGTTTGTTGGTGAAGGGCTGGGGAGCGCTACAATAATGAATGTCACCACAGGCAACAGTGGTGAAGGTTCCTTACAGTTTTGCAAATGGAGTTGGAGCTTTGTTGGGATCAATGGTGTCTTCAATGCTGAGTAATACAGGCAGATACTCTCCATCATACCATACCATCAGGGATTCTGCAGCAGGACAACGACCCCAAACATACAGCCAATGTCATTAAGAACTATTTTCAGTGTAAAGAAGAACTGGAACTGATGGTTTGGCCCCCCAAAAAGCCCTGATCTCAACATCATGGAGTCTGTCTGAGATTACATGAAGAGACAGAAGAATTTGAGGCAGCCACCATCCATAGAAGATCTGTGCTTAGTTCTCCAAGATGTTTGGAACAAACTACCTGCCGCGTTCCTTCAAAGACCGTGTGCAGGTGTACCTAGAAGAACTGATGCTGTTTTGAAAGCAAAGGGTGGTCACGCCAAATATTGATTTGAATTGGATTTCTCTTCTCTTCATTTACTTTCCAGCTTGTTAATTGGTAAAAAAAAAATAAACTATTAACACTCCTACGTAATCAGTCGTGGATGACACAGTCATGAAATGGCACCGATCCCCAGGTGAACGTGAGACTCAGAGAGAAATGGGATGGGGATTTTGAGGGTGCAGAAAGTAATGTCAGATGCATTCAATAAAAAAGATTAATGTTTTATTTCTTGTGGTAGAAACAAAACAGGATAAAATCAATGAATACAGGCAAGTACAATATTAATTGCAAGGTGTTGAATCGGGACAGCATACAGAACCTGACATGTTTCGCCCATGGATCGGGCTTCTTCAGGGGAGCTGTCCTTGCAGAGGTACACGCCTTCTAAGATAACAGACATACATAAAACACCTATTTCTGAAAGCTTTACAGTATTATTTTACACCTATCTAAAATGTTTGAATAACGTTTGCATCTATCTATCTATCTATCTATCTATCTATCTATCTATCTATCTATCTATCTATCTATCTATCTATTTCTATACTTACATAGTATATACTGTATTATACTTTTTTATATATATAATTCCAGAACTCCCATTGTCTTTTTTCCCCTGTCTTCCCACACAGAAGGCTGGAATCCCAAGAACCTGCCTCCTTCCCACCGGTAAAGCCAGGAAAAGCCAAAACAAAGCTGGTCAGAGCAGCATGTTGCTCTGTAGCTGGAAGGATATCTTGGAGGGAGATGGATGAAAGTTTTATCATGACATCTGTTTGCAGAAAGTATTTTTTTTTTTCCTCCTGCAAACTCCTTCAGGCGTCTCGCTGTGACTGTAACTAATATTTCATTCACAGCAATCAGCCTTGACCTGAGGATCAGTCCTAGGTTGCAGAGTCACCTCTTTAAATTCCCTTTTCACTTCCCAGCATGCACTGCATAACGATTAACATGCTGGGGGGACCGGGGAGGCTCCACAAGGCATATCTGAGTCTTGCTTTGGTTCCCCTCTTCTACCTGATTGGAGATAAAGGCTTTCTGAGGAACTAAAGACATATGTGGGCCTTATGCTGGTGTGTTCGTAGCTAAATTAATATTGTTTGCAGCTAGGCTGTAACCAGCTGTCACACTTACCCCTAATGCAGGTGGTCAGACACTATAGCTAGCTTCTGTGTTATTCACCTAGAGACTGACCACATCCATCACCTTGCAGGTGGACAGGCAGAGAGAATGTATCGTAAACCAAAAACCAGCAGCTGTGAAGGATCAGAAGAGCTACACGCTCCTGACACCAGCTTAAGCTTTGTTTAGATTGTCTCCCGCTTTCTCCTAGTGATAATTCATTATTTCTGCCTAAAAAATGTAAAATTAGGAGGAAGACTATGCCGCCCCTAAGGAAATGGGATTTTTGAGGGAGACAATTATATCTGTATAATAAGGTAAGCACACAATCACTGAGATTATTTAAGAATTAGATTTATTGATACAAAAATATAATATTAATATAAAATTGCAGAATCCACATAATACATAGTTGGTAAGTGATACTTGGATGTATTATTTTATAAGATGCTTGAATATGCAGAAGGCCGACATGTTTCGCAGTTTCCTGCTTCTTCCAAGGCGTCGCATGCATCTATAAATTCATCCAATCAGAGATTGCAAATGCTTACAAGGGATGTGTATGGCCAAAGCTCATGGTCAAGACTATGACTATGTGTCACATAGCGGAGACAGAGAGCGCACCACATAGTGGGCGGGCGTACTTCCGCCGCGAAGTTGTGGTTTACCGGACACCTTACAGAATAATGGCACGGGTAATATTTTCCTGATAGTCTGGCCACTGCGTGATCCGACATCCCACTATCCAGAAGACAGTTTAGTATTCTCAAATTGCTACTAAAAGGTTACTGGAGTATCCTACAATTACCCATTACCTATCCTAGTTCAAGTTTTAATTAAAGCATAAAAAAAAGGCATACCCCAAGATTGGTTAATGAGTCTGAAGATTGATCAGAATTGTGTGCCTGGGATCCTGGGAATCTACTTAGCGGCTCTTATGGGGGTAGCAACTGAATAAGTATGAAAGTTTTAATAAAACATACCTGTTTTTCTTGTGATCACATCTTTTTGGTATTCAACAACTACTGTATCATCAGGAGGTGAAGAGAACCTGGATCTACGTTTTTGTCGGCACAAATAATCCACATTGAATGTCAGTCTATTTTAGTTTCTTGTTAAAACGGATCTGTGTCTTTTCAGGACTACACTAACTACTGAAGACTGTATGATCTGTGCCAAAAAAGTGGACCAACCTAACTGACACTAGTCAATACAACAACTTGAAGATGTCAAACATGACGTAACGCATAGGGCGGAGCTCCCTGTCAGTCGTGTGTCAGAGTGGAGGTTCCCTTGTCTAACCGTAGCCGCAGCCCAATCCTTCTACTATGGCAGCTGTCAGCTGAGGGCAATACTGAAGATTGCTTCAACTTTTTCATTGCACTTGTTTTTTTTTTGGGGTACTCATACATATTGATTATGAACTATCACTATATAGATCACATATATTTTTTGTAAATTGTTTGATTACATGTATTCACATTGATATAGTCACATAAATTTACTCTTTGATAATTGTTTTGGAGCGCGGCACTGTTATTAAATTCTCGCTAGTTTTACTCTTCAGTGTTGGGCCTTCTTGTGTTTGCATTGAAAATACAATATAGACCTTTTTATGTATGCTATTTGATGTTTTTCTTTTTATCTTCTACAGATCTCCTCGTAGAGTCTAAGTTTTTACCTAAATTTGAAAGTTTAATTAAACATACCTATTTTTCTTGTGATCACATCTATTTGGTATTCCCTTTAAACAAAAGTCTCCACAAGTTACTACGACTCTTAACTACGGATTCTTCTCCACACACCAGTCTCTTCCTTTGTTTTATTTTTCCTGGCCCAGACGTTTCTTTATAGTTTTAATGAAGTTTTTCTTTTTCTTTTCTTCTTCTATTTTTGGAGGGGTTTAGGGAAGACGAAAAGAGTCAAGAGGTCACAGCTATGACAACACAACCCTAACCAGGAAGTGAAAAAGCAGGATGAAGACAGGAGTTGAACGCAAAGACCGTGGAGAAGAGAGAATTTCAATTTGTGGTTGAAACACGGATTCACCTCACCTCCAGGCGAAAGACGAAGGGTGGGCAAGGGGAAATAAAAAGAAAAAAACACAGAAAAAAAAAGCTAGAAATAGGGACATGATTCTGAAACAAAAACATTCGTCGAGGTCAAAGATCACATGATGGTATCTCAAAGTCTTTTTATCCTGCGGGTTCACGAGGAGGGGATGGCTCTGTCTGCACGTTGGGGGGAACTCGACTTTATTTGCTCTTGGTGGATGTCTGTGACAGCTCCAGGATTTGAGGTGGTGTGTTTTAATAAAGTGGTCTCTCCAAGACCAGATACATATGAACTTAGTTAAAATGTTTCATATAAACAAAGTGTCACCAGTCACGCAATGCAAGGATTCCTGATGGTTAGATAACCTCTGTAGCGTCAACTCATCTGTAGCTCAATCTCTCTCCAGCAGATGTGTGCCGTGAGCAGGAGCCGCTCTCCAATGGATTGTGAAGGCTTCATGGGCCAGACTCCCATGGAATGAGATTTTTGACTTATTAAAACCCACAGAGCTGACATATTGGAAGACAAATGATGGCGGAATTCTAGCGCATGGCTGGAGGGATCTCACCAATCTGATGGGACTTTTTTTTTTATCAACGTGTCTCCAATAATAGCTGATGGTGACCCCCCCCCCACCAGTTTCAAACACCCAATTGCGTATGGTGGGTAGAGGAGATATAGACTGGACTCCATCTGAGAAATGTTGTTAAAGTAGAACTACGAGCGAAACCTTTTTTCATTTTGATTGCTCAACCTTTTCAACATGGAGTAACCCTTGAAATAACTTTCCGGTCCCAGGGAACCCCTGCTAAAAATGACTATATCTACAACTTCCCACTGACCCTCAACATCAGTGTGAGGGTCAGTGGGTAGAACGCTCCACACATTTGTGATCATTGGGAAAAATTGCCCCCTACAGATAGTGAATATTATCAATGGTGTCATTGGGAACTTAAAGAGGATCTTCACCCAGCAACCCACCGTCTTTCACCCCTCCCACCCCCACTTACTGGGTGGTCCGTTGCTTCCATTACGATACTCACCCACCCAGAGGATCCAGTGTTGTCCTGCTGAGATCCACTGGTTCTCTTCCACCTCTCGGTCCCGTGCCGCCATGTGCAATCTGCTTTAACTCAGAGACAGAAATTGCTCAAGGAACCCCCTAGCAACATCTGGAGGAAACCTGCATTATAGCCGCGCTGTCCCATTGATTTCATTGGGCAGGAGCGGTATACACTCCGCTCCTTCACTGCTCCAAAGATGCTGCTGGCAGGACTTTTTTTCCCGTCCTGCCAGCGCACCGCTCCAGTGTGAAAGCCCTCGGGGCTTTCACACTAGATACAAAGCAGCGGCAATTTCGGGTCGGTTTGCAGGCGCTATTATTAGCGCAATTGCGCCTGCAAACCACCCCAGTGTGAAAGGGCTCTTATGCTCTTTCGGTGTGTTTTTGAAATGTATCATGATGTATTGACATGCTCTACTATTCTCATCAAAGACCCTTAGGCTCCATTCACACCTGGGCGTTCTGAATCGTGTGGCGGAATCGCAGCGGATTCTGCCCGCGATTCAGAATCGTGGCAAAATGCACGATTTGTTTAGGATGTCATTATAATTCTCAACGGCACTCCAAATGCGGCGCGGTTTTGCAATGATTGTCACTCGACAAAATTGCTGCAAAAATCGTGCAAACAAAATCGCGGGACGCCTGTCGACCAAAAGAAGTTCCAGAACTTGCGTCGAGAGATGAAAAACAACAACATTAAAGCAGAACTTCACTCTCTCAATCAACACTGACTATTTTTAATCGTTTTGCTGCTAGCATTAGTAAATAGATAGGATTATTATATTTACTTGTTTTAAACTTTTTTTTTTTACATTTCTTCACTTACTTCTTGGTAGCTGGCCTAGGCAAATTATGTCATACATCCCAGGAGTTTTCAGGATGGGAAGAGGGACTTTCTCAGCTAAACAAAGGACAGATGATTTCTAGGAAGTAAATGCCACATGAATCATCTGCCCTTACTCAAGATAGCTGCTGCAATAAATGCTAGGGGGGGGGGGGGGGTGTTTTCCAAAGTGATTTCTCAACAAAATAAAGCATGGAGCCATGGATGGATGGGGGAGTTTGCTTTGAATATTAAAAATTAATTAACTAACATTTTTGATGTGGTGCTCAGATTCAGTGTAGTTCTGCTTTTTTTGACCAATGCATGGCAATTCACTGCATATGTGTGAACTCAGCACCCTTAAAAACAATGGCAAACATCAATATGTACAATAATACGTATTATAACACATGTGTAGAAGTCTACACAAAAAAAATAAAAATAAAAAATGAAAACTTGAAGCTCTCCAATCAGGAAATTGCATGCTCCCTGCTTATTGGAGATCTACAGCTATGATTTAGCATGGTGTGTGTTGGACCTTTGTAGAGACACCACAGTTTCCACACAGATGGAATACACTTATAAGAGCTGTTTTACTTGCCCAAACATTTGCATTTCTGTACATCTAGTTCTGAGATTTACACAGCACAGCTCTACCTGACAAGGTAAGGAGGCATGATTTTCTCTGCTACAGTTTCGTTTTCACTTACAGGTCTTCTCCTCAGCCTGTGACTGGACAGTGAAAGGAGGAGCAGCAGAGTGATGAGATCATCCCCCTATCACTCTGCTCTCTTGGTACCAGCATGCTCCTTGCACTGCAACACACCTGCTTGGCTCCTCGTGTTGCTTCTCCCTCCCCCCATTCTGAGTCCTGCTGTAGAGAGACTGCAAGAGGCTGTTATCAGGTCAGATTAAGGTTTTCTTACAGGTCATTTCCATGGGCTGTGACTGGACAATGAAAGAAGAAGCAGCACAGTGATGAGCTCTTTGTCACTCTACTCTCTTCCCTTATCAGCATGCTCCGTCTCTACTCTCTGAGCTGTGCTGTACAGGGACTGCAAGATGGTGATACCAGGTCAAATTCAGGTACTTACACTGCTAATTAAGAATGTATTAATTATTACATGGCTGCTTTAATTTGTGTCTTTTATATCTGTCTGGAGTTTAGCTTTAGGTATAAATCTTATCGTAGTTGCTAAATTCATTGTATTTGTATCTTATTGATATATCCATTGTATTGTACACCGATCAGACATAACGTTCGGATCACTAATATGTTAATCATATAGCATTGATTATCTCATTACAATGGCATCTTAATGTGGCTGGAATATATTAGGCAATAAGTAAACATGTTGTCCCTGAAGTTGAAAGCAGAAGAAATGGACATTGCAGTTGGTCGTGTATGGGTCTGTGTAGTTGCAGACTGGTCAGAGTGCCCATGCTGACCCGTGTCCACAGCCAAAATCACCTACAATGGGCACATGAGCATCAGAACTGGACAACAGAGCAATGGAAGAAAGTGGCCTTATGAATCACATTTTTAGATCCTGGATTTATGTCCCTGGATACTTGGACGCCTCCAAGTATCCAGTAGAGTTCACTTTCTTAGTGAACTCTACAGACTGGATCCTTATTGAAATCCCATTGTTGTCCCATCCTTAGCCAGCAGGCCCCCCAGCTTTAGCATTATTATTATTTAAGGTACTTATATAGCGGCGTCAAATTACGCAGTGCTTTACATATACATTGTACATTCAGTCCCTACCCTCAAGGATCTTACAATCTAAGGTCCCTAACTCACATTCATATTCTAGGGCCAATTTAGACAGAAGCCAATGTCTTGGAGTGTGGGAGGAAACCAGAGTACCTGGAGGAAACCCACGCAGGCACAGGGAGAACATGCAAACTCCAGGCAGGTAGTGTCGTGGTTGGGATTCAAACCAGCAACCCTTTTTACTGCTAGGCGAGAGTGCTACCCAGTACACCACTGTGCCACCTATAGCTGGCATCTGAATGAGCTCAGGTAAATTTCAGCTGGGCTGCCTGAGAGGGCAGCAGCCCTCCAGGCTGGGAACTTTTCCTCCTGGACAAGAAAAAGACTGCTCCAGACCCCAGACTATTTATGTGCTCTGCAGCCACCTACGGGGCACACCTCCCCAGAGATTGGCTGAGACCCCATAAATATTCAGGCTACGCATTTGACCTGCTCCACTCCCATATTCTGAAATGTTCCAGAAGGCAAGGAGAAGCAATCAAGCCTGTAGCCTGTGAAACCCAGATTAGTCCAAAACAATCAGCAACAGCTCCACTGATCACAGAAGAGCGCAAAAAAAACTTTACTTACCCAGCAGCCTAACACTTAAAGGGGAAGTACAGCCAAAGCCCGTTTGGCTGTACTTCTCCTGTGGATCACAGGTGTGCAGTTCGTTCTGCACTCCTGTGACCCAGTTTCAGCAGACAGCGGGCTGAAACCAGCTGTTGGTTGATGTCACAGAGCCAGTCCAGGCTAGGGAATGATCACAAACATATGGTTGGGATCCACCCGGGGGCCTGGCCCGGCACCTGGCTCAGCCTCTCAGTGACCCGCTGAGAGCCTGAGCCAGCCACCCCCTCCACAGCCAAGCGCTCCAGTGAGCGCAAGGAGTGGTTCAGAGCAGACAGCGGTGACTGACAGTCACCAGCTCTCTACTCACAGAGCTCTGAGAACCAAGCGATCAGCAGTGTTTGATCGCTCAGTTCTCAGTCTTAGACCTGGTGGGGGACAGATGCTGCATTGGATAGGTTAAAAAGATTCTTAAAAAAAAAAATCCCAAACTTCTCTTTTAACTAGGAGGGTGCTACACAAGTGCAGTTGCACTCTGCAAGGGCATTTGCTCCAGAGCTTAGTAAATGAAGTGAATTCAGTATGCAAAGAATGCCGTATCACCTGCAAGGAAAGTAAAAAAAAAAAAACAACAACATTTTTGCTTGCACATGATTGGATGATGGAAGTCAACAGCTCCTCCCCTCATTTGCTAAGCACTGGAGCACAGTCTATTTGCCTTTAGTAAAGCAACCCCATTGTGTTGTCTCTTATATTCAAATTTATTATACAGTTTGGAAAATAATTATTTGATCCCCTACAGATTTTTTAAAGGTTGCCCACTTACAAAGAAATGAAGGGTCTATAATTTTTATCATAGGTGTATTTTAAATGATAGAGACAGAATATCATGTTATGTTACAAATTGAGTTGCAGTTCAGTGAGTGAAATAAATATTTGATCCCCTACCAACCAACAATAATTCTGGCTCCTACAAACTGACTAAAGTATGTGCTCATGTGGTACACAGATTAGATCTGTAAATTTAGGAAGGTGCTCCTAACGACCACTCGTTTTTTGTATAAAATACACCTGTCCACAGAATCTCTATCTTCCATTCCAACCTCACCATCATGGGCAAGACCAAAGAGCTCTCAAAGGACATCAGGGACAAGATTGTAGACCTGCACAAGGCTGGAATGGGCTACAAGACCATCAGCAAGAAGGATAGAAGGAGACAACTGTAGGAGCGATTATTCACAAATGGAAGAAATAAAAAAATAACTATCACTCACCCTCGGTCTGGAGCTCCATGCAAGATTTCGCCTCATAAGGTAAAGATGACCACGAGAAAAGTAAGGGATCAGCCCAGAACTACACGGGAGGAGCTTGTGAATGATCTCAAGGCAGTTGGAACCACAGTCACCAAACAAACCATTAGTAACACAATACGCTGCTATGGATTGAAATCCTGCAGTGCCTGCACGGTCCCCCTCCTCAAGAAGGCAAATGTACAGGCCCGTCTGAAGTTTGTCAATAAACATCTAAATGATTCAGAGAAGGATGGAGAGAAAGTGCTGTGGTCAGATGAGACCAAAAAAGAGCTCTTTGGCTTTAACTCGACTTGTCGTGTTTGTAGGAATAAAAATGCTGACTATGACCCTAAGAACACCATCCCTACATTCAAGCACAGAGGTGGAAACATGATGCTTGGGGCTGTTTCTCTGCTAAAGGTACAGGCCTACTTTGCTGCATTGAGGGGCCAATGGACGGGGCCATGTATTGTAAAATCTTGGATGAGAACCTTCTTCCCTCAGCCAGAACACTGAAGATGGGTCGTGGATGGGTCTTCCAGCATGACAATGACCCAAAACATACCACCAAGGCAACAAAAGAGTGGCTCAAAAAGAAGCACAATAAGGTCATGGAGTGGCCTAGTCAGTCTCCAGAGCTTAATCCTACAGAAAATTTATAGAGAGACCCGAAACTTTGAGTTGCCAAAAGACAGCCAAGAAACCTTAAGGATTTAGAGAAGATCTGTAAAGAGTGGACCAAAATCCCTCCTGAGATGTGTGCAAACCTGGTCACCAACTACAAGAAATGTCTTATCTCCGTGCTTGCCAAGGGTTTCTCCACCAAGTACCAAGTCATGTTTTGCTTGGAGATCAAGAATTATAGACCCTTCATTTCTTCATAAGTGGGCAAACTTACAAAATCTTCAGGGGATCAAATAATTATTTTCCCCACTGTATTGTACAGTATCTTATACTCATTGTATTTCCCCCTACGTTGACACTAACAGGATCACAGAACTCATTACACGGCCTATACGTTGTGTCTTGGCATAAAACGGGTTAATTAAATCTAATCCCTCCACCAAAGCTGCGTCCCCTCCAGCGCTCCCAAACTCTCACTTTACAAAAGCTTTGAATTGCCTTGTGGTCAGTATGATTAGAACAAACCTTACAGGGACTCTGCTACAATCTCCTCATTCCGCCTAATTATTTGCATCCCAGAAAATGTTCCCACAAATTTGACTCTTCTTTTGATGCCAATTTTCCTTTATTAAAAATCTTGCAGGGACCTTTTCGCTGGAGGAATTTTCTTCATGAGACGAGCGGATTCTTCAGCTGTAGCGAGTCTGCGTCTCTTAAATTAATTACGTCCCTCCCACCCCTCGTTTTTAATGACGCTCCTCGGAATGTTTTTCATTACGGCTGCTTTTTTTGGTTTTTTTTCAATCAAGCGATTTATTGGTGAGTGTAATTATTAAAAACAATGCGTGCGCATCAAGTGCCACCCATGTCGCAGTGTTTGGCGCTAGACTTCTCGGCTGCTACTTGTGTCGCTCCAGCAGTTTTTCTCTGCTTTTCAGAGCCGTGGCAAGGCTTGACGTTTCGGCAGGCTGTAAAATCAGCTGCCAGACCGAAAGCCAAGGACATATTGGAAGACGCCGAACAAGCAGGAATACATTGTTAAAAAAGAAATGGAGGTTTGTACATTAAAGTTCAACTGCAGACAAACAGCTAAATATGCACATTAAATACATACAGTATCTCACAAAAGTGAGTACACCCCTCACATTTTTGTAAATATTTTATTCTACAGACCAATTTGATGCAGTGTATATTTGCTTATAAGCAAATGTAAAGGAGAAGTTGAAATCTGTACGTAGATGCACTTTAATCAATGTAAAGAGGTGTTTGGTGCCCTTTAATTTGAGTACTCACACTACACAGACACACTCCACGGATACAATATAATATACTGCAATTACAGAGATGCACAGAACAGAAATATATGGCATTAAACTGGCAGTAACGCACAAAACTATATGGCGTTAAACTTGTAGTAATGCACACAGAACTATATGGCGTTAAACTGGCAGTAACGAGCACAAAACAATATGGCATTAAACTGGCAGTAACACATGCAAAATTATATGGCGTTAAACTGGCAGTTACGCACGCAATATGATATGGTGTTAAACTGGCAGTAACGCACGCAAAACGATATAGCATTAAACTGGCAGTAACGCACAAAACTATATGGCGTTAAACTTGCAGTAACGCACACAGAAATATATGGCGTTAAACTGGCAGTAACGCACGCAATACAATATGGCGTTAAACTAGCAGTAACGCACAAAACTATATGGCGTTAAACTTGCAGTAACACACACAAAACTATATGGCGTTAAACTGGCAGTAACGCACGCAATACAATATGGCGTTAAACTGGCAGTAACGCACGCAAAACTATATGGCGTTTAACTGGCAGTAACACATGCAATACAATATGGCGTTAAACTGGCAGTAATGCAATCAAATAGACGGTGTTCAACCATCACAACACTGAAGCTATCTGAACTGTCCCTACTCTAGCTATATACTAATGTAAAGATTACTGAAACGGTCTCACTACACTACACTGAAACTATCTGAGCTGTCCCTACTCTAGCTGCACACTATGAAAATCTGAAAGATGGTCCTCCTCACTACATTCACACTATCCCTAGACCAGTGATGGCCAACGTTGGCACCCCAGATGTTTTGGAACTACATTTCCCATGATGTTCAGCTACACTGCAGAGTGCATGGGCATCATGGGAAATGTAGTTCCGTAACATCTGGGGTGGCAAGTTTCGCCATCACTATCCTTAGACTGACACTAAACTAATATTCTACACTGACAATTGAAGCAAAATAGCACAGTATAGCACACTAACTAATAGCACTGAACAGAGCCCTGTTCTGTCTCTCTCCACGCCTAAATCACACTGAAAATGGCTGCCATTGACAGAATACTTTTATACTATGGGGCGGGAATGAACCATGATTGGATAAAGTCATGATGACAGTGTCCAATCATGACTCTGACAGTGCTCTGTTCCCTGATTGGCTGAAGCTTTCACTGCATCAGCCAATCAGGGCTTGCAATGCACTGCTCAATGCCACAATGCATTGTGGTTGGTTCGGGGGGGGGGGGGGGCGAACAAACGGTCGAACGACCCGTTTGTTCGGATGTTCGCCGAACGTCCGAACAACCAAAGTTCGGCCTGAACTAATACTCGGGCCGAACCGTTCGCCCATCCCTACCACGCACATGCATTATAATCTGTTTATACAATCTTCTTTAGATTTACCATCTACTATGTAGTGCAAAGGTCTGACTCACTGGATACAAACTGATTGGATGGTTAAAGAGGAAGATCAGTAGGACTTTTAAAAATCAGGTACTTGCCAATGCCTGGAGTCCAGTGCTGTTGTAAGAAGAACTGGCTGCAGGTCCCTGGCACCACCATCTAGGGGCCAGATGTGACTTCCTGAGGAACCACAGCCGGCTCCCCACTGCGCACGAGCGAGATTGCACGGCGCAATGTGATTGATCCTGCTCCTCCTAAGATGTGCGATCTGTCAAAGGAGGCTCGAAGTGGGGAGGGGCAAATGGCGTCATCCTCGCCTAGGTGAGGATTGCGGAAGATGAAGCGAGTACTGGCAAAAATCAGTACTCACTCCCATCCCCCCTGCAATTCAGTTACAGGCTGGGCGGAGTGTTAGTGAACCAGCAGTACTTCACTTTTTTTGGTAAAGAGTTCACTTGCCGACCACCTAACTGAGAATGTACGTCTTGATTTTGACCCCGTTTTTTCCCGTAGACGGACAGCTTTTCAGATAAAAATGATCTCAGCAGTGGATTCGCCGCCAGATCACTTTTTATAGGCGGCAGGATCGGTGCCCCCGCCACTTCCCGGTCATTTCTGAGCTTACCGGAGCCATCAGTAAACCCTCGTACACACGATCAGATTTTCCGATGGGAATTGTGTGATAACAGGCTGTTGGCGGAAAATACGACTCTTTGTACAGTACGCTCCATCGGACAATTGTTGGCCAACTTTCCGCAGACAAATGTTGGATGGCAGGATTATAAATTTTCCACGGACAACGGTGTGTTGTCAGATTTTCCGGGCGTGTGTGCACAAGTCCGTCGGACAAAAGTCCAAAGTACAAACACGCATGCTCGGAATCAATACTCACCAAAACACAACATTAGCAGAAGGTGCCCAAAGGGTGGCACTAAAGAGATGAAAAACCAGGTAGTACGTTCGTGTTTGTTGGCCAACAATTGCGTGCCGTTTGTATGCGACACAAGTTCCTGGCCACCACCCTTCGGACAAAAATCAGACTCTTTATCTGCGGAAAATCCGATCGCGTGTACGAGGCTTTAGCCCAGGGCCGTTCCAGTGCGGCCCCCAATCGACTCTATGCCCTTGGAGGACGGGAGCGACCTCCAACGTCACTTCTGGGTCCCAGGGTTAAAGACATGATTTTTTTTTATTTTTTTTTAAGTCAAAGTGTGAAAAAAAATGTATTTTGCTTTTAAGGTTAAATGAGAGCTCTGGGGTCTTTTTGACCCCAGATCTCTCAATAAAGAGCACCTGTCATGATTATTTATATTACAGGGGATGTTTACATTCCCTTTAATAGGAATAAAAGTGATACAAAAAAATTAAATAAAGGGACAGTGTAAAAATAAAAAGTAAAATAAGTAAGAATTTTTTTTTTAAACCGATCGCTCCGTGCTCGCACATAGAAGCGAACGCATACGTAAGTTGAGGCCACATATGTAAATGGTGTTAAAATCACACATGTGAGGTATTTCCTTGATCGTTAGAGCGAGAGAAGTACATCTAGCACAGGACCTCCTCTGTAACTCTAAACAGGTAACCTGGAAAAAATTTAAAATTGATGCCTATGGAGATTCTTAAGTACCATAGATTGCCACCATTCCACGAGCGTGCACAATTTTAAAGCATGACATGTTAGGCATCCTATTTACTCAGTGTAACATCATCCTTCACATTATACAAAAAATTGGGGTAAGGATTGTTTTTTTTTTAAATTCGAAAATAATTCAATAATTGATTAAAGTCTATTTTTTTCCCAAAAAATTGCGTTTGAAAGACCGCTGCGCAGATACAGTGTGACATAAAATATTGCTACGACCATCATTTTATTCTCTAGGGTCTCTGCTAAAATATATATATATATATATATATATATATATATATATATATATATATATATAAAATGTTTGGGGATTCTACATAATTTTCTAGCAAAAAATACTGATTTTTACATGTAAACAACAAATGTCAGAAAAAGGCTGAGTGGGTCCTGATGATACAGAGTTTTGATAAATCTAAAAGATATCCTACAAGGATTGTGCAGTTTATGAAGTAAGTGTAACTGTAACCAAATATTTTTTTTTATTTTACTTTTGGAGAGATTGGAAAAAAAAATAAGTGATTTTGTTCCTTTTCAGCCAAGGTACTCTAATATTTAAATCTACTTGGACTGAAAATAATTGTCACTTTTGTCACTGTTATTAGCGGCTCTTCATTAAAAAAAAATATATATATATCTTTGTTTTTGTTTTTTTTTCTCTTTGCCTTTGTGGATTAGCTTTTAATAAACTTCAGTGTAAGTTCGCCTTAGCCGCACTGTTTACCTGTGACACGTTTAAGAAACCCCTAGAGCCTGACTGTGAAAAGACCCGCTAATCCTTTAACACGTTTAACTAGCTAATTAATTCTCACATCTGGAATTAATGCTGTAAAGATGGGCCTCAATTATTACAGAAACACTCCGTGCCGGGTTCCTGTGAGTACATTTCCTCCGTGTATAAAACCTGACTGTAAAACTGCTTTATGTGTCCTGTACTGTGAAACTTTAAGGAAAGATAGTCCTTTTTTTCACCAATAGTGTGATTAATAAAGATTCTGGAATAGTAAAAACACTATCCCCTTGGCCAAGAGATACTAATGTTCCCTAACTATTGTTGAGCATTGTGTCGTATGTTAAGGATAAGTGTGCTTACCCCCCCCCCCCGACCTAACTTAACCCCCCCTCTCCTACCACAGATACATACTTTCCTGCATCCAATGGCCATGGTTCTGTTTGTGTACATTCAATGCCAAAAGTCTTCACTGTCCTGGCCACACCTGTACATTTTATCCCCATAGACTTCTATCGGAATATCTTCAGCTTCGGGACACAGCCCCATAGACTTCAATAGGATCATCTTCAGCCTCGGGACACAGACCCATAGACATCTATGGAACCATCTCCGGCCTTGGGTCACAGCCTCATAGACTTCTATAGGACCATCTCTTGCCTCGGGACACAGACCCTGAGACATCTATGGAACCATCTCCTGCCTCGGGACACGGCCCCATAGGCTTCTAAAGGACCGTCTTCCACCTCAGGAGACAGACCCATAGATTTCTATAGGATCATCTTCAGCCTCAGGACACAGCCCCATAGACTTCTATAGGATCATCTTCAGCCTTGGGACACAGACCCATAGACATCTATGGAACCATCTCCGGCCTTGGGTCACAGCCCCATAGACTTCTATAGAACCATCTCCTGCCTCGTGACACAGACCCCTAGACATCTATGGAACCATCTCCTGCCTCGGGACACACCCCTATAGGCTTCTAAAGGACTGTCTCCTGCCTCAGGACACAGACCCACAGAATTCAATAGGATCATCTTCAGCCACGGGACACAGCCCCATAGACTTCTATAGGACCATCTGCCGCCTCAGGACACAGAACCATAGATTTCTATAGGAAAATCTCTGGCCTTGGGAGTACACCCCATAGACTTCTATAGGACTGTATCCCGCCTTGGGACACAGACCCTTAGACGTCTAAGGGACCATCTCCTGCCTCAGGACACAGCCCCATAGACATCTATAGGACCATCTCTGGCCTTGGGACACCGCCCCAAAGACTTCTATGGGACTGTCTCCTGTCTCAGTATAAAGCCCCATTGAATTCTATAGGGCCATCTTCTGCTTTGGGATACAGCCACCTAGACTTCTATAGCAGTGGTTCTTAAACTCAGTCCCCAAGTACCCCCAACAGGCCATGTTGGAGGTAATTGAGGGCTGAGGTTGAGAATCTCTGTTCTATAGGGCTGTCTCTTGTCTCAGGAAACAGACCTATAGACTTTTATAGGAGCATCTCTTGTCTCGGGACACAGCCCCAGAGACTTCTATAGGATTGCCTCCTGCATTGGGACACAGCGCCATAGGGGTTGATTTACTAAAACTGGAGAGTGCAAAATCTGGTGCAGCTCTGCATAG
The DNA here is from genome assembly GCA_037952925.1 of Lithobates clamitans. Lineage (NCBI taxonomy): Eukaryota > Metazoa > Chordata > Amphibia > Anura > Ranidae > Lithobates > Lithobates clamitans. Next base: position 451,592 of record JBBGZY010001808.1, on the reverse strand, counting down.
AAACCAATCAGTGCCCAGGTTTTTTTGTCAAAGCCCAGCTAAACATGCTGAAGTTGCTGATTGGCTACCATGCACAGCCACACAAGGTTTTGCACTCTCCAGATTTAGTAAATCAACCTCATAGACTTCTATAGGACTATTTCCCACCTCAGGACACAGACTAATAGACATCTATAGAACGGTCTCTTGCCTTGAGACACAGCCCTATAAACTTATATGGGAAAATCTCTTGCCTTGGGACACAGCTCTATAGACTTCTACGGGACCATTCAGCACCTCGGGACAGATATCCATTGGGACACAGCCATATAGACCTCTGTAGGACCATCTCTGGACTTGGGACACAGATCGTAAACCTTTTATGGGACTGTTTCCTGCCTTGGGACACAGACCCTTAGACTTCTATGCATCTGTAGTGGTGGTGGTGGGGGTTTAGGTTAAGGTCAGTGGAAGGGGGCAAAAAGAATAAATGCATTTTGTTCCAAAGTTCACTGCATCCTCACCAGCAAGGGAGTGACGTGGAACTGGATAGGTTCTTACCAGTTCCATGCTCACTTGTGTGACAGCTCTACAAATCAGCCATATGATTTGTAGAGCTGTTCTACCAGGAAACCTATAAACTCATGAACACATTATTTGTTTTTCATTTTTTTTATTTGGCTATGGATAGATTAGGGAAAGGTTAGAATTTCTGCCAGGTTTTTTATTGATGTTCCTCTACTGGGTAGGCTCACCATGTCTAATTCAAAGATATTATAATTGACATTGGACATTAGAAAGGGAGGGGAGGGGAGATCTTCTAGTGGTGACTACTGTCTAAAAAGGGATTATTCCTCACTTTGGAGAAATATGCTTTCACTTCCTGTTATTATTCATTATATATATATATATATATATATATATATATATATATATATATATATATATATATATATATATATATATATATATATATTTTTTTTTTTTAATTTTTTTTTAATATTAAAAATTATTTGATTAAAAAAAATCTATACAATTTATATATTTTTTTAAAATAATTTTTTTCACAGTTTAAAAAAAATATTTTTTTTTTACAATTTTTATACAATTTTTTTTTACAATTTGATGTTGTTTTTTTAATTTTTTTTTAGACTGTTTTTTTTTTTTTTTTTACAAAGCTGTTGGGGGGGGAGGGAGGGGGCTTTGGTGAGATATCAGGGGTGTAAGCAGACCCCTAATATTTCGCCTTTAAACCAGAGAAAAGAATTGAGGACACAGATTCTTCAATTCCTTTCTTTGTAGCCTCAGCTACACTGAAGGTGAACGGAACAGGAGGCAGAAGCTCCTGTTCATTCATAAACCGAAGTATAGTAAATACAGTTTACTATGCTCAGTTATCAATGAACACAGGAGTGATCAGTACCGATCACTCACTTTGTCCATTCAAAATAACAAATGTAAATTACATATTTACCGACCCCTTCCTCCACTCTCCATCCTGACACCTGGCCTGTAACCGTGGCGGGAGGGAGAGAAACCAGCTTTCAGCTGCTGCAGAAAGAGACGCACAGGGCATCCTTCTGTAATTGCCCATCCGCCCGATTCCCCCTGCTGTTTGGACCCCCCCTGTGTGCCCGGGCCCCCTACAGGAGGACCAGTGGTTCCCCCATCGGTGGCTCTGAGCGTGAAATGTGTTTCCTGCCTGTTGGAGCTGTGATGTGTTTGGATTAATGGATCAAAAAATTATTTGGGATTTTTCATGCATCTGAGGGTGGTCATTCATTTTCCAATGTGAAGCACCAAGAAGCTATGTGAACACTACAAGAAGAACTTCCACACGGCAGACCAGATTCAGACCCGTTGTGTCACGTGACCGCCACTTCAGATAAGCAACTATGGCTTTTAGTTTATTTATTTATTTTTTAATCTTAATAAAAATTTGTGAATAAGTAAAGGAGGATGGAGTGGGAGGCAAACATGTGTTTTTTAATCCTCCTGGAGTTGAGTTTTAAGGAAGAGGGTGAGATCACATTAGCAGTGTTGCAGTATATGTTCTTTCGTGGTCAACTAAGTACTGAAGTGACACAGGAAGATGCAACAATGAATAGTGGCGTCTGTCACCCTATATTCTGTGCAATGGGGCAGGTTTTTCGGAATCGCAAGACTGGCTAAACAGAAGCTCAAAGATTTTGGAGGGTACAGTCCGCGTATATACACACACTTTGTTGGGTACACCTGTTCAATTGCTTGGTAACACAAATTGCTAATCAGCCAGTCACATGGTAGCAACAATGCATTTAGGCATCTAGACGTGGTGAAGACAGTTTGCTGAAGTTCAAACTGAGCATCAGAATGGGGAAGAAAGGCGATTTAAGTGACTTTGAACGTGGCATGGTTGTTGGTGCCAGATCTGAGCGTTTCAAAAACTGCTGATCAACTTGGATTTTCATCCACAACCATCTCTCGAGTTTACAGAGAATGGTCCAAAAATAAGAGAAAATATCCAGCGAGCGGAAGTTGTGTGGAGGAAAATGCCTTGTTGAGGTCAGAGGAGAATGGGCAGACTGGTTCCAGATGATAACAAGGCAACAGTAATTCAAATAACCACTTGTTACATCCAAGGTATGCAGAATACCATCTCTGAACACTCAACACATTGAACCTTGAAGCAGATGGGCTAAAGCAGTAGAAGACCACACCACATGCCACTAAGAACAGGAAACTGAGGCTACAATTGGCACAGGCTCACCAAAATTGGACAATAGAAGATTGGAAAAACGTTGCCTGGTCTGATGAGTCTGGATTTCAGCTGCGACATTCAGATGGTGGGGTCAGAATTTGATGTAAACCACATGAAAGCATGGATCCATCCTGCCTTGTATCACCGGTTCAGGCTTATGGTGGGGGTGTAATGGTGTGGGGGGATATTTTCTTGGCACACTTTGGGCCCCTTAGTACCAATTGAGCATCATTTAACCACCACGACCTACCTGAGTATTGTTGCTGACCATGTCCATCCCTTTATGACTACAGTGTCCCCATCTTCTGATGGCTCCTTCCAGCAGGATAATGCTCCATGTCACAAAGCTCCAATCATCTCACCGCTGGACAATGAGGTCACTGTAGTCCAATGGCCTCCACACTCACCAGATCTCCATCCAATAGAGCACCTTTGTTATGTGGTGGAACAGGCGATTCGCATCATGGATGTGCAGCTGACAAATCTGCAGCAACTGTGTGATGTTATCATGTCACTATGGAGCAAAATCTCTGAGGAATGTTTCCAACACCTTGTTGTATCTATGCCACGAAGAAGGAAGGCTGTTTTGAGGGCAAAAGAGGGTCCAACCCAGTACTAGCAAGGTGTACCTAATGAAGAAGCCGGTGAGTGTATATGCCTTTCAACTATGTAACCATTTGCTGGGGCTAAGTTTAAATATAAACAGGATCTGTTTTAATAAAAATCTTTAAAGCTTTCTGGAACTAAAAAGGGACAATAGGGATCTATGAATTTTTATTTTAGTTTTTTTTTTTTTTACATTTGCATGAGTTTTTTTCATTTTCTTCAGCGATTTTGACACTTCGGTCTTGTGCAGTCACACGACTACTGACAGCTGCTGACGGTGCGACTCGCTTTGAATTACCTGCAGCTTGTCCCAGATGTCACATTATGAAATGTTTAGGAGCCTAAATGATTTTTTTTTTTTTCTTTGGCCAGGCCTTTGTGCTTGGAATGAAACACATCGAAGATATGTGCTGCAGACAGATTAATAACAGCTCTGAATAGGAGGTTTGGATCCATTCCTGCTGGCACGTGCGATCGATGTGCTTGGACTCATATTTGTTAGCGCTGTCAATAGTCAAAGCTATGCGGGTGAATTTAAGGGAACAATCCCATTAGCGTTCCTTAAAGGATATTTTTTTTTCTGGGGGGGGGGGGGTGTCTCAAAATAGCAAGAGACACTTTTGTCATTGATTTGGTGACATCATAAAAGTGGATTATGAGTCCAGCACAGATTGATTGGCCTCAGTGAAATGAAATTGAAACAGCTAAAAGACATTCTAAAACAAATTAAACATTTAAACAATTAAACAAATTAAAAGGTGTGCAAAGTGTCTCTTTAGAAAGCAGCGTAAAAAAATCTGTCCCCTGCCAGCACGGTGCAGAAGAAGGACCCTTGCTCTCTGTTTGGAAGCAGTGGTCCCTCTGCAGAGCTCCACTATGTAAGAGCTAGATATCTTCAATCAGCCAATCTCATGCTCCCTGCTGTTTGGAGAGGTCAAGCTCGAACTTGGCAAGGGCTTATTGGACTTCTGCAGTAGATGGGGTTTCCTGGATGATGACTGAACAAAGAGGGCGCCATATTTCTGAAGAAAAAACATGAACAATCTAATGCTTGGTTCACTTTACATTTAACCTGTATTTAGCACCTGCTGGGGGGCTCACCACATCTCTCGAAACGCATCAGTTAGGATTTATTAAGTGGCAAGTTGCCATTAAGAAGGATTAAGAATGGAGTATTTTCCGGGCTTCCGGATGGTTGAGCGGTGTCAACATGGAGGGATCTTGAGATATGAGAAACAAGATATTGTGTGTTGCCTAGAATGTTTGTGAGTACATTGCTATTTAATAAAGTTTTATTGGAGATATCACACAATGCCAATTCACTTTCTAATTTTGTTTTACTGTTGTGTAAAGATCCAAAGTTTGAAGAGAGCTGCAAAACCACGTGTAACGCTCACTTTGGTACCAGAGGTCAAAAACTATAGCTGGTGAGTGTAGCTTCACCCCTGTTTCTCAAAGACGAGCAGGCCTACAGGTGCTTGGTTGCCCCCAAGGCCTAATACACAACATTCTGGTTTCTGGCCAGGTGGTAGGAGGGACTGAGCAAAGATATAGGAAAAGAGTACCTAAGGTCTTCAAGAGTTCGGGTGCAGGCTAGCCGTCCGAAAGCTTGGGGTGATCAGGGCAGGTGGCAGAAGAGAAGCATAATCCAATCCAAAATCAGGGCAGGTGGCTGACGCTAAATGTAATCCAAAGGCAGTCTGGGGTCAGAGCAGGCAACAGAAAAAATGTAATCTATAGACAGTCCCAGGGTGGTAGAGGCAGAAGATAAGGTATAATCCAGAAACAATCTGAGATCAGTGCAGAGAGCAGACAATAGGTGTAATTGTAATGTAATGTAATTGTAAGTCAGGGCAGGCATCAGACGAAGTGTAATTCAGAAACATTCCAAGGTCAGGTCAGGCAGCAGATTATAATCATACTTCACATAAAACAACTAAAAACGTGGTGTTGCCCTGTCTCCTTAAAGAGCATAATCCACATACAATCCAAAATCTGGGCAGGCATCAGATGAAGCATAATCCAGAAACAATCTGAGGTCAGGACAGCCAGCAATACAATAAGTGTAATTCCAAGACAGTCTGAAGTGAGGGCAAGCATCAGACAAAGTGTAATCTAGAGATACTTCAAGGGTGGGGTAGGCAGCAGACAAATTGTAATTCAGAGAGAGTCTAAAGTCAGGGTAGGCATCAGGCGAAGTGTAATTCAGAGATAGTTCAGGGGCAGGGCAGGCAGCAGACGAAGCTTAATCCAGAAACATTCCAAGGTAGGGTCAGGCAGCAGATGATAAGCATAATTCACATAAAATAACAAAAAACATGGTGCTGCGCTGTCCCCTAAAAGAGCGTAATCCACATACAATCCAAAATCTGGGCAGGCAGCAGATGAAGCATAATCCAGAAACAATCTGAGGTCAGGACAGGCTGCAAAGTGTAATCCAGGGTCAAGACAGGCACAGGCTAGGGTCAAGGCAGGCGACAATGTCAGAATAAAGGTTCAAGTCATATAGTATAAAACCAGCATAGACAAAAGCATCAGAAGTCCAGAGTCCTGGGCATGTGATGTTCCAATAGAGGGGTGCTATGGCCACTGTCGGAACAAGGTCATCCAGCGCCCAGGGCAGAGATTCCAAACTACGCCCCCTTCCCCTGCTCATGATGCGCAAGCTTAGGGGATCCTACACCCAGCAGTCACTTGCTTATCAATATCACTGCCTCTCACTACTCCTGTCAGCCCTGCAACAGAAGGAAGGTGCCCCTAGCAAACCATTGTGCCCAGGGCAGCCGTCCCTCCTGCCCACCCCTTGTCCTGGCCCTGGCTTTGGCTATTTAGGTCAGAGGAGGTAAACAGGCAGTGCTGGACTGCTGCCTAGCGATGGTGACACTGTGCAACAGGAGTGCCACCTCTGGCCAATAGGTGTAGATAGGGCAATGTCTCCAGCAACGAAGACACAGTCCACAAAGAGAGCTGCTGGATGTTAGGCTGAACTGTAGGAGGGCATCTCATGCTCCTACCACCATAGATATCGCTACTAATTATAAAGCGAACATTAGAATAAATATATACTAACATATTAAAACTAATTACTGTATTTATTGGCGTATAACACTCACTTTTTCACCATGAAAATTGGGTGCAAATAACGTGTGCCTGTTATACGCCAATACATCAATTTTAGCTGCCTCGGAGGGGACAGGGATGGGGCGGGACGAGCGCCGTCAGATTACATACAGTGAGAATCTCCTGTTTACTTGGCGGCCTCTGTAATAGGAAGTCAAGTCTCCTGGGCCGCCATTGGACCACTGTTCTGTCTAGGTTCTCACTGTATGTAATCTGTCGGCGCTCGTCTTCCCGCCCTGCTCCCTGTCCCCTATAGGCTGCAGATGGGCATCGATCAGGCTGCACTGATGGCAATGGTGAGGCTGCTGCATTGAAGGCAATGGTGAGGCTGCTGCATTGAAGGCAATGGTGAGGCTGCTGCTTTGATGACAATGGTGAGGCTGCTCTATTGATGGCAATGGTGAGGCTGCTGCATTGATGGTAATGGTGAGTCTGCTGCATTGATGGCAATGGTGAGGCTGCTGCATTGATTGCAATGGTGAGGCTGCATTGATGTGGACTGATGAGGCTGCATTGATGGCACTTGCGAGCCTGCAGATGGGCATTGATCAGGCTGCACTGATGGCAATGGTGAGGCTGCTGCATTGAAAGCAATGGTGAGGCTGCTGCATTGATGGCAATGGTGAGGCTGCTGCATTGATGGCAATGGTGAGGCTGCTGCATTGATGGCACTTGTGAGGCTGCAGATGGGCATCGATCAGGCTGCACTGATGGCAATGAGGAGGCTGCTGCATTGAAGGCAATGGTGAGGCTGCTGCATTGATGGCAATGGTGAGGCTGCTGCATTGATGGCAATGGTGAGGCTAGTGCATTGATGCAATGGTGAGGCTGCTTCATTGATGGCAATGACGAGGCTGCTGCATTGATGGCAATAGGAGGCTGCTGCATTGATGGCAATGGTGAGGCTGCATTGATGTGGACTGATGAGGCTGCATTGATGGCACTTGTGAGGCTGCAGATGGGCATTGATCACTAGGCTGCATTGATGGCAATGGTGAGGCTGCTGCATTGATGGCAATGGTGAGGCTGCTGCATTGATGACATTGGTGAGGCTGCTGCATTGATGGCAATGGCGAGGCTGCATTGATGGCACTTGTGAGGCTGCAGATGGGCATTGATCAGGCTGCACTGATGGCAATGGTGAGGCTGCAGATGGGCAATGACCCTTATTTTGCTTCAAAGTTCCTTATTTAAAATTAAATTTTTTTCCTGAAACTTCCCTCTTAAAATGAATGTGCGCGTTATACGCCGATAGATACGGTATATCCTTTAATCACTCAAGTGCTGCCAGTTTGTTTTCCTTTTACAGGACAGGTTCACTTTAACAACTACAATGCAGTAAATGCAAAAATCTTGTTCTGACAAATTTTTTAAAAAGTGACGAAACGTTAACCATGATCCACCTTGAGGAACAGGTTAAACTGATGGGAGCAGCATGCACACAGCATGTGCGTCTCGGCAGATCGTTGTGACCACCCACGTGCGAGACACAAACTTCATCACTGTTAAAAAGAGCAGAAGAAAAAAAAAAAAAGTTTCCACAATAAAATATTCTGCCGAGTCCAATGGGAAGAGCAGGAAATTACTTGGGAAAATCGTTAGGTGGGGCTTAGCCTGCTAAAAAAGCCAATTCCGAAGTCAGCCCCGGCTCATTTGCCGAGACCGCTCTTGCAAATGACTTGGCCTGGGCAGCAGGCCTCAAAAAGTCATTGCTCGAAGCTCCACGACTTGCTAATTTCCTTTTAGATTGCTGCAGGATTAATGCACCTCGTTTCCAACCTCCGTAGACTGTCTGTTTCCGAAGCTGTTCTTTTTATATCCATCTTTAATAACGCGACTACCAGATCCCCCCCCCCTCCCCCCCTAATAGAATGTTTGCCTACCTGATCGCGAAACGCGTCGGGTCAATCTTCTGGTTCTTTTAAGACCACCTGTCTATAAAGATGGAAAATTTATAGCCCCGCCGATCCAGGCTAATGTGCGTTTAGTAGAAAATGAAAAGAAAAAGAGAAAGAGAGGATTTGTATTTTGGTACGTCACATGGCTCGGCTGAAGCCGAGTACAAAGGCCACATTCCCACCGACGGTCCCGGGCCACCTGGTCTCAATCAAGCGCTTGGTGACTGCCTTTTTCACAAGTGTCCATTATTGACCTGAGCTTGTTCTGCATTTTTGATTGTGTGGAGGGGGAAAAAAAATACTGAGCGTTTTACCCTCAGGAAATGATCTGCTTTGCGAAAGCAGGCTCTCAGCCCATTACAGGCACGGGTTTTAAGGCCTCTCCTTATTGAACACTCTTTACAAGGGTCTAGCGGTAATCCCTTTAAAATTGGGGTTTCGTTAAATATTCAGACTATTATTAGACTTCATTGTTTGTGAGTTTAGGACTAGACTAAGCAACAAGATGCCGCGAGAGGAAGATGGAGGTGACCCCCCAGGATGTACCGGCCTCACAAATTAACCCTCGCTGTGGCTCAACTACAAGTTTTTTGGGTTTTTTTTATTCCATAATATTTTATTGAAATATATTGTAAAGAATTACAGTAAAAATAAAGGTCAAATAGATTGTGTATTATAATTCAGAATTAGTAACGAAATTATTGGTTGGGGGAAAAATTATAAAATTAGGTAAATAATGACTAACAAGTCAGAGTATCCAAGTACTCACAAAAAAAAAAAAAGGGGGGGAGGGAGGGTGGTCAGGGGGACAAGAAGCGAAGAGGATTGGTGCAATTCAAAGACTTTTTAACAATGTTCTTGAATAAATGTATAACCACAAGGATTTCTTTTGGTGGTATTTGATCACCTCTGCGTTTTTTTTTTGTTTTGTTTTGTTTTTGCGCTATATACAAAAAAAGAGTGACAATTTAAAAAAAAAAAAAAAAAAAAAAAAAAACAATATTTTTTAGCTTTTGCTACAATAAATATCCAAAAAAAGAAAAAAAAATTCTTCCTCAGTTTAGGCCAATATATATTCTTCTACATATTTTTGGTAAAAAAAAAAAATCCCAATTAGCGTATATTGATAAGTTATCGCGTCTACAAAATAGGTGATAGATTTATGGCATTTTTTTTCTTTTTTTTTTTACTAGTAATGGTGGTGATTTACCCCCTTACTGACCTGGGCATTTTTTTGCGGCAGGGCACTGCGTCGCTTTAACTGACAATTGCGCGGTCGTGCGACGTTGTACCCAAACAAAATTTATTTTCTTTTTTTCCCCACAAATAGAGCTTTCTTTTGGTGGTATTTGATCACCTCTGCGGTTTTTTTTAGAAAAAAAGAGCAACAATTTTGAAAAAAAAACACAATATTCTTTCGTTTTTGCTACAATAAATATCCAATAAAAAAATAAAAAATAAATAATTTCTTCCTCAGTTTAGGCCAATATGTATTCTTCTACAAATTTTTGGTAAGAAAATTCCAATTAGCGTATATTGATGAGTTATAGCGTCTACAAAATAGGTGATAGATTTATGGCATTTTTATTTATTTATGTATTTTTTTTCCTAGTAATGACGGTGATCTGCGATTTTTAGCAGGACTGCAAAATTGCGGCAGACAGATCGGACACTTTTGTGCCTTAAGCCTCCTGGGATACCTGAGGTACAGGTTAACCTAGGCTAGCCCCAGCATTCTTTTCTAATAATAAAGCATTGGTAAAAAAAATGTATTTATTTTATTTTTTTTAAAGTACGTAGTATAGGGTGGAGTAGTTACATGAAATAAAGTTGAAAGGAAGGCTGAAGGTCTGATTTAAGTAGCACAGTTAAATTGAGAGCTACCACTCAGGCAACATTTTGCAAACAACAAATTTGGTAAAATTGCAAACCCAATATCACTAAAATCCCTCATCTACAACCACTAGTCCCCCGATTGGGATCTCTGAAAGGGAAAATCAGGGCCTTAGCTGTCATGCAGGTGCCAAGGGCAGGCCGAGGTCTCCAGATTAGAGTCACAGATGGCAGTAAAGACCCAGCAAATGATTAAACTCCTTCTCCACTACACCCTAATCCAGTGGTCTCCAAACTGTGTCCCTGGGGGGCCGGATGTGGCCCTTTGCTTGCCTTAATTAGGGTATTGGGACACTATTCCTCCCACTGATACAAGGCACTATTCCTTCTACACCAACAATGGAGCATAATATCCTGTCACTGATACCAACAATAGGGGAAGTATTCCTACCACTAACCCCAACAATGGGGCCATATTCCTCCCAATGACACCAATGATGGAGCACTATTTCTTCCACTGAAACCAATGATGGGGCACTATTCCTCCCACTGACACCAATGATGGACAATGGCATCTCTAGGGGGGGAAGAGGGGGGCCCTGACCCCCCCCCCCCCCCCATCATTATGCTGTGCCCCACCATGAGCCCCCAAATTTAAAAAAAAAGATTTTTTTTTTTTTTTTTACGAAAAGGCAATGTCTTTTTGTTTGCATTCATAGCGGATGCGCCACATCTTACTTGGGCCGCCGCTGGAGTAACACAGTCTCTATTGAGAGGGAGAGCGTCCCCAGTCAGCTCCTGTGGGTGATTCCTCCCCCCTCCCTCTGCTTGCTGACACTGCATAATGCGAGCGCTCACACAACCACGGCCGCCCGATCTGCTCCTTCCCTGCATCCTCATTGGCAGGGAGAAGAGCGAGTTGCAGGAAGGACTCCACCAGGACTCTAAGTTACTGAAAAAACAGACTGATTTCTCCCGTCCTTAGGACAGGAGAACCAGCCTGTAAATTCCAAGAGATGCCAGACCAGCGCTGTCAATAGCAGGGGCAGAACAGCAAGAGGAGGCCGGGGAACCCCACAGTGGCTGAACACCAGGGCCCGGAGGCAAGACAACCTTTGCAACCCTGATAGTTCTCCCACTGCATTGGACCCTTATATTTTCTTGGTATGCTGATGACATATATCTCTTGTTTTCTGCCACCCTGGGGGGGGGGGGCCCAATACAGTAGGAAGGGAGCTCACTGCAGAACATGTGAAAGGGCCATTGTGGGGTTGTAGTAAAGGGCCCCAGGAGATATATATATATATATATATATATATATTTGCATTTTATAGTTGCCCCCCTACTTTTGTCCCTGTCCCCCCATGTGCCCCCCCTAAATATGAAAGCTGGAGACGCCACTGATGATGGAGCACTATTCCTTCCACTGACACCAATGATGGGGCACTATTCCTCACACTGACACCAATGATAGGGCACTATTCCTTTCACTGACATCATTGATGGGGCACTCTTCCTCCCACTGACACCAATGATGGGACACTATTCCTCCCACTGACACCAATGATGGGGCACTCTTCCTCCCACTGACACCAATGACGGGACACTATTCCTCCCACTGACACCAATGATGGGGCACTATTCCTCCCACTGACACCAATTATGGGGCACTATTCTTCCCACTCACATCATCGATGGGGCACTATTCCTCCCACTGACACCAATTATGAGGCACTATTCTTCCCACTCACATCATCGATGGGGCACTATTCCTCCCACTGACACCAATTATGGGGCACTATTCCTCCCACTGACAACAACAACGATGGGCTGCTATTCCTTCCCCTGGTCCCAACTAGAAGGTTTGCATAGAATGCATGAAGGTAATAAACTCTTGAGCCTTTAGAACCACTTTAAGGGGTAGACCACACAGAGTGTGAATTGAATTACAATGCAATCCACATAGAAAACAGTGTCAGCCCCCGAAGACAACTTCATAAACATCATAATTAATCTACGGACAGAGATCTCTCGCTATCAGCGCGACGTCAAGCGTGGACCCGCCAAATTCGAGAGCGTTACCTAATTCTACCCCAACCCCCTCCCCTCCTCCGATTCCGTAAGATAAACATAATCAGAGGCCTGTCGTCCTCCACAACAAGTTTCATGTGAGCCCAATTTCGGTATCTGTCATTAAGAAACTTCTTGTTCCTCCTGTGCTGTGTGTTGATTAAATTATATTCCTTTGAAATCGCCTTTAATTTATATGCTGTGACGGAGCGAGCCTGAGTAGGCGGTGGGGGGAGGGGGGGCGAGGATGTGCGTCGAAGGCTGCCAGGGCTAGGGGTACTACGGGGCACTAAGGGATTCTGGGAATCGCCTCTTATCGGTGTACAGTGTGTAACTTACTTACTTCGAGTGTAATGCAAAGGAACATTTAGTGATGTATGTTTACTAAGAAAGAAGATTATAATCAGCTTTGTTATTCCTTTGGGGTTCTGTGTATCACTTTCACAAAATAATTACTGTTATACAGTAGGGTATGGAATTTATTGGTGGTGCCTTCAGGTCTCGTTCTCTTAAGGAACAAAATGGAGCATTTTGCAGAAGATGCAGCTTTTTGTTCTTTTTGTTCTTATTTTTTTAAAGTAGACTTTTCAATACCGGTACAAGTCTTCAGGAATACTGTACATACACTATATTGTCAAAAGTATTGGGACGCCTGCAGGCACGGACTGAGACAAAAAATAGGCCCGGGCTTTTTAGACTGAGCAGCCAACTTTTCCAGGGACCGCGGGGGGGGGGGGGGGGGGGCCTTAGACATTCGCGGGGGTGGCTGGTGTCGGTCCTCCACACTGTAATGTGCAGGGACACTGTGATATAAAGGGAACTGCACTGTAAAGGGGCACTGCAATGATTACAGTGCCTCTTTACAGTGCAGTCCCCTTTATATTACAGTGTCCCAGTCCTGTTGTGGTCATACAATGCTAGTACTGTCTGTCTCCTGTTGTGCCCACACTGCCCAGTGACACTGACCTGCTCTCTTTCTGGTGGTGCGGTACAGCGTGGCTCTCTCTCTGGTGGTGCGGTACAGCGTGGCTCTCTCTCTGGTGGTGCGGTACAGCATGGCTCTCTCTCTGGTGGTGCGGTACAGCGTGGCTCTCTCTCTGGTGGTGTGGTACAGCTTTGCTCTCTCTCTGGTGGTGCGGTACAGCGTGGCTCTCTCTCTGGTAGTGCGGGTACATCGTGCCTCTATCTGGTGGTGTGAGTACAGCGTGGCTCTCTCTCTGGTGGTGCGGTACAGCGTGGCTCTCTCTCTGGTGGTGCGGTACAGTGTGGCTCTCTCTCTGGTGGTGTGGTACAGTGTGGCTCTCTCTCTGGTGGTGCGGGTACAGCATGGCTCTCTCTCTGGTGGTGCGGTACAGCATGGCTCTCTCTGGTGGTGCGGTACAGCGTGGCTCTCTCTGTGGTGGTGTGGTACAGCTTTGCTCTCTCTCTGGTGGTGCGGAACAGCGTGGCTCTCTCTCTGGTGGTGTGGTACAGCGTGGCTCTCTCTCTGGTGGTGCGGGTACAGCATGGCTCTCTCTGGTGGTGCGGTACAGCGTGGCTCTCTCTCTGGTGGTGTGGTACAGCTTTGCTCTCTCTCTGGTGGTGCGGTACAGCGTGGCTCTCTCTCTGGTGGTGTGGGTACAGCAGGCTTCTATCTGGTGGTGTGGGTACAGCGTGGCTCTCTCTCTGGTGGTGCGGTACAGTGTGGCTCTCTCTCTGGTGGTGTGGTACAGCGTGGCTCTCTCTCTGGTGGTGCGGGTAGAGCATGGCTCTCTCTGGTGGTGCGGTACAGCGTGGCTCTCTCTCTGGTGGTGCGGTACAGCATGGCTCTCTCTCTGGTGGTGCGGTACAGCGTGGCTCTCTCTCTGGTGGTGTGGTACAGCTTTGCTCTCTCTCTGGTGGTGCGGTACAGCATGGCTCTCTCTCTGGCGGTCCAGGTATAGCGTGCCTCTATCTGGTGGTGTGGGTACAGTGTGGCTCTCTCTCTGGTGGTGCGGTACAGTGTGGCTCTCTCTCTGGTAGTGTGGTACAGCGTGGCTCTCTCTCAGGTGGTGCGGGTACAGCATGGCTCTCTCTGGTGGTGCGGTACAGTGTGGCTCTCTCTCTGGTGATGCGGTACAGCATGGCTCTTTCTCTGGTGGTGTGGGTACAGCGTGGCTCCCTCTCTGGTGATGCGGTACAGCATGGCTCTTTCTCTGGTGGTGTGGGTACAGCGTGGCTCTCTCTCTGGTGGTGCGGGTGCAGCGTGGCTCTTTATCTGGTGGTGCAGGCACAGCGTGGCTCTATCTGGTGGTGTGGGTACAGCGTGGCTCTCTCTCTGGTGGTGCGGTACAGCGTGGCTCTGCCTCTGGTGTTGTGGTGCAGTACAGCGTGTCTCTCTCTCTGGTGGTGCGGGTACAGCGTGGCTCTCTCTCTGGTGGTGCAGTCCAGCATCACTCTCTCTGGTGGTGCTGGGGCTATTAGTTCCCCCAGCACAGTCCTCTCTTTCATTTTCCATGTCTCCTGTAGAAGCTGCCACAAGCACTCCTCAGCTTCTTTCCGGGTTTTCTCTTTCACTCCAACAGAGTGCATGCTGGGAACTGTAGTCTGCTCCCTGCTGAGAACAATTGGGCTACCTATCTCTGGGACTACATTTCCCATGATGCCCCTCTAGTTGCTTTTGATTGGCCCTCCGCTGTGGCCAATGGGGAGGGAAGAAGAACAGATAGGAAAGCCATCTCGTCCCGGTGCTGCCGATATGAGAAGGGGAGGGGGGGGGGGCGAGCTGGGGAAACATCGTGTCAGCAGCTATCCCCACCGTGCAGACACCCATGGCTGAAGGAGGAGAGCGGAACTGTCAGCGCGTCTCTGAGGCTGAGCTGTGTGTGAGAGAGACACACAGCTCAGCCCATGCAGCCGCCAGAGATGACACAGGCACGGGCGCATAGCGGTAGGTGAGCGGCGACCACGGCCTGTGTTACCCATGTTCAGGCCGTGGTCGCCGCTTACCTCCCACTGTGCGGCCTGATCATCAACAGGCCACAGAGCGGGCGGCCCCGGCCCACCGGGCAAGTGCCTGTTCTGCGCTATGGCCAGTCCGGGCCTGGATGCCTGCCTTTAAATGCACATGAACTTTAATGGCATCCCAGTCTTAGTCCGTAGGGTTCAATATTGAGTTGGCCCACCCTTTGCAGCTATAACAGCTTCAACTCTTCTGGGAAGGCCGTCCACAAGGTTTAGGAGTGTGTCTATAGTGTGCCGGAAGTGATGTAATCCTTGTTGATAAAAGGTAAACACCAGCATCCTGCTTCCTTTTACCTTTTGTCAACAAGGATTACATCACTTCTGGCGCCGCTGACCACTTCCAGTCCGGCAGATACGTCACTTCTGGTTCCGCCGGAAACCGGAAGTGAGGCCAATTTCATACTGCGCCATCAATGAGAGTAGTGGGAGTCATTGGGTGTAGTAGGCGGTACTTAAAGTATATAAGACAGCCAATCACAAACTCCACAAGCTTCTGATGATGCCTAGTGGGAGGGGCGAAACATGTCAAGCTAAGGATAATCTGTGAAGGCTGTTTGGAGGCCAAGGCAGCAATTTTGCATGTTTTCAAAGATTCTGATGTAAGTGTAATGATTTTAAACCTTTTAATAAATCTTGCAGTATTACACTATATGTCCTCTTTCACTCATTTGCCCGAACTTTACTATCCCGACCGTCCTGTGACTGAGCAAAGTGTGTAGGACTTACATCATGTGGTAGAGGAGAGGAGATCCCATTCTCTGAGGCACAATCAACCTACAGTACCTATTCGTTGGACAGGAGGCACCATCCATCTTGATATACACAGGCGCATTTGTCATCTTCATCTGGTGAGTGGGGACCCAGGAGGGGAGCACAGGAAGTCACCAAGATTATATCAACGTGTCACCAGCACTGTACCCAACACTTGATGAACTTCATTGATTACACTTTATTTTGCACATCTGTTGAACTTTATTGATTGCACTTTATTTGCACTATATTGACATTGAGCACTTTATTATACATGTTGTTATATGACACATATTTGATGAGTGTATATGTATACTAATGGTTCATAGAGGCAGCACTGAGTATAAATTCTTTTTTGTCACTTTTTGGGGTACTTACCTTGCACTACAGCGGCAGCTCTATTACATATATATGTAAGTGTAAACACACATATATATATATATATATATATATATATATATATATATATATATATATATATATATATATATATTGTATTTATATTTTTTTCATTTTTCCACGGCACGGGTTTAATTTTCATTTTTTATCTAGGAGAAGAGCCCACTGCATCAGGACATTAGGGTACCAATACATTTCCACAGAGCTTTAAAGAAGGTGTTTATGTGACAACAGAAGAGTTACTTTTAGTGCTATGTTTCAGGGGTGTCTACCAACAGCCAGAAGTGGGACATTATCCAGGAACTTACCTGGGAAGTTCAGGAATCAACCTGTGCTCTTTGCAGTCCTTTAACCAGCCTGTGGGACACTATTCCAATCACTGATACCAGCAATGGGGCACTTTTCCTCCCACTGATATCATTTTTCTTCCTTGAATACCAACAATGGGGCACTATAACACTCACTGTTACCAATGATGGGACACTATTCCTCCCACTGACACCAATGATGGGACACTATTCCTCCCACTGACACCAATGATGGGGCACTCTTCCTCCCACTGACACCAATGATGGGACACTATTCCTCCCACTGACACCAATGATGGGGCACTATTCCTCCCATTGATACCAATGATGGGACACTATTCCTCCCACTGACACCAATGATGGGACACTATTCCTCCCACTGACACCAATGATGGGACACTATTCCTCCCACTGACACCAATGATGGGACACTCTTCCTCCCACTGACACCAATGATGGGACACTATTCCTCCCACTGACACCAATGATGGGGCACTCTTCCTCCCACTGACACCAATGATGGGACACTATTCCTCCCACTGACACCAATGATGGGGCACTATTCCTCCCATTGATACCAATGATTGGACACTATTCCTCCCACTGATACCAATGATGGAGCACTATTCCTCCCACTGACACCAATGATGGGACACTATTCCTCCCACTGATACCAATGATGGGGCACTATCCCTTCCACTAATACCAACAAAAGGTCCACTTACTGACACCAATGATTTTGCACTATTCTTTCCACTGATAACAGCAATGTGCCACTCTTCCTCCCACCAACACCAGTGATGGGATACTATTCCTCCCACTAATACCAAAAACGGGGCACTATATCACTCACTGACACTAAAGCCCAGTACAGGCTCCCCAACACAAAACTCTGGCTGCTTTTATCATACGTGTTTGAGAACTTGTCAGGAGTTATCAGGCTGATAACAGAAGAACGGAGCAGGACACAGCTATGGGACATAGTGCTTTGAGGAGAGATAACAAAACACTGCAGATATATATGCCCAGCTGAAATTTCATGAATCGGCTTTAAGGATGGGGCACTGTTTCCCACTGATATAAACAGTGGGTTATTATTCCTCCCACTGATATCAATGACAGGGCACTATCCCTCTCACTGACACCAAGAATAGGGCGCTATTCCTAACACTGACACCAATGATTGGGCACTATTCCTTCTACTGATGTCAACAAATAGGCACATTTTCTTCCAATGAAACCAGGAAATGTCATTATTATTATTATACAGGATTTATATAGCGCCAACAGTTTGCGCTATGTAACAAAATGAAGGCGGACATTACAGTTACATTACAATTTGGTACAAGAGGAATCAGAGGGCCCTGCTCATTAGAGCTTACAATCTAAGGGAGGGTCAATTGATACAAAAGGTGATAGCTGTGGGGGATGAGCTGATGGAGAAAGTAAAACAGTGTATTAGTTAGAAGCAGGATAGGCTTCTTTAAAGAGAAGGGTTTTCAGGGATCTTCTCAAGATGGATAGATAAGGGGACAGTCGGACAGATTGGGGTAGGGAGTTCCAAAGGATGGGAGAAGCTCTGGAGAAATCCTGGAGGCAAGCATGGGAGGAAGTGACAAGGGAGCTAGAGAGAAGGAGGTCTTGGGAGGACCAAAGAGAGCGGCCTTGCTGGTATTTTGGGACTAGGTTGGTGATGTAGCCGGGGGCAGAGTTAGGGATGGCATTGTAAATTATTGTTAGTACTTTGAATTTTATTCGTTGGGTGAGTGGAAGCCAGTGGAGGGATTGGCAGAGAGGGGTGGAGGACACTGAATGGTTGGTAAGGTGGATGAGTCTTGCAGCGGCATTCATTATGGACTGAAAGGGGGGATAGTCTATGTAAAGGTAATCCAAAAAGGAGGGAGTTGCAGTAGTCGAGGCGAGAGATGACCAGGGAGTGAATTAGAAGCTTGGTGGTGTCATTAGTTAAAAAGGGGCGTATTCTAGAGATGTTGCGAAGGCTAAGGCGGCGTGATTTGGACAGAATGGGACTTTATTCCTCTTCCTACTAAACACAGGTGCTGGGCAATTTTTTCTTCCTTATGCTCACCAACCCTGGGGATTTTTTTTCACAAATTTTAACCAGTGAGCCTTGTTTCCTCCCACTGATGCCTGGGCATTTTCTACTCTATCAGGCCACAGTCCATATTCCCTGAAGTCAGTTGACTGGTGCTTTGTTTAGAGAATTTGAGGACCTCTGCCTTAGTGGTCCATTCTAGCATTACGTTTTCTGTTGTTTGGGTGTGTGTCTGCCTAAACCAGATTTTTCTGTACCCCGTATCCCGTTCTTATTTCTCACTTTAGTTCTCCTGTCCCTGTTGTGTTCCTTATACCCCAATCCCAGCCAAATTCCTGTTTCTGTATTCTTGGCCTGTCTCTAAGTTTGTTTCACTCATGTCTGTTCTCAGTCTGTCTACACCATGTTATTTTCAATTTCCTGATATCTCTGATCCTGCTAACTACTACCTCTGACCTGTTGGACTCCTTGGACCTGATTGCTTGTTTGACCTGACCTGGCTGCAATGCCATCATCCCTGGCCTTGGGTTTGATGTTGGCTCATTCCCTTACCCTAGATCAGTGATGGTGAACCTTGGCACCCCAGATGTTTTGGAACTACATTTCCCATGATTCTCATGCACTCTGCACAGAGGCGGCTCTCTAATTAGGCAAGTTAGGCGGTCGCCTAAGGCCTCGCACTCACAGGGGCCTCGCGGCCTCCTAATTTGCCTGTTCTCAATCCATGAAGTTGACGCCGGCGGCTCCGCCTACCCTCACTGGGACTCTGTGGCTTAGGAGCTGATGGACAAATCAGATACTGCCCGCAGCCTGAGGAATAGCGGCCTCATCACGGAGCGTCCCAGTCCGTGGGGCCTCATGTGTAAGTTTTGCATAAGGCCTCACAAAGCCTAGAGCTGCCTCTGACTCTGCAGTATAGTTGAGCATGATAGGAAATGTAGTTCCAAAACATCTAGGGTGCCAAGGTTCACCATCACTGCCCTAGATGCTTGACTAATTTTACCCACAGCAACGGCTTTGACTGCTCACCTTAACCACTTGCCGACCATCCGCCGTCATTATACTGAGGCAGGTCGGCTCATTCCCGCAAATCGCCATAGCTGTACGTCGGTCCGTTTTATAGCTATAGCACAGCAGGGGAGCTAATGCGCATGGCCAGCGGCCGCAATGTCCACCGGCCACCCGCGATCGCTTCATAGAGAGCCAGAACGGGGATCTGTCAATGTAAACAGACAGCTCCCCGTTCTGACAGGGGAGTAGAGAGAGATTGTCTGTTCCTAGTGATCAAGAACAGCGATCTCTCTCCTCCTCCAGTCAGTCCCCTCCCCCCCTACAGTTAGAAACACCTCCCTAGGGAACACATTTAACCCCTCGATCACCCCCTAGTGGTAATCCCTTCCCTGCCAGTGTCATTTATACAGTAATCAGTGGCTATTTTGAGCTCTGATCACTGTATAAATGTCACTGGTCCCAAAAAAGTGTCAAAAAAGTGTCCGATCTGTCCGCTGCAATGTCGCAGTCTTTTTAAAAATCGATGATAACCGCCATTACTAAAAATGCCATAAATCTATTCCCTATTTTGTAGACGCTATAACTTTTGCGCAAACAAATCAATATACGCTTATTGCAATTTTTTTTACCAAAAATATGTAGAAGAATATATTTTGGCCTAAACTGAGGGAAAAAAAATTAAAAAAAAATATTTTTGGGGGATTTTTATTATTGCAAAAAGTATTGTGTTTTTTCAAAATTGATGCTCTTTTTTTGTTTATAGCGCAAAAAAAATAAAAATACCACCAAAAGAAAGCTCTATTTGTGGGAAAAAAAAAGAACGTCAACCTTGTTTGGGTGCAACATTGCACAACCGCGCAATTGTCAGTTAAAGCGACGCAGTGTCAAATCGCGAAAAGTGCTCTGGTCAGGAAGGGGGTAAAATCTTCCGGGGCTGAAGCGGTTAAATACTACTCCACTCACAAATGCCCGACACAGATCAGCCCCCCCCACACACACACACATTGTCATTTGCTACAAAGGCGCAATGTTGCAGTCTGGTGACTGGGGGAGAGGAGACTAAGGAAATGCTTCCTCCTGCCTGCAGTAGACCGATGACATCATTTCAGCCTAGGTAAGAAGGGGAGCTCAAGGGAGACAATTTATGGATAAGAAGTGAAGTTTTTGCTGTGTCGGGAAATTATTCACACGGACTTGTAAAGGTAATAAAAGGTTTATTAGAATAAAACAAACTTACTGATGAATAAATGATTTAAAATGTGACATTTTTGTCTCTTAACTGCTCCCAGCCGTTCAGTCTTCATCTATTATGCATTGTACTTCACTTCCCCCAGACTCCCCCCTTCTCATTTTCTTACCCCTCTCTCTCTTTCTTTTTTTTTTTTTTGTCTTTTTTTAGTGTTGCAACCTAAATGTTTTTTTGCAAGAGAATCAAACCATAATAGCTTATTAGGATGCTGCGAAGTGACGCAACGGAGGGAGAAGAAGGGAGAACAGCCCCAGTCTTGGCCTGACATTTCACCTATTAAATTAGTGGCTTCTTAAAGACAAGCTGAGAGACTTTGTTTGAGCCAATTACCATCATTACCAGTGACAAAGCGCCTATTGTTGTGTGGAAATACAGAACCAAGCCAAGGCAAGGGAGAGACCAGAACCAAATGTGTTAACCAGTTGCATTCTGGGAAAGAATTTATAGCCAAGCGTATCCACACATACACTGGAGGAGTCACAAAGACAATGTGCAGGGAGTAATGAGGATGTGCAAGCCCGGGCAACCCATACCATCCAATCAGAACCTATCACTAAACTGAATGACTGCTTTGAATTACTTTTTTTTTAAATTATTATTATCATTCCCTTTGCATTGCTTTATTGAATAAGCTTGGCAGACTTTGCATATCATTAGTCCATACTTACACAGGTGTTAATGGATTTATTAAGGAAGTGCAAGTTAATACTGCTATAATTATACACACATTCATAGTTACATAGTAGGTAAGGTTGAAAAAAAGACACAAGTCCATCAAGTCCAACCTATGTATGTGATTATGTGTCAGTATTGCATTGTATATCCCTGTATGTTACATAGTTACATAGTAGGTGAGGTTGAAAAAAAGACACAAGTCCATCAAGTCCAACCTATGTGTATGATTATATATCAGTATTACATTGTATATCCCTGTATGTTGCGGTCGTTCAGGTGCTTATCTAATAGTTTCTTGAAGCTATCGATGCTCCCCGCTGAGACCACCGCCTGTGGAAGGGAATTCCACATCCTTGCCGCTCTTACAGTAAAGAACCCTCTACGTAGTTTAAGGTTAAACCTCTTTTCTTCTAATTTTACTGAGTGGCCACGAGTCTTGTTAAACTCTCTTCTTAAAAAAATTATAAAAAAGTTTTATTTCTATTGTGGGGTCACCAGTACAGTATTTGTATAATGAAATCATATCCCCTCTCAAGCGTCTCTTCTCCAGAGAGAATAAGTTCAGTGCTCGCAACCTTTCCTCATAACTAAGATCCTCCAGACCCTTTATTAGATTTGTTGCCCTTCTTTGTACTCGCTCCATTTCCAGTACATCCTTCCTGAGGACTGGTGCCCAGAACTGGACAGCATACTCCAGGTGCGGCCGGACCAGAGTCTTGTAGAGCGGGAGAATTATCGTTTTATCTCCGGAGTTGATCCCCTTTTTAATGCCAATATTCAGTTTGCTGTGTTATCAGCAGCATGCCATTGCTGAGCCTATCATCTACTAGGACCCCCAGGTCCTTTTCCATCCTAGATTCCCCCAGAGGTTCTCCCCCCAGTGTATAGATTGCATTCATATTTTTGCCACCCAAATGCATTATTTTACATTTTTCTACACTGAACCTCATTTGCCATGTAGTCGCCCACCCCATTAATTTGTTCAGATCTTCTTGCAAGGTTTCCACATCCTGCGGAGTATTATTGCCCTGCTTAGCTTAGTATCGTCTGCAAATACAGAGATTGAACTGTTTATCCCATCCTCCAGGTCATTTATGAACAAAATAAACAGGATTGGTCCCAGCACAGAACCCTGGGGGACCCCACTACCCACCCCTGACCATTCTGAGTACTCCCCATTTATCACCACCCTCTGAACTCGCCCTTGTAGCCAGTTTTCAATCCATGTACTCACCCTATGGTCCATGCCAACGGACCTTATTTTGTACAGTGAACGTTTATGGAGAACTGTGTCAAATGCTTTTGCAACATCCAGATACACCACGTCTACGGGCCTTCCTTTATCTAGATGGCAACTCACCTCCTCATAGAAGGTTAGTAGATTGGTTTGGAGTTATATTCAGCGTTCAATATTTTGTTCCCGGATACCCCTGCTCGATGAGTTACACGCCATTTTTGCTATATGGAGATTATTGTTATATCCTGCGCTCCCCTATACTGTCCGGTGTTGCACCCCTATATAGTGCCGCCTCAGCTCCCGTGGCGAAATTGCGCTCCCAGCTCACCTTGTGCCAGTTACCACGCGCCGCATTCGCTGTCTGTGTTGGTAAGTGTGGTTAGCTAACCACCCATACACACTAAATATCCATCTACCTTGATTATTTCCCCTTCAGAGCATGGTTTATTATATCTATATATATTCCATAGGAATTTCTGTTGCATCTGCTCCTGATGAGTGAACCGATCCATGAAACGCGTCGAGCTTTGTTTGATGCCACAGCTACACCTCATACAGAATGATGCTTACCTACTACCTACTATGCTTGATGATGCTGCTAACATACCATTCAGTAGATTCACAGATGTCAGTATCTGGAGTGTTGCCGTCGGCATTTGTTTGCCATGCCATTTTATATACAGTATTTACATTTTCATCATATGCTGCTATGTATGTACTCATTTATCCATCATGTTTATTCCTTACGCTTTATGTATATATATATATATGAAATTAATAATTTTTTATTGTTTTTATATCTATGTTATCAAATAAACAATTTTATATTGATTTTTACCTCCACTATTCAATTGCTTCATTTAAAGTCCCAATCCCCACCCCCCCCCTTCATTTCTGCATTGTGTAATAAGGACGTGCAGGTTCAATAACCAATACCATCCAACTGGAACTAATCACTAAACTGAATACTGATTGGCTGCTGTGGACTTCTGTTTATTTTATTTTTTTCATATTATCATTCCCCTTTACATTGCTTTATTGAATAGGCTCAGCGGATTTGGCAAATTACTATTCCATACCTATTTAGGTGTTCAAGGATCAATCCACTTTTAACTTTTATAGCAAAAGTGTGCTGTTGAACATCCGGAATAAAAAAATGGAGAATATTTTCAATGAGAATATACACTATATTACCAAAAGTATTGGGACACCTGTCTTTACACGCACATGAAATTTAATGGCATCCCAGTCTTAGTCCGTAGAGTTCAATATTGAGTTGGCCCACCCTTTGCAGCTATAAAGTTGGGAGCATGATATTTTCCAAAATGTCTTGGTATGCCTTAAAGTGGGTGTCCACCTACAAAAAAAAATATTAAAAGCCAGCAGCTACAAATACTGCAGCTGCTGACTTTTAATAAACGGACACTTACCTGTCCCAGGGTCCAGCGATGTCGGCAGTCAAACCTGATCAATCGCTCGGGTCTCGGCAGCTGCCGCCATCCTCGGTGAGGGAATCGGGAAGTGAAGCGTTCCGGTTCCCTACTGCGCATGCGCAAGTCGCACTGCTCGTCGTAACTGGCTCCCGCTATCTCCTAGGACCTGTGTGTCTCCCAAGAGACAGCGGGGGGGGGGTGCGGGAAGGGGCGTGACTCTATTCCCAGAAGTGGGTGCAAATACCTGTAGTAGACAGGTATCTGCACCCCCTCCCCCCTGAAAGGTGCCAATTGTGGCACTGCAGGGGGGGAGGAATCAGATGAGCGGAAGTTCCACTTTTGGGTGGAACTCCGCTTTAAGAGTTCCCTTCACTGGAACTAAGGCCTGACACATCTATGCAGGTTGCATTTTGCATATTCCAGGTGCATTTTGCATTTTTCAATACACATTTTTGATCGATTGAAGTCTATGGAACCAAAAGCCAGAAAAAAAAGTCCCTGAAATGCATACATGTGTAAATGACCCACAGGAAACTATATTGTATAGTGTGTTCCTACAAAACTGAAAACGCATTAAAAAATGCATAGGGGTGGACCAGGCCTAAGGGGCCAAGCCCAACCCCTGAAAAACAACCCCACACCATAATCCCCCCTCCACCAAATGATTTGGAGGGGTGGCCTGATACTTTTGTACAATATAGTGTGGAGCGAGTTTGGGGTGGAGAAACTTGACTGGTCTGCACAGAGTCCTGACCTCAACCCGATAGAACACCTTTGGGATGAATTAGATTGGAGACTGCCAGCCAGACCTTCTCGTCCCACATCAGTGCCTGACCTCACAAATGCTATTCTGGAAGAATGGTCAAACATTCCCATAGACACACTCCTAAACCTTGTAGACAGCCTTCCCAGAAGAGTTGAAGCTGTTATAGCTGCAGAGGCCGGGCCAACTCAATATTGAACCCTACGGACAAGGACTGGGATGCCATTAAAGTTCATGTATGTGTAAAGGCAGGTATCCCAATACTTTTGGTAATATAGTGTATATTGAATGAGGATATGTCTTGATAAATCCTCTGTGATTGGTGCGATTTATGGAGGTGGGCATCAGGGCTGCTGACAAGGGGGTAGCACCAGCCTGTAGGCAGGTGCAAACTGTAATCCCCACTGCAGGTGGTGCTCTACCGAAGTGGCAGCGGAAGAAAGTCGCGAGGAACTAGTCTCCTTTATGACTTCCTGCAGTCACAAGGAGACAGCTGCCCCACGTGACTTCAGTGGCCATCTTGGGTCAGGCAGAGTCTATTTTAGACTCCTGCTCACTTTATACGAGTGGCTAGTGTAGGAAAACGTTCCCAGTCAGAGACAGTGCTTAGAAGTAGGGAAAGTTTTCAGAGGAATAGGGAAAGTGCAGGGACTACGCCTGCCGCTCTCCAGGAAGCCTCCCCCTTTGGGTGTGGACCGGCCAGGCCGCATTCCGCTCCTCGTGGCAGATGCTGTCGGCATCTTTCAGTGACTTTTGGGTGAAGGTGCTCTATATGGAGCCCCATGATTTCTAATGGTAGCCCTGGTGGGCATTATCCAGGAACGGTGTGGGCTGATCAGTGTCGGGCATTTGTGATTGGAGTATGAGATTTGTAGGAGGGTCACCATTGAAGGACACATTTGGGCTTGTCAGAGACAGGAGACACATCACTGAGACACGGTGAAACCTTTAGGTCTATGGATAAAGGAGAGATGCTAGTGGAGGATGTGGCAGGATTTTTAGTTCTGTGACGTGTGGATCCATGCAGGGGTCTCCAAACTATGGCCCTCCAGTTGTTCAGAAACTAGAATTCCCATCATGCCTATTCATGTCAGAGTTTTACAATGCCTCATGGAATGTGTAGTTCCGCAACAGCTTGAGGGCCGTAGTTTGGAGATCCCTGCGAGAGACCATTTCTGAGACTGGAACTAGTACAGGGACAGGAGAGAGGCCATTTGGAGTCTGGTGGAACTTATGTAGAGAACAGATACCAGTATGGAAAATAGATACTCTGGTAAGCCTGGGCAATATAATAAAGATACAAAAAAAGATGCTAGTGGAGGGTGTGCCGGGACATTTCATTCTTTGGAACCAAGGGAGAGATCTAGACTGACACTAGAAGAGAGATAAAAGATAAGCCATTGGCATCTATTAGAACTATTGGGTTGGTGGACAGGTTAAAACCCATTGCTTCTTCCACCCACCCATCATCATGAAAGGCAAAGTTTTACTCATGTCATTTTGCCAATGATATCACTGAGACTCCTCTTCTGAATCCTGGGAGGACTCCACCACTGGGCAGCCAATAAGAAGTGTCCATGTCATGCAGAACCGTTAATTTATTTTGCAAATTTTTTATTTAAAGAATGGACACAAGACACACGAAACACAACATCTCGAGATCATACATGAACACATTATCATACAATGGGATGAGCGAAGTCCCGTGTCAGAACCGTTAATTTAATTGAGTAGCAGGGGCATTTGGATTGGTTTAGGTAGGTGCAAGCTACTAGTTAAGGGGGGTCAACACTGAAGAAATGGCTGCACTCCAAGATCCATTAAAAAATTTGGAAAAATCGGATGAAAGTTGTGTGAATCGTAGGCGAAAAAACTGATAAATAGACCCCTAAGGGCAGTAACCCATAGCTATCAATACTGTATATAGAAACTTTAATACTATTATATTGCAAAGAATTAAGAGAGCTTCATGTTTTCTGCTGAGCAACTTCCTTTAAAAAAATACACACATTTTTTTTTTTTTTTAACATTTCTCAACTTTTTGGACCCAGTTTTTAAAACTCTGCCAAACCCTCAGCTAGACGCATCTTCAGATGTAATTTTATTACTAATATTTAGGGAGAACACAATCTTCTTTCAGCTTGCAAAAAAATAAAAAAATAAAACAGAAAAGCAATAGTTAAAAGAAAAATTGTTTACTGTAAAACATTGAGAATATTTCTGTTGTATCAGGCGTATCCCGGCTTCTCCAAGATGTCATTCTTCAATGAAGAATAATAAACTCTTCTGTCCACTTCATCTCATGTTTCACTGAGGTAATTTTTGTTTTTCGTTTTTCTGAACAAAATCTAATTAAAAATAAAGCATGAAATTTCTGTTTAAAAAAAATAAAAAATAAAGCATGAATTTCTTTTCTTTAAAAAAAAAAAAAAGTCTAACATATTTGGATATAAAAAATATTTTTTTTAGGGACTGTATAAATAATGTAAAAAAAAAAAAATGAATTTCTATGCACAAATCTGCCTCTTAAAGTCTAAATTTCATTAAAATAAAAAATCATCAGGAGTGTGGACTATGCCCATCCTTTCTGTCCCCCCCTCCTCCATTCATAGAAGCTGTACTACTTCTTCCAACTATGAAAAGTGCTCTATGAATGGAGGACGGGCAGATAAATGAAAGGTCTGCCTCCTCCATTCATAGAGTGCTTTTCACTAGCCGACACTCTTGATGAGTACCTATGACAGGTCCAGTGGCTGTATTAACCCCCATCGCACCGGAAAAAGGATGAAAGATTTCAACTAGGACAATCTGTACCAGCACAAAGGACGATTCTCAATAAAATGTAAGTATCATCTCTTGTGCTGATTTTCTGTTTTTTTATTTTAACCCCTTGACGCTGACCTCACCCAAATATGTGGCCCCACTAGACTGGGCTTTTTTCCATGGGGCCACATTTTTTTGCGTATCTCCCTTTGTGCTGGGAGCGTGCCACGTGGCGCGCTCCCAGCACAGACACCAGGGTCCCACCAAGATCTCCAGGCACCATACTAGCGGTCGGGACCCGGAACAACTGATTCTGGGTCACCTGTTCGCTGTGATAGCTTTCTCTCTCTGTGAATAGAAGAGAGAGATACATTGTATCTCTCTCTTTCCTTGCAGAGAGAAAAAAATGGGTGTACTTCAGCCCCCCCCCCCCCCCCCGGAAGATTTGGCTGCTCAATGGCCAGAGCATTTTTTGCAATACAGAACTGCGCCGCTTTAGCTGACACTTGCGCAGTCGTGCGGCGCTGTACGAAACAAAATTGACGTCCTTTTTTTCCCACAAATAGAGCTTTCTTTTGGTGGTATTTGATCATCTCTGCGTTTTTTTATTTTTTGCGCTATAAACAAAAAAAGAGGGAAAAAAACACAATATTTTGTAAGTCTTGCTATAATAAATATTCCCAATTTTTTTTAAAAAAAGCTATTTTTTTTTTTCAGTTTAGGCCGATATGTATTCTTCTACATATTTTTGGTAAAAAAAAATCGCAATAAGCGTATATTGATTGGTTTGCGCAAAAGTTATAGCGTCTACAAAATAGGGGATAGATTTATGGCATTTTAATTTTTTTTTTTTTTAAGCCTTGCTATAATAAATATTCCCAATTTTTTTTTAAAAAAAGCTAATTTTTTATTCAGCTTAGGCCGATATGTATTCTTCTACATATTTTTGGTAAAAAAAAATCGCAATAAGCGTATATTGATTGGTTTGCGCAAAAGTTATAGCGTCTACAAAATGGGGGGTAGATTTATGGCATTTTTATTTATTTATTTTTTTTTTTACTAGTAATGGCGGCAATCTGTGATTTTTATCATGACTGCGACATTATGGCGCACACATAGGACACTCCTGACACATTTTTTGGACGAT
Source organism: Lithobates clamitans (assembly GCA_037952925.1). NCBI lineage: Eukaryota > Metazoa > Chordata > Amphibia > Anura > Ranidae > Lithobates > Lithobates clamitans. The sequence goes on along the minus strand of JBBGZY010001808.1, from coordinate 422,573 downwards.
TGACAATTACACAGCGATCAGTGCTATAAAAATGCACTGATTACTGTAAAAATATCACTGGCAGGGAAGGGGTCAACACTAGGGGGCGATCAAGGGGTTAACTGTGTTCCCTGACTGCGTGTTCTAACTGTGGGGGGAGGGGACTGACTAGAGGGGATGACAGATCGTGGTTCCTAGCTATCAGGAACTCATAATTCGATCTTTCTCTCCTCACAGAACAGGAACTTGTGACACACACGTCCCTGTTCTGCCTTTAATGCCCACGATCGCTCGTGGCCCGCTGTCATCGCGACCGTCGGCCACGAGCATCGGCACCCCCCCGCAGTGCAGAGTGCGCCTGCTATGATGAGGGCTACGATGGCTCGCGGGAATGTGTCCCAACCTGCCGCAGTATAATGACGGCGGCTGGTCAGCAAGTGGTTAAAAAAATTAATAAAATAATAATATTAATAAAAAAATAAAATACAAAAAAAAAAACTTAGGTCAAGGTTTGATCTAGGTCTTTGCCAGGGTTAGTGTTTTGGTCAAAAGCCAGGGTCAGTATTTTTTTGGACAGGATTTTTTTATTAGTATCAGTGTCAGTGTGTTTTATGTAGGATAAAAAAAAAGAAAAGCACAATGCGCACTGTTGTTTCTAGGCTGTACTACGGGTACAAACAACAAATAACATACACATATGTGGTATCGCTGCGATCGTCAGGAGCAGGAGAATTTATTTTTGGTTGTTCTTTGGTGGAAGGTTATGGCAATAGCAAGAATTATATAGCTATATTTTTAAAAAAATATATATTTTTTTTACTATTTTGGGTCAGTTTTCCTTTGGAAAAAAAAAATCAGGAGATATATATGACTATTTACCACCAAATGAAAGCCCAATTTGTCCTGAACAAAACGAGGTATAATCCAGCTGGATACACAAAGTAGTTGTGGTGATATGTACGGTTTTACTAACACATCTCAAAGTTGCAAAATTGTGCTTAGGCATTAAGATTTGTTTTACCCTTAGGCACGAAGGAGTTAATACAACTTAGGCTTTAAAATTTGTGCGTAGAAATCCATTTTTTACAATATTTATACAGTCCTTTAAGAAAAAAAGTAATTTTTATATCCAATGATAGACTTTTTTTTAAAGGAATTTTGGCCTTTTTTACTCCCCACAGCACCAGAGGATTACTGCCGTGGGGGTGAGGGTAGAGGATGGAAGATTTCAACTAGGTCAGCAGCCACCAGCGAAAGGGACTCATTAAATGTTCTTTGTTCTGATTAAAAAAAAAAAAAAAAAAGAATGAAAATTAGGCTTTAAAGTTTATATATGGGAAAAAATATTCAGTACATCTCATTCTCTACTATACATTTTCATGTTTTGTATCCTTAATCCATTGTAATCCTGCGATTATAGAAAATGACCTGTTGTCAGCTAGTCGGACAAGGCTGCCTCTGCTGCACTGGAAGCCCAAGCAGTGTTGTCAGCACTGCCCAGTTCATCCCAGCTGGACTACAGAACACCTCCTGTTATGTTATGTAGATGAGAAAAGGGGGATGTGTTCTGTGACATTGTCACCGAATGTTTACTGTTGCCAATTGAACAGGAGATTCTGGTGAAATGGGAACAATTGGGGGGGCAGGTCTGTCAGTATGAGTGGAAAATGCCCTCACGTCAATGGGAATAAACAATGCCTCATCATTGTTATTAGTGGGAGGAATAGTGCCCCATCATAGGTGTCAGTGGGAGGAATAGTGTCCCATCATTGGTGTCAGTGAAAGGAATAATGTCCCATCATTGGTGTCAGTGTGAGGAATAATGTCCCATCATTGGTGTCAGTGGGAAGAATAGTGCCCTATCATTGGTGTCAGTGGGAGGAATGGTGCCCCATCATTGGTGTCATTTGGAGAAATAGTGCCCCATCATTGGCATCAATGGGAGGAATGGTGCCCCATCATTGGTGTCAGTTGGAGAAATAGTGCCCCATCATTGGTATCAGTTGGAGAAATAGTGCCCCATCATTGGTATCAGTTGGAGAAATAATGCCCCATCATTGGTATCAGCCGAAGGAATAGTGCACCATCATTAGTGTCAGTGGGAGGAATGATGCCTCATCATTGGTGTCAGGAGAAGGTATAATGCCCCATCATAGGTGTCAATGGGAGAAATTGTGCCCCAAGGGCCGGATATAGGCAGGCAAAGGGCCGCATCTGCCCCCCGGGCCGCAGTTTGGAGACCACTGCCCTACTCTATCCAAAACTAAAAAGAATGTCTAGGAAAACAATATATATAACCAAAAGTATGTGGACAACCCACCAAAATATTGAGTTCAAGTCTTTCCAGGGAAGGGTTCTGATAAAGTGTTCGTAAAGAATGAAGGTTTTTTTTACTTTAATGCATTCTCTGCATTAATTTAAAAAAAACCTTCTATTGTCAGCTCCCTCCCTTCCCCCTCCGTCTGCGCGAAAATACTTACCTGAGCCCAATCTCGATCCAGCACTGTATCTGAGAGCAGTGGTGCTGCTCTCTCACTCCTCATTGGTCTCAGTGAGAACAGTGGGAGTCATTGGCTCCTGCTGCTGTCAATCAAATCTAGTGACAATAGAGTGGGGGGCACATAGAGTGAGGCTCAAGATGGAGCCCACATGTGTGTCACCGCCAGCATAGGAAGCAGCTTCCTATGGTGGCACATGGAGAAGAGGAAGAACCCAGAGCGCCACCGGGGATCTTCAGAAGTGGAGGGTCAGTGCTGTTCTGTGCAGTGGTGGGAATAGCATGTTTTGTTATTTAATTAGAAAAAAAAATTACTTTAAAATCACTTTTAGATTAAGATATATTAGACGATTTTGCCCTTTCAACTATGTGGTAATAGTTTGGGGGGGGGGGGACTCTTTTCTGTTCCAGCAAAGCCAATTCAATAAAGCCATGGTTTGAGCAGTTTGATGTGAGAGTGTCCTACACAGAGCCCCGACCTCAACCCTGCCGAACACTTTTGGGAAGGATTTGAATGTTGATTACGAGCCAAGTCTTCTCATTCAACATCAACATCATGAGCACTTGACCTCACATATGCTCTTTTGGCTGAAAGTTCTCACAGACATTGTCCAAAATCCTGTGGAAAGCTTTCCCAGACGAGCGGAGGTTAGAGGGGTGTGAGGACAGTTCCATATCGATGCCGATGGTCATGGAACGGGATATCCAGTAAGCTTGTATAGGTGATGGTCACAAACTTTTGGCCAACCAGTGTAGGTGGTAGGAGGTAATTGTCGGGTTCCATAGTTCTTGTTTACAGGTTCCCTTTAACACCAACAAAATCCATTTACTGCGGAGATGCTCAGACCAGCAAATACTTGGTAGTGTATGTAGTTGGACAAATATGTTTTTCTTTTCTACAACAAACATGGAGATTGCTCAGTAACCCAACCAGTTCTTGCTAATAATCGACTTAACAAACCGCAAAGCACCCGTCCATCACCGAGCTAGACAGGGCATCCTCTATGAGCCAAGTCCTTGTTCTCCTATTTAAAAATAGACCTTGGGGTCACTGACAGCCCTTTGGCTTTAGGAAGATGGACTTCCATTCCACGTAATTCAATTAGAGTCCCCACTTTGAAGGCACCAGAAAAAAATGTTACGCTGCCCTTCACTTTCATCCTCCCCATGAGGACACAGTCTGTGTAAACGACTGCCAGCTATTTACCAGCCCTTCTATGTGCCCAGCTGGTTCATGGAATCCCCATGCTCTCTGGCCCCATGCTCTGGGAAATTGTGAACTAGATTAGTGGGGCAGATTGGACTGGGCAGATCACACAGTCCACAATGGTGCCGTATTGTTCGCTGGAAGCTTCCCAGTCACAAAGGTGAGTGTCTGAGGATTCCAAAGCTGGCTGGTCCTCCAGTGGGGTTGGCCGTCAACTGTGCTGGGGCTCCATGTCTCTGGTTTTGAAGATTTAGCACTAATAAATAAAGCATGTGTAGCAAAGACCCAGGCTAGGCTGGCTATATAACCCCAGGTTCTATTCCCTATTGGATACACGGCAGCCAGGCATAGAGCAGTTTCTCGTTCTCTCTACCAAATATTGGTTGAACTAGATGGACTTGGATAGGGTATAGGGTGAGCCTTGAGAAACGCTGGTACTAGTGCAGCTTTAACAGAGGGCTCTTTGTAGTAGCAGCTACTACCCTGTTTCCCCCGAAAATAAGACCTAGCATGATTGTCGGTGATGGCTGCAATATAAGCCCTATCCCCCAAATAAGCCCTACCCTGTTTCCCCGAAAATAAGCCCTACCCTGATAATAAGACCTACAATTACTTTAACTAGGGCTTATTTGGGGGGTAGGGCTTATATTGCAGCCATCACCGACAATCACGCTAGGTCTCATTTTCGGGGAAACAGGGTAGCAGTCAACCTTCTCCAGATAGGCCTCGAGAGCCAAAAATGTGAACATACAGCTTTACTGGAAACAGTCCTGAGCCAGCGGTCTGGAGCAGAAGCAGTAAAGCGGCATCAGTCTCTCTTGGATCTCTCACTCTCTCACCTCTACTCATTGTGTTGCTGTATACCTGGATGCAGGGCTTTTTTTCCATAGAAAATGTGCAGGAACTCTACCCCCTCCCCCAGGCCATGCCTGTCTCTGCCCCTACACACCTCTAGAAGCACCCCTTCCTTGTCTCCACCCCCAGATGCCTCCTAGCACCACCCCCTTTAGAGAACAGGTAACCAAGTATAATTTGGGGTGCTATACAAGTAATTTGTATGGAATTTGTTAATAAAAAGCAATGTAGTAAAATGTACAAAACATTAGAAATATCCAGCACTTACCAAAGTAAGCTCAGAGGCTCTTACAGACAATTTCAACAGGCCCATGTCCCGCAAAGAGACATCCCCATGTCCAGCAAAGAGACATCCCTCATATCCAGGAAGAGACAGGTCCATATCCAGCAGACATCCCCATCTGGCAAACATACAGCCCAGTCTAGCAAAGAGTCCAGCAAAGAGACAGCCCAGTCCAGGAAAAAGACAGCCCAGTGCATCAAAGAGACAGCCCATTCCAGAAAAGAGAATGTCCAGTCTAGAAAAGACAGCCCAGTACAGCAAAGAGACAGCCCAGTCCAGCAAAAACAGCTCAGTGCATCAAAAAGACAACCCAGTCCAGCGAAGACAGCCCAGTCCAGCAAAGAGACAGCCCAGTCCTGCAAGAACAGCTCAGTCCATCAAAAAGACAACCCAGTCCAGCAAAGAGACAGCCCAGTGCATCAAAAAAACAGCACAGTGCATGAAAGAGACAGTCTCAGCAGGCACAGCACAGCCGCATTCAGCAGCATTGTCTCCAGAAAAAAAAAAAATTGTCTCCACAGCACACAACAGTTAACAGGAGGCTGAGGAGGAGGACAGGCTACCTACCCCCATGATCCAATAATCATCCGCATGGCCACACCACACCTTGCTCACACACTCAGTTCCTTAGGTGGTCAGTGGGAAAAATCCTTTCTACATTGGTGGAGAGTGGGACAAATTCCCCTTACATTGGAGGTCAGTGAAAAGAATGTTCCTTACAATGGTAGTCAGTAGATAGAATGCCCCCTACATTGGTGGGCATTGGGAAGAATGCTCCTTACATTGGCGGTCAGTGGGAAGAATGCACCCTACAATGGTGGGCAGTAGATAAAATGCCCCTTACATTGGTGGTCAGTGCAAAGAATGCTTCTTACATTGGCGATCAGTGGGAAGAATGCTCCTTACAGTGGCAGTCTGTGGGAAGAATGCTTCTTGCATTGGTGGCCAGTGGGAACGATGTCACCATTACAAACAGCTAAAAACATAATTGGTGTCATGCTGCTGGCTCTGCCAAGTGTCATTAGCCCTTGAACTATTCAGACTCCATCATATTTGAGAACAAACACAGCTCTAGGAACCCCTAACAGCCTCTTTAGGCAAAGCATATTTTTTTCTTTCTTTTTAAAAATTGGAAAGAATATGAGATGCTACGACAGGTGCATGGTGTGTTGATAAACGAGAAGCTTACTGCGATACTCACAGATACTAGGGACAAATTCCATAAGATTTGGCAACCCTGGCTGGACCGGTTTCCAGCAATGAGCCCGCCTTCCCGCTCTTTAGTCCTATAGGAAATTCTAACGAGCCCGCTGGTACTGGCCTTGGATCCCCCGTGACAGGGCTTACTTTCTTCTCCGTGATTTCTTTTTCCTTGGTTTCCTACCCTTACTCTCCCTCTTGCTCCTTTCTTTTTTCTGTTTTTTACTTTATTTCTTATTTTTGGTTATTTACTGCCGGATGCCAGAACACGGGGGATTTTTTCAACCCCCTTTATAGCTTTCTGGCCTCTGGGTAGGGGTGAAACCCTCTTGCATATCAGGAGGCTTATGGGATAATCCCCCCTCCCCTCTTTCTTTTCCCTCTATTTTTTATCCTCATATATATATATATATATATATATATATATTTTCTGCAAAGGGTGGTGGTATGGATAAGTGACAAATTCAAAAAGGCACCAACATTCCTGGATAAATAATAAATACAGGAAAGTTTTTTTACAGGATTTTAATGGTGCCATAAACATAATGGAACAAAGAGAAAAACAACTTGTCTTTTGGGTTGTCTCCCACAGAACGTTATTTTCTTTTTCTTTTCACAAAGACGGTTACGGTAAAGTGTCTATCCCGACATGTTTCGCCACTAAGGGCTTCCTCAGGGGAGTTTTTTAGACAGTAATTTTTTAAAAGACAAAACATACTATAATAATATATAATAATACAGAATTGAACATACAAATCCAAAAACAGATGATAAATATTGTTCGCCATGTTTAGCCATATCATTGCTTACCCAGAACAGTTTCCCAGTACTTCCGAACAGGAGCCAACAAGGCATTGCAGAAGACACAAGGGGCGCCATGCGACCGCAGAGGGCGCACAAATACCAAGCTATAACATATAGTGATTTAGAGATTACTGAATAAATTTAGAAAAAAAAGAGGTGGACACCATAGACGATAGTGACACACCAAAAGACATATGGCTTTAACACATACTCAAAGAACAAGTTGTTAATGTAGGAATGATCGGGGGGAGGGGCAAATTGAGAAACTCAATCAGAAAACAGCCCAGCACAGGCTAAAAATATAAAAAATAGAGAATAAAACAAAAATAAAACAAAAATGTACTATAGGTAAGGTGCAAAGCACATTTGAAAGTATACTATAGATAAGATACAAAACACATATATACGCAACCGTTTTCTATAGAGACTGTGCATATACTTAGTCTTTATATATCAAAAACTAAGAAGGGAATGATATGTTTAGGAAGGGAATGATAAGGCCATTCACCACATCGCCCCCATCTACATCACCAACCTTATCTGCAGATATCGCCCAAATCGTCCCCTCCGCTCCTCCCAGGACCTCCTACTCTCTAGCTCCCTTGTTACCACCTCCCATGCTCGCTTCAGGACTTCTCCAGAGCCTCTCCCATCCTCTGGAACTCCCTGCCCCAGTGTGTCTGATCAGCCCCTACCCTGTCCACCTTAAGGAGATCCCTGAAAACTCATTTATTCAGGGAAGCCTATCCCACACCCACCTAACAACTGTCCCCGAGCCACCCCCATCAAATCATTCTCTGCAGCTATTACCTTTTGTACCACCCGCTCCCTTTAGAATGTAAGCTCTACGAGCAGGACCCTCCTGTACCTTTTGTATTGAACTGTACTGTAATTGTGTCGTCCCCCCTATACATTGTAAAGCGCTGTGTAAACTGTTGGCGCTATATAAATTGTGAATAATAATAATAATATGTCAGTGATTAAACAAATCACTGACCTAAGTTTATATAACACTATGCCCCATGAGAAAGGAATACAAGAAAATCATCTAAAGGAAATAGGGCATTTAGCTCATAGCTACAACAAATTTGTACTTGACCTTCTAAGATTCATTCTGACGCGCAACGTGTTTACTTTGTGAACCTCCAACTACCTCCAGGTGCAGGGGGTTGCGTTGGGTGCCAAGTGTGCCAAATCGTATGCCAACCTGTACCTGGGGGAGGTGGGAGATGGAGCTTTTGGCTCGCGATGACATATCCAGCTTACTCAAACATATCATTTCTTGGCATCGATACATCGAAGATGTTCTCTTATTTTGGTCAGGCACGAGAGAAGAATTAGAACTATTCATGACCATTGTTGGCAACAATAAATACAACTTGAGATTTACTATGACTTGTGATCTCTCCAGAATCTAGTTTTCTAGATTCAGAGATTTTCATCAATGAAGATGTTTCGTTAGGTTCCTCCTTATATAGAATGCCCGCTGTGGGTAATACCCTGTTGCACGCCACCAGTTCGCGTCCACCACCACTACTGAAAAGCATACCAAACGGTCAATATCTTCGAATTAGAAAGAATTGCAGTAAAGAGGAAGATTTCTCCAAAGCAGAACGGGAACTTTATTACAGGCTGCATGATAGATGCACCACATTTTGTTGCACTATATCGTTTTTTGGATATGCCTAATTGAACCAAACTCCTTGCACTACTGTATTGATACTGTGATCTATTGTAAGTTGTTTGCCATGTTTTTTTTTCAATCTAGCCTGGGCTGTTCTTGAGCCTGTGGTTTACAGTCATTCATCTGCTTCTCGTTCTCTGTTCTGCTGTCTTTTGGCTAGTGCTACCTGGGTGCTGTGGGTGACTTTGGATGCCAAGTGTGACCGTACGGACACCCAGGGCATCTGCGGGATGATCCCAGTGATGCCATAATATTTAGACATGTGCAATTTGTTTCGTTCCGCATTCGTTTTTTAATGAATTTCGACAAATTCGTTAATTCGTAAATGTCCGAGTTAACAAAAACCCGTTTGACAAACCTTTCCGAATATTCGAAAATTTGTAAATTCGAACAAATTCGTAAATTCGAAAAAAATCGTAAATACGTAAATTCTAAAAAAAGTCATAAATTCTGAAAAATCGTAAATTCAAAAAAAATCGTAAATTCAAAAAAATCGTAGTTATTATTAGTTAGTTATTATTAGTTAGTTATTATTTTAGATTTTTCGAATTTTCGGGTTTTCCAATTTACGAATCACCGATTTTTATCGAATTTCCAATTTTTTTTTTTAATTTCCAATTTTTTGTCGAATTAAATTAAATAAAAAATTGGATTGTCATATATTCCTCAATTGCGTTGGGGGACACATCTATGTGTGCATAATTTATATTGTATTTCTTTACTGAACTTCAATGTAAATAGGAGAAGAAAAAAAAGAAAAAAAAAAAAGGAAATAGAAGAAGGAAAGAAAAAAAAAGGGGGAGAAAAGAAAAGAAAAAGAGGAAAAAAAAACAAAAAAGTGACTTAAAAAAAAAAAATCAACAGCTTGTAAAACACATGAAGAAAAGTCACCTGCAGTGAATGTTTGGTGAATGTCAGATTCAATGCTTTCTAAATTTACCTTTTGGAATTTCTACTTCTTCAATTTTTTTCTCTGTCGTTTCTCTTATATTCCATTGATTGCACAACATACTTTTTTATCAAACGTAAAATTCAAAAACAGTAGAAAAATCGGACCCATTTCCTGTTTGAGATATCCCACAGAGCTTCCCAGCACCAGACCTTCCTCCATTATCGCATGACAAGGGTCAGTGGAGGCGGCTTACAGCTCCCAGCACACAGAAATCTCACATATTTCCCCTGAAGTGGTCACATGCAGCCAATTAATAGGGCCATTAATTCAGTACAGAAGTTCCATTGGAGGAAAGGAGAGGGCTTCATGGTTCGAATTACGAGGAGCTTCCCTTTCTGTAATTGATAATTACATGGCCTGAAATAAAAAGCCGTACTAAGTACCGCAATAAATTTGGTCCTCTGGCAACTGGTACCTCCGGGGCACTTGGGACAAAGGGGTGGCTTGTCATCCTAGCCTGCTTCAGCCTTCAACTTGCTGGTCATTATCCACCTGCAATGCTTAGACTCACATCCATCGTTTTCATGGAGAAGAGGACTCTAGACAAGACACGAGATGAGCTTATTTTTAGGTAAACCCGGGCTTTGGCCATGCCAGGGCCGGGACAAGGGATGGGCAGAAGGGGAAGCCGCTATGGGCGCCGCATAGGTGGGGGCACAGCAAGTTGCGTCTACTATAAGGCAGGCAGGAGTAGTGACAGCGGCCTCAGTACTTCTGTCAGCCCAACAATGAAAGCTTCAAGGAGAGGAGGAGAGAGTGGGGAGGAGGTGCAGGCTGTGCTCTCTCTCCTCTCCTCCTCAAAGGTTCACACATAATGAAGCGGGGGCACAATTTGGCACCTTTGCCACCTTTGGCATCTTTGCACAGAGTACTGACCTCAACCCGATAGAACACTTTTTGGATGAGTTAGAGCGGAGACTGCAAACCAGGCCCTGACCTCACAAGTGTGCTTCTGGAAGAATAGTCAAACATTCCCATAGACACACTCCTAAACCAGAACCCCAGAAGGGTTGAAGCTGTTATAGCTGCAAAGGGTGGGCCAACTCAATATTGAACCCTAGGGACTAAGACTGGGATGCCATTAAAGTGTGTGTGTAAAGGCAGGCGTCCCAATACTTTTGGCAATATAGTGTACTATATCTGTTATCAGGTCCTATTAAAGATATCATTATTTGTAGCCGCTCAAGTAAAACCAACTTATGAAGGCACATTCCATGACTGGCCTCGGAGGGGTTAATAATCTTCCAGCCTGGCAGGTCCCATGTTCCAGCGGCTTCTTTGGTCACGTTGACAGCAGGTTTATTAGTACAAGTTCAGCCCGGTGTCAGGGAGATGTACCGGATCCCCAGATTGGCACAGCCAGGTGACACGTGGTGGAGGTTTCCTTCATATGGAACCTTATCAGTGATCTGCAGGTCAGGTCAGCATGAAAAGGGCCCCACACTGCCAGTCTCGGGCCTCGGTCTGATAGCATCTTCAAGTCTGGTCGTCATCAACGTATACATTCACCATCCGTAGCAGCGTGGAGATAGGACCTGACATGTTATACTTTGTTTATATGTTCTACACATAAACAGTGACTGCGATTCCTATCAATATGGACTTCATTTATCGGGCTGCCTGGAGCGAGATCTGTCTGTGGTGCATGCCACAACCAATCAACCAATGGGCCGGACCTCTAACCATCTAAATATGACTGAACTTTTCATAACAGTCTTTACTTTTTGTTTCATTGTGTTTTTTTTTTTTCTTTCAGTAGCGAAATAGTTTTCATTTCAGCAGCTTTATTTCTTTAACCACTTGAAGACCAGGCCTTTTCTGGAACTTTTTGTTTAAAAGTTTAAATCAGTATTTTTTGCTAGAAAATTACTTAGAACTACCAAACATTATATATATAATGTATATATATATATATATATATATATATATATATATATATATATATATATATATATATATATATATATATAAGAATACAATGCATTAACGTGAAAAACCTTAAGGCTTTACAACCACTTTAACCACTTCAGCCCCGGAAGAATTTACCCCCTTCCTGACCAGAGCACTTTTTCGCGATTCGACGCTGCGTCGCTTTAACTCGTGCGACGCTGCACGCGAACAAAATTGACGTCCTTTTTTTCCCACACATAGAGCTTTCTTTTTGGTGGTATTTGATCACCTCTGCGTTTTGTTTTTTTTTTTTTGCGCTATAAACAAAACAAAAGGCAACAATTATGAAAAAAACACATTATTTTTTACATTTTGCTATAATAAATATCCCCCAAAAATATATAAAAAAATGTTTTTCCTCAGTTTAGGCCGATATGTATTCTTCTACATATTTTTGGTTAAAAAAAAAATCTCAATAAGCGTATATTGATTGGTTTGCGCAAAAGTTATAGCGTCTACAAAATAGGGGATAGATTTATAGCATTTTTATTATTTTTCTTTTTTGCTAGTAATGGCGGCGATCTGCGATTTTTATCGTGACTGCGACATTATGGTGGACACATCGGACAATTGGCATTAATACAGCGATCAGTGCGATTAAAAATGCATTGATTGCTGTAAAAATGTCACTGGCAGTGAAGGGGTTAACATTAGGGGGATGTGAAGGGGTTAACTGTGTTCCCTGGGAGGTGGTTCTAACTGTAGGGGGAGGGGACTAACTAGAGGAATTGACGGATCGTGGTTCCTAGCTAATAGGAACACACGATCTGTCACTCCTCTCGGAACAGAACAGGGAAGTGTGTGTTTACACACACTCGTCCCTGTTCTGTCTCTCCTGGTCACAATCGCTCCAGGCTGGCGCTCATCGCGACTGTTGGACACGAGCATCGGCACCCCCGCTGTGCAGTGGCGCGCACGCACCTGCTATCTGGACCCTGGGAGCCAACGTATAGTTACGTCGTGGTTTCGCGCAGGGGAGCCAACCTGCCGGAGTAAAACTGCGGCGACTGGCCCGAAAGCGGTTAAAGCGGTAGTAAACCACAAAAAAATAAAAATTGGGCCCAGGCAGTTTGAGTCATAATGTGCTAGTATGCACTGCACACTATCACATTATGACAGACTTACCTAAAAACGAAGCACTCCAGTGACTCACTGTCACCGCTGAAGGAGCTTACATCTTCACCCGGTGTTCTTTTTCTGGGTTCGCGGGCTTATGAGATATGAATGGCCGAGCCAGCGTTGACGTCACTCCCACACATGCGGATCTCACTCCAGCCCAGTGGATCTCTGCCTTCGCCTTGGTCAACATCACAGAGCCTATCTCCTGCATTCCTGTTTAAAGACTTGCTTTGCTGACATCCCTTCTGGCTCCAGATCCTGCTTGCTGTTCCACTACGTTGATCCCTGACTTCTGGCTTGGCTGACTATTTGTTCCGGTTATTGAACTTTGGCTATGTTTTGACTACATTTGTTCTTTTTACTTTTATTATTAAACAAGTGTGATTTAACTGTATTTCTGTCTCAGTCTGATTTGATGGTTTCTGCCAAGCGGTACTGGGAGGTGGGTAGGGGGTGGGGCCAATAGACAGTGCCCAAAGGTGTGTAGGGGGCAAGGGGAGGCAAGGGGAGTGTCAGGAGCGTGTAACACCTCATTTCAGCATCCTGGTTTCGGCTGTGGCATTCTTCTTGTCCGTCTGCCTACCCGCAAGGTGACTGATGTGGCTAGGGTGACGACCAAACCTGATTTAAGCCAGCCAAGCCTGCAGTCTCATGCTTGTGATATTGCATTTGTAACACGTGCTCCAAGCTCTATGTTTGCTCTGCTGTTTGGATCAACTATTCTCTAAACTCTGCCTGCCTATTGACTACGAATATGACCCTGACTATTCTGAACTTTGCCTGCCTTGTACCTGGACCACTCTGGAACCACTCTGCCTGTCTGCTAACCATAAGTACCTGTTTGCTTTGCTCAGTGGCCAGGCACTATAGCATTGTGTATAAGTCTGTCAGAAACCATGAAATCAGGCCGAGACAGAAGTACAGTTCAATCACACTTGTTCAATAATAAAAGTAAAAAGCACAACTGTAGTCAAAACATAGCCAAAGTTCAGTAACCGGTAGACATGTGCACAGCCAAAAAATTTGTTAATTTTCGTTTTAGTTTCATTAGTTTATTATTTTTTTCTTTTTCGGGTCATTCGTTATGATCGCGATTCGTAAATTCGTTCATTCGTAAATTTCTAAATGCGTTCATTCGTACATTCGTAAATTCGAACATTCGTTCATTCGTACATTCGTTCATTCGTACATTTTTACATTTGTAAATTCGTACATTCGTAAATTCGTAAAATCGTACATTTGTAAATTAGAAAATTCGTTAATTTGTGAATTCGAAGTTTGAAAATCCAAAAACCCGAAAATTCAAAAATCTGAAATAGTAACTAACTATTAAATTATAGGTATTGTAATTTCTTTTCAAATTTGACTGTCAGTGAACGTAACAAATACGAATTTATCCGAAGTTACGAATTATCCAAAACGAATGCTGCATCTAAACAAATGGAACGGAACAAATTAATAATAAATAATAATAATAAAACGTTGTTATTATTATTATTGTTATTTATTATTATTAATTCATTACGTTCCATTACGTTTTTTCGGATCATTCAGAACTTTGGATAAATTTGTATGTGTTACGTTCACTAACAGCCAAATTTGAAAGGAAATTACAATACCTATAATTTAAAAGTTACTAGTAATTACTAATAGTTAGGTTATTATTAGTTAACTATTATTTCAGATTTCCGAATTTTCGAATTTACAAATTTACAAATTCACTAATTTACTAATGTACGAATGTACGAATGCACGAATGCACGAATACACGAATGTACATTCGTAAATTGCGAATGTACGAATGTAAGAATGCCCGAATTTACGAATGTCCAATTTTATCGAATTTACGAATATTCGGAAAAAATTAGTTAAACGGGTTTTCGTTAATTCGGATATTCCCAAATTAACGAAATTGTCGAAATTAGTTAAAAAACGAATTCGGAACGAAACAAATTGCACATGCCTAGTAACCGGAACGGATAGTCAGCCAAGCCACAATTCAGGGATCAATGTAGTGGAACAGCAAGCAGGATCTGGAGCCAGAAGGGATGTCAGCAAAGCAAGTCTTAAACAAGATCGCAGGAGATAGTCTCTGTGATGTTGACCAAGGCGAAGGCAGAGATCCTCTGAACTGGGCGGCTTAAGTAGAGAGGACTGACGGGCAGGATCATCAAAAGCTGAGTAACTGTGGAGAGATCGGAGCTGGCAATTAGCCGACAGCTGAGCGGCCAGCTCAGAGAAGGAAGGGCTGAGCCCAGCTCTGACAAAGTCCCAGGGGCAACCAAGTACCGACAGGCCTGCTTGCCTCATGGGAAAGGGGGCTGTTATAGGCAAAGAACAAAGAAGCCAGCTATAGTGTCTGACCACCTGCGTTGGGGGTAAGTGTGACATGGAGTACCTGCATCTATTCTCTGAGAAACAAAGCTCTGAGTGAAAATAAACCTAAATGATAATTAATGTATTGACCATTTTATTCATCAGCATCTAAAGAATAGCCAGCTAATATTAGATTACAGTACTGTTTGCAGAGCTGTCATGTTCCCAGAGAGACGGGGCATCAGTATTTACAGAAAGCATCTGATAATAGGAAATGTTGATATCCATTCGTTAGGAAGGAAGGTCACCAATTAGCGAAGTCACATAGCTGTCACAGAAAGTCTGGATTGGGTTAGGAAAGAAAAAATGAAGAGATAAGCTGACTTTTCTTATATGCCGTGGTGTAGTATTTTCATTTGGATATAGGCTGTACCTCACCACCCACCTTCACCACCACCACCAACAACAACAACAACACCACCACCAACAACAACACCACCAACAACAACAACAACAACACCACCACCAACACCACCACCACCAACAACAACAACAACAACACCACCAACAACAACAACAACACCAACAACAACACCACCACCAACACCACCACCAACAACACCACCACCACCACCACCAACAACAACACCACCACCACCACCAACAACACCACCAACAACAACAACAACAGCAACAACATCACCACCACCAACAACAACAACAACACCACCAACAACAACAACAACACCACCAACAACAACAGCAACAACATCACCACCAACAACAACAACAACACCACCACCACTCACCTCCACCACCCTGACAGAGTGGAGCACTCACTTTCATTTTAATTGTTTTTTGTTGGAGTTAGATACAGTTTTAGACTTAATATTTTTTAATTGAATAAGGTTGTTGGAATTGCACACTATTCTACATCCAATGCAAGGTGACTGCTAATATGCACCACATTATGAAACTTAAATCTCAATTCACAAAGCTTTAACACCAGCCTAAGACATTATTAGACTTATTTCATGAGCGCTTTTTGTAACAGGTGCTTTTTGTAACAGGTTTCGTATGACTGTTTCAGGTTCAATTATAACTGCTTTTACATTGGGGTTTATTTATTAAAAAAAAAAAAATAATAATAATACTGTGGGAAGGTCTCAAGCCTTTACACTGCCTTCTTGGATAATTGCCGTATTGTGTCTAGAGTTTTTACTTCCTATGAGTGCCAGCTCCATTCTCCATTACTAATGTCCTGTACATACAACAAGCCTTACAACGAGTTTACACCCATACAGTTTTTATACATTATTCTCTGAAGAAGACCCATTGGGGTCGAAACGCGTCAGTATCTTATACGCAAGACATCTGTATTATTGTATTACTGTCGCATATGGTGTAACATATCCTATACTGCCTTTTGCTTATTGGTGCCACTGTCTTTTAACATAATGTTTTTGTACTCCAGTTCATGTTCTGACCCTAATTGTCAGTATTATTAATATTTTTTGTAACAATAAAACTATTTATTACATTATTATTTTTCCAGTTTGCTAATTACAATATCACTGGCTGATAACCCCCCCCCCCCCCGGGGGGGATTTCCCGTTTTTTTGATCCATTATCTGGGGTGTGCAGCCCCCCTTTCTTGTCTTTACTCCTGTGAGCGTCCTTCTCTTTTCATAGCTTTGTGAATTGAGTCTGTAAATGAAAATAACTGTCACTTTTTCTAAAAATAATGATACTTATCCTGGTGTATAGGTTTGCGAATTGAGTAAAATAACTGTCACTTTTTACACTGCCTATGTTCAGTCCAGTGACTGTAATTTCCGAATCTCATTGGATGCAAATTAAAATAACTGTCACTTATTATTAAAAAAAAAAATGAGGATGCTTCTCCTGATGTATAGTTGTGTGAATTGAGTCTATTGGGCATACACTGCTTTGGTGGCGAGCCCCAGTGCTGTAAAAAGTTATGCAAGGGCCGGAGAAGAGCCTAGAAAGATGTCCATAGCTCTCTCCTCTCCAGTTTGTATTATTCTATAATGTCAGTATTTATAATGTTTTGTGTAGATAAAGCTGTAAGAAATTGAAGCTACAGAAGGGGGGGGGATGGTGCAAACATCACTCTCTCTTACAGCAGCAGAACACGGCTTTGTGGGCTCTCCGTTCTCCAGGATTCGTTCCGCTGTTTGGCTTCTAATCATTTGCAGGATAATTGTTCTGTGTTTCCATAACAGTGGAAAATATGTTTCTTTTTGTATCTGTTGTCTTTGATTCGGCGGAGCGCTGGCTACAGTCAGTGTTATGTGTGGTGACAACGGAAAGTGTAGCATGAAAAATGCAACGATAAATTTTATTATAACAAAACCACCAGCGGGAACACATGGCTGGGAGTGTTCAGCGATGATTCCATATCAGCGAATCATCATTCACAGGATGGTAAGGACCGAGCCTCTTTCTGGGATTTGGTGTCAGGGGTTTTTTTGCTAGAAAATTACTTAGAACCCCCAAACATTTTATTTTTTTCTTCTAACACCCTAGAGAATAAAATGGTGGTCGTTGCAATACTTTCTGTCACACCGTATTTGCACAGCGGTCTTACAAGCGCATTTTTTGGGGGGAAAAAATACACTTTTTTGAATTAAAAAAAAGACAACAGTAAAGTTAGCCCAAATTTTTTTTTATACTGTGAAAGATAATGTTACACCGAGTAAATTGATACCCAACATGTCACGCTCCAAAATTGCGCCCCGCTCGTGGAACGGCGACAAACTTTTACTCTTAAAAATCTCCCTAGTCGACGTTTAAAAAATTCTACAGGTTGCATGTTTTGAGTTACAGAGGAGGTCTAGGGCTAGAATTATTGCTCTCGCTCTACCGATCGCGGCGATACCTCACATGTGTGGTTTGGAGCGCCATTTTTCATATGCGGGCGCTGCTCACGTATGTGTTCGCTTCTGCACGCGAGTTCAAGTTTTTTTTCTTATTTATTTTACCTTTTATTTTTTATTTTTACACTGTTCTTTAAAAAAAAAAAAAGTGTCACTTTTATTCCTATTGCAAGGAATGTAAACTTCCCTTGTAATAGACAAAAGCATGACAGGTCCTCTTAAATATGAGTTCTGGGGGTCAAAAAGACCTCAGATCTCATATTTACACTAAAATACAATAAATAAAAAAATGAAATGTTATTTTATAAAAAAAAAAATGTCTCTTTAAAGTGGAGTTCCACCCCATTTTACAACTCTTCAGCATCCCTCACTAAACTGTGCACTGTAAACGAATTGGATATATTTTTTTTTTTTTCTCAACACCTACTGTATATCTGCTGTATTCATTTTTCACTTCCTCCTCCCTGGCCGCGGCCCATCGCATCATTTCCTGTTTGCAATGCCTTCTGGGAAGGGGCAGCACCTTCCTCTGGCACTGCTGTTGCCATGGAAACCTGACCTGAAACCTATTACACTGCTTGTGCTGCACTGAGCATGTGCGAGATCTGCAAGGATGAGATCCAGGAAGAAATACAGTCTGGCTTCAGATGCCCACACTTAAGATGGCCACGGCCTGCTGTAAGTTTATAAAATAACAAACTACTGCTATAAACTAACAAAACAGACCTTAGTTTACAGACTAACTTTACTAGAATACATTAAGCTTGTGTATTATAGGGGTATTTTTATTTAAAAAGTATAATTTCGGCCAGAACATCACTTTAACCACTTCCCGACCGCCGCACAACGATGTACGTCCTAAGTTTGGCGGCGGATATCGTTGTTATGGCAGCAGCTAGCTGCCATAACCCCGGTATCCCCGTTTTCGTGCGGCGGCCGGCTTTCAGATAAAAGTGGTCCCTGCGGCGGATTCGCCGCGAGATCACTTTTATCGGTGGCAGGAGAGGGGCCCCCCCCTCCCGCCGCGATCCGGTGCCCTCCGCCGCTTACCGGAGCCGTCGGTAGCGGCGGAGGGTAAAAGTTTGACGCCATTCCACGAGCGGGCGCAATTTTCAAGCATGACATGTTGGGTATCAATTTACTCGGCGTAACATTATATTTCACAATATAAAAAAAAATTGGGATAACTTTACTGTTGTTTTATTTTTTTATTCAAAAAAGTGAATTTTTTCCAAAAAAAGTGCGCTTATAAGACCGCTGCGCAAATACGGTGCAAAAAAAAGTATTGCAATGACCGCCATTGTATTCTCTAGGGTGTTAGAAGAAAAACCATATATAATGTTTGGGGGTTCTAAGTAATTTTCTAGCAGAAAAACCTGTTTTAAACATGTAAACACCTAAAATCTAAAACGAGGCTGGTCTTAAAGTGGTTAAGAGCTATGGGCGGAAGTGATGTTTTGACGTTGCTTCTGCCCTGCAATGATATGGAGACGGGTGGGGAGCCATCTTCCCCCTCACTCATCTCTATACCAAGCCAGGGAGAAGGACGCGATCGCCTCCACCGCCACCGACGGCTCCGATAAGCAGCGGAGGGCACCGGAGAGTGGCGGGAGGGCACCCTCTTCCGCCGCCGATTAAAGTGATTTCGCGGCGAATACACCGCAGAGACCCAATTTGGGTGATTTCTGTTATCAGTATGATTTTAAAAGGATCCAAAAAAAAAACGATGTGATAATAAATAGCTTCATGTGATTGCTATCCTTAAATGAAAAGACAGTTTTTGACATGATCGGTCATATTTTCAATAATAATGCCAAAATTTCACAATTTCTGCCAGGGTATGCAAACTTTTGAGCAGGACTGTATATCCCATCGTTTGTAGACATTATAACTTTTGCGCAATAAAGATGCAAAATACTCTTGCGCACAGGTGTATTGGCTAGATGATCCCAAGGGTTCAAGAAGGACTGTGGATTTCGGCCTTGCTGCTCTTAAGGATGGGATTATCCTAATAGTAATGAAAAGAAAGAAAAAAAGAGTGCACCAGCCTAGTGCATTATCCTTGACAGATTTATTAATTAAAAGCAAGATAAAATCTAATCACAAAGGTCGGAGAAAAAAATCGCATTGTATATGGCACAGAGGCGATTGGTCCAGTGGTAGCAGTTTTTCCAGGTCCTAGGGAGAAGGCGTACGGACTACTGCTGGCTAACGCGTTTCGAAGGTTACCCTTCTTCATCAGAGCCTTGGTAGTGTTAGTCTCCTGCTAGTTTTTATACATGTGTCCATCCAAAAGAGACTCATCAGATTGGTTCTGAGGCCCCTCCCTTAATTGGTGGGTGGTCCTCTGAGAAGGATGGGCCTTGGCTTTGTTATTATAAGACCGTAATGTATTTAAATTATAGTTGGATTTTTATTTTTAATATTTATGTTTAATATGATTTTAGTCTAAATTATGGTTTTAGTCTTAGTTCTAGTTTTTAATTTTAGTTTTAGTTTTAGTTTCAATTAAAATTATAATTATAATTATAATCAGCAGCCATACATATATTCAAAGGTGTATACATCCAATAGCAGGCAAACTGAAATAGTCTTACCAATATCACTATGTAGGTAAGCCAAGGCATATCAGATGTTACTTGGAGCACCTCTCCCCTCTCTTTTGCACAAACTGATCAATATACACTTACTGGGATTTTTTTTTTTTACCAAAAACATGTAGCACAATACATATTGACCCGAATTCATGAAGAATTTGTGAATTTTTTTGGATATGTTTTATAGCAGATTTCAAAATCGTCTGTCTTTTTTCTGTTTATAGCACAAAAAATTAAAAAAAAAACCCACTGCTGTTCAAATACCACCAAAAGAAATCTCTATTTGTGGGATAAAAAATATGACATAAATGTCATTTGTGTACAGTGTTGTATGACCGCGCAATTGTCAGTTAAAATAACGCAATGCCGTATCGCAAAAAAATGGCCTGGTCACCAGTGGCGTCGCTAGGGGTTGGCTTTTGGGGCTATGGCCCCGAATCTGGGACCCATAGCCCTGAGTCTTTGCAGGGGACCTCAAGGGGAATGGGGGCTCTCTGGGGACCCTGATGCAAGGGGGGGGCTCTCTGGGGACCCTGATGCAAGGGGGAGGCTCTCTGGGGACCCTGATTTTAAGAGGGAGGCTCTCTGGGGACCCTGATTTAAGGGGGAGGCTCTCTAGGGACCCTAATGTAAGGGGGGCTCTCTGGGAACCCTGATGTAAGTGGGAAGCTCTCTGGGGACCCTGATGTAAGTGGGGGGCTCTCTGGGGACCCTGATGCAAGGGGGAGGCTCTCCGGGGACCCTGGTGTAAGGGGGGCCTCTCTGGGGACCCTGATGTAAGTGGGGGGCTCTCTGGGGACCCTAATGCAAGGGGGAGGCTCTCCGGGGACCCTGGTGTAAGGGGGCCTCTCGGGGGACCCTGATGTAAGTGGGGGGCTCTCTGGGGACCCTAATGCAAGGGGGAGGCTCTCTGGGGACCCTGATGCAAGGGGGAGGCTCTCTGGGGACCCTAATGCAAGGGGGGGCTCTCCGGGGACCCTGATGTAAGTGGGGGGGCTCTCCGGGGATATATACACACACACACATGTATATTACTGTATATACATGTGTATGCCTGCCCAAACGTATGACTTTCTTTATTATGCTGCTATGGGCTCTAGTCCCAGATCTTTTGTAGATCTAGCAACGCCCCTGCTGGTCACAGAGGCATAACTAGAACCTTCAGGGCCCAAGTGCAAGATACTATGAAGGGCCCCCCATGACCTACGGCCAGGGCCCTTCCCATTGATCCCCGGGGAAGCAGGCAGTAGGACCTGGATAGGAAGGGCGGCATATATAGGGACAAATCCCCTCCATTTTCCTCCTGCAGCCACTGAATGCTGATGGGAAGGAGAGGAGGAGAAGCAGACTTTTAGGAGCTGCAGGAGAAAAATGGAGGGGATTTGTTCCTCTATATGCCCCCCCCCCCCCCCATCAAGGTGTATAGGGGCAACATGTGTGCCATTGTGACCCCTGTAGTCACAAGTGTGACTGCTGCGGCCCTGGTAATTCCGCCACTGCCTGGTCATGAAGGGGGTAAATCTTACAGAGGTCAAGTAAGTTTCATATGCAATGCATACCAGCACTTTATAACATTGCCTGGCAGGATGAAAAGGTTTTTTTTTCCCAGTTTACTACCACTTTAGGTGTCCGAAGTACCCTTTAACCATTCTCCTTAACGGATGAGCAGGAACTCTGGAATCCATACTGCCGCAGCAGCAGAGTGTCCTTGGAAATGACTGTAAAATGCTGGCAGTGATCTCAAAGTGAACCGTGGATCAGATGTATATTTTTAGGTCAAGTGTTTGCATGCTAAAAATGTGTCAAGGTATTTATTATTTGCTTTTCTCCCCAGAAGTTTGGCACTATAGTTATTCAGGTGTCATCCAGGGTCACAATCTACTTCCTGAGCTCAGAGATGGCACAATCATGTACATTTTTTTACCTATGAAATTCTGGTCTGTGTTCACAAATCAGCCTCTGCTGCCGCCTCTCATCTTTTGACTTACTACAAAGTAACAATGTTGCAGTCTGATCACTGGGGTAGAGAGGAGACTATTACTGGCCATACACGTATAGATTTTCAATAGAAAATGTTTGTTTTAGGAATTTTTCTTTGCTCTAATCCTTAGTGGGGTCAAATTGACATTTATTTTCAACCACTGTGATGAGAACATTCAAAGAAGGATGGAGAATGTTTCTCACACAAATTAATTTCAAACAGTGTATGTGGTTTTCGTTCAGGAAAACGTGATTTCACACACATTTCCAACACGCAAAGGTCTGAAACTAGCCTTAGGAAATGCTTCCCGCTGCCTGCAGCAGAGTGATGATGTTATCTCAGCCTAGGCACAGTCACTGGACTGAAGCCAGGGCCGGTGGCCTACCGGGTTACCGGAAAATTTCCCAGTAGGCCGCCTGCCCTGGGGCCGACTGCCGCGCTCTTTTCCCTCTGTCCTCCGGCCCTCCTATGCTACGGAGCTGGGTCTGTGTGTGCAAAGTCCTGCCCCCTTAGACCAGCTCGTGTGATAGTCTTCTAGATGGAACACTGATTGAATCAGCGTTCTGCCTATCAAACGAGCTGGTCTAGCTAGGGGGGGGGCGGGACCTTGCACACAGCGCCGGAGGACAGAGGGGGGGAGCGCTGTGTGTTATCCAGAAAATGGTGAGGCTGACATTAGTGGGCACAGAGGTTGCAATTGGTGGGCACAGCAAGGCTGCATTGGTGGGCATAGAGAGGCTGCATTGGTGGGCACAGTGAGGCTGCAATGATGAGCACAGAGAGGCTGCAATGATGGACACAGAGAGGCTGCATTGATGGGCACCATGAAGCTACAATGATGGGCACAGTGAGGCTGCAATGATGGACACAGTGAGGCTGCGTTGATGGGCACAGGGAGGCTGCATTGGTGGGCACAGGGAGGCTGGATTGGTGGGTACAGTGAGACTGCATTCATGGGCACCGTAAAGCTGCATTTGATGGGCACAGTGAGGCTACAATGATGGGCACAGTGAGGCTGCAATGATGGGCACAGTGAGGCCTCATTGGTGGGCATGGCAAGGTTGCATTGATGGGCTTAGTGGGGCTGCATTGATGGGCACAGTGAGGCTGCAATGATGGGCACAGTGAGGCTGCATTGATGGGTACCATAAAGCTGCATTTGATGGGCACAGTGAGGCTGCAATGATGGGCACAGTGAGGATAAATTGATGGGCACAGTGAGGCTGCATTGATGGGCACAGTGAGGCTGCATTTGATGGGCACTGATGAGGCTGCATTGATCTCTTGTACCATGTCTGTAGTCTCTGACCATCTTTAGCATGATGACCTCAGTCTCTAACCATCTCCTGTACCATGCCTGCAGCCTCTGACACCTCCTGTATCATGCCTGCAGCCTCTGATCATCTCTTGTAACATGTCCGCAGCATCTGACCATCTCTTGTATCATGTCCGCAGCATCTGACCATCTCTTGTATCATGTTCTCAGTCTCTACCCACCTTTTGTATCCTGTCCTCAGTCTCTAGCCATCTCTTGTATCATGTCCTCACTGTCTCTAGCTATCTCTTGTATTCTATCCTCAGTCTCTAAACATCACTTGTATCATGTCCTCAGTCTCTAACTATCTCTTGTACCATGTCCGCATCTTCGGACCATTTCTTGTCTAATATCATGTCTGCAGTCTCTGAGGGGGAGTCTGGAGAGGAGTTAAGAGTGGGAGTGCCGCTAGGATGTGGGTCATGGGAGAAGTCAGATGTGTGTGGACTGTGGAAAGGAGATTATAGGATAAAACCAGAGCCACCAACCTGGATCCGTCTAACTGAGCCCTGCACAGTGCACCTGAGAAGAGGTCAGTGACAGCGCCGCCAGGCAAGTTTGAGGACGGTCACTGATGTGAGGGGGGAGTGAATACAATAATATAAGGGGGCACTGATATAAAGGTTTCCGCCTCATATCAGTAACCCCCCCCATTCTTACTTTAGAAGGTGGTCTCTGGAAACCAGAACCCCCCCCCCCCCCACGTTCCTGGGTTGCCCCTTGATGATGGACCAATTTTACCACTTTTAACTGGAATTTGTTATATATATATATATATATATATATATATATATATATATATATATATATATATATATATAAAGCCCTATGCGCTTTCATATTCATATCTGCCATATACCGTATATACTCGAGTATAAGTCGAATTTTTCAGCACCTTTTTTTGTGCTGAAAGTGCCCCCCTCGACTTATACTCGAGTCTGCAGCAAAAAATGTCATTTTCTGAACCGAATTTGGGGCCCCGTATCTCAGGGCCCTTTGATGCTAGAAACCCCAAATTTGGTGTGCAAACCCAGTGGACCTGGTACCATAACATATCCAAAGCTGGAGTTCCTAGCACCAAGTGGCCCCGAGATATGGGGCCCCAAAGTCGGTTCGGAAAATGTCATTCTCTGCTGCAGAAAAGTGCTTGACATTTTCTGAACCGAATTTGGAGCCCTGTATCTCGGGGCCACTTGGTTCTAGAAATCCCAGCTTTGGATATTTTATTGTACTAATTCCACTGGGTTTGCACACCAAATTTGGGGTTCCTAGCACTAAGTGTCCCCGAGATACGGGGCCCCAAAGTCGGTCAACTGTGTCCATCTGTAGCAATGTCATTTCGGGACACTTTGGGTTCAGAGACCCCAAATTTTGGCTGCAGCTAGGGGGCATCTAGGAACCCTTAACTACCAAGTATGAAGTTCGGGGGACCTATGGCTGCAAATGGGCACAGTGAGGCATGCAAATGGGCACAGTGAGGCTGCAAATGGGCATTGTTGACCCTCTTTTCCACTTACAGTAGCTGTGCATTTCTCACCCTCGTCTTATACTCGGGTCAATAAGTTTTTCCCATTTTTTTGTGGTAAATTAGGGCCTCGACTTATACTCGGAACGACTTATACTCGAGTATATACGGTATATATGCTTTATATGCTTTAAAATGCATGGTTTTCCCTTTCATGAACAAGGAAGTAATGACGTTATGATGGTTATGATGTTGGACTGGTATAATAATGACATTTTTTCCAAGGCTGGTTTTTATTCCCAGTCCGGCCCTGCACTGAAGCTCAAGGCCTGTTTTTCTGAAAATGAACACAGTCACTGTATATTGTGACATGCCAGGAATGTATTCATGCAGACTTATAATGTTACTGAAAGGTCCACTTTAAAGCAGTTTAAAACCATAAATGTGATATAGTGCAGATTACCAACTATTAGATGTGGTGGCTGCATTAGTTTCCTTTTCTAGGATTTTTCCCTTCTGTTTTCATCTAGTGATCTGGCCAGTAACACACCTCCTGTTTTTGAGCGCCCCCACTCTGGTGTTATGCCGCGTACACACGGTTGGACTTTTCGTCTACAAAAGTCCGACGGACGCCGATGGACTAAAGCCGGCTGACAATCCGATCGTGTGTGGGCTTCCCCGGACTTTCAGCGGACTTTTCCAGCCGCAAATCTGACGGACTTTAGATTTGAAACATGCTTCAAATCTTTACGTCGTAACTACACCGGACCCAGAAATCCGCTCATCCCTATGCTAGTCGGACGGACAAAAACCCACGCTAGGGCAGCTATTGGCTACTGGCTATCAACTTCCTTATTTTGGTCCGGTGTACGTCATCATGTACGAATCCGTCGGACTTTTGTGTAATCGTATGTAGGCAAGTCCGTTCATTAGAAAGTCTGCTGCAAGTCCGCCAAGAGTCCGCCAAAAGTCCGTCGAAAGTCTGTCGGACGAGCTGTCAGACTTTTGTAGCCGAAAAGTCCGACCGTGTGTACGCAACATTAGATGTACCAGCAAATTTTAATGCACTAACAAGTTGAAGCTGAGCTCCAGATCGAGCTGCAGTTACACAAGCAGTTAAAGGTCTTCCTTCCTTTTCTCTCTTCCTTTCTCTCTCCCTTCCTTTCTCTAGTCCTTCTTTCCTTTCTCTCTTCCTTCCTTTCACTCTTCCTTCCTTTCTCTCTCCCTTCCTCTCTTCCTTGCTTCATTCCATCCTTTCTCTCTTCTTTTCTCTCTTCCTTCCTTCATTTCTCTCTTCCTTCCTCTTTTCCTTTCTCTCTTCCTTCATTCTTTCCTTCCTCTCTTCCTTCCTTCCTTTCTCCCTTCCTTCTTTCCTTTCTCTCTTCCTTCATTCCTCTCTTCCTTATTTCTTTTCTCTTTTCCTTCCTTTCTCTCTTCCTTCCTTTCTCTCTTCCTATTCCTTCCTTCCTCTCTTTCTTCCTTCCTCTCTTCCTTCCTTTCTCTCTTCCTATTTCCTTCCTTCCTTTTTTCTCTCTTCCTTCCTTCTTTCCTCTCTTCCTTACTTTCTCCCTTCCTTTCTCAAGTCCTTCTTTCCATTCTCTCTATCTTCCTTTCTCTCTTCCTTACTTTCACTCTTCCTTCCTTTCTCTCTTCCTTTCTTCATTCCTTCCTCCCTTTCTCTCTTCCTTCCTATCTCTCTTCTTTTATCTCTTCCTTCCTTCATTTCTCTCTTCCTTTCTCTTTTCCTTTCTCTCTTCCTTCTTTCCTTCCTTTCCCTCTTCCTTCTGTCCTCTCTTCCTTCTTTCCTTTCTCTATTCCTTCGTTTCTCTCTTCTTTCCTTTCTCTCTTCCTTCATTTCTATCTTCCTTCCTTCCTCTCTTCCTTCCTTTTTTTTCTTCCTACTTCCTTCCTTTCTTCATTTCTCTCGTCCTTCCTTCTTTTGTCTCTTCCTTTCCCTCTCCCTTCCTTTCTCTAGTCCTTCTTTCCAATTTCTCTTCCTTTCTCTCTTCCTTCCTTCTCTCTTCCTTCCTTCTCTCTTCCTTCCTCTCTCCCTTCCTCTCTCCCTTCCTTCATTCCTTCCTCCCTTTATCTCTTCCTTTCTTTCTCTCTTCTTTTCTCTCTTCCTTCCTTCATTTCTCTCTTCCTTCCTTTCTCTTTTCCTTTTTCTCTTCCTTCCTTTCTCTTTTCCTTCCTTCTTTCTTTCCTCTCTTCCTTCCTGTCCCTCTTCCTTCTGTCCCCTCTTCCTTCCTTTCTCTCTTCCTTCTTTCCTTTCTCTCTTCCTTTATTTCTCTTGTCCTTCCTTCCTTTCTCTCTTCTTACCTTTCCCCTTCCTTCCTTCCTCTCTTCCTTCCTCTCTTCCTTCCTTTCCCTTTTCCTTCCTTCCTCTCTTCCTTCCTTCCTCTCTTCCTTCCTTCCTTTCTCTCTTCCTTTCATTTCGCTCTCCCATCCTTTCTCTTCCTTCCTTCCTTCCTTCCTTCCTTCCTTCCTTCCTTCCTTCCTTCCTTCCTTCCTTCCTTCCTTCCTTCCTTCCTTCCTTCCTTCCTTCCTCTCTTTCTTCCTTCCTCTCTTCCTTCCTTTCTCCTTCCTTCCTTTCTCTCTCCCTTCCTCTTCCTTCCTTAATTCCTCCCTCCCTCCCTTTCTCTCTTCTTTCCTTCCTTTCTCTCTTCCTTCCTTTCTCCCTTCCTTCCTTCCTTCCTTCTCTCTTCCTTCCTTCTCTCTCTTTCTTTCTTTCTTTCTTTCTTTCTTTCTTTCTTTCTTTCTTTCTTTCTTTCTTTCTTTCTTTCTTTCTTTCTTTCTTTCTTTCTTTCTTTCTTTCTTATTACAGTATAGTATTAATGTACTTTTATTTTTATTGTTGTTATTGTGTCTTGGTTCCTTTCATTATTGTGATATCATGTTGTCTTCACTGACTGTATCTTAATATTTTCCCTTTGGGATTACCAAAGTATTCTGAATCTGAATTTATTTTGGGATAAAGGTTTTACATGAACAAATAAAAGCTGATTGTTGTAAGCCCCCCTGCCAGTGGTAAATGGTTTGTCTCATCCCTCTAACTGCTAAATTTGTAGGACAGCTTGTTCTGCTGAATAACAACAGACATACTGGCCAGATCACCAGGTGAACATAAAGGAAAGAAAGCCTAAATACGAAAACTAATGCAGCCATCACATCTAAGAATTGGTAGGCTGCAATATAATAAATGTTTGCTTTTGGGTTTAATACCGCTTTAAAGTAAACTACTCAGACACGGCGGTGCTGCTGAGTGTTATATGTTCCGAAAACTGCTGACTGCCAAGTGCCCCTGTATCGCTGGAGCTCAGCCTGTCCTCTCCTACATTGTTTCCTCCGGTGAAATATGACTGCCTTAGACTTCTAACATGTTGTATTAGTTAAAACCCCCATTCGGCATAGTTAAACCATGCTGTAAGCTTTCCTTATCCTCTGTGAGCAAACAACAAAGGTCCTCCTGGAAGCCCGGCGAGGAAGCAGATCTGCGGTAATACAACCTAGGCCGGATCATTTTCCTCCGGGGCTGCCGATCCAAGGCACGACACAATGATAGAATGTTTCGGGGTCCCTGCCAAGCGCGCGGAGTCACGAGGAACGAGAGAGAAACATGCAACGGAAACTTTAAACTACGATGAATAAAAAGCCCGGAGAGTTTATATCAACCTGGAAAGTGTCAAGTGATTTTTTTTTTTTCTTTAGATGAAAATGCTTCCTAAGGAATGGTAAGAGCCGAGCCAAGCAACGCCAGAACTCGCCAACGCCGAAACTCACCAACGCCGGAACTCGCCAATGCCAACGCCGGAACTCGCCAAAGCCAACGCCGGAACTCGCCAATGCCAATGCCGGAAATCGCCAATGCCAACGCCGGAAATTGCCAATGCCAACGCCGGAACTCGCCAATGCCAACGCCGGAACTCGCCAATGCCAACGCCAGAACTCGCCAATGCCAACGCCAGAACTCGCCAATGCCAACGCCAGAACTTGCCAATGCCAACGCCGGAACTCGCCAATGCCAACGCCGGAACTCGCCAATGCCAACGCCGGAACTCGCCAATGCCAACGCCAGAACTCGCCAATGCCAACGCCGGAACTCGCCAATGCCAACGCCAGAACTCGCCAATGCCAACGCCAGAACTCGCCAATGCCAACGCCGGAACTCGCCAATGCCAACGCCGGAACTCACCAATGCCAACGCTGGAACTCGCCAATGCCATCCAAAGACCACTACAGCTAGCCAATCAGACATCATTTCTTCATTCACAATTTTTAATAAATCCCATCAACAGGTTTGAGTTGGAATCGGGATTCGGACATTCTAGCTTTTCAGTTCAATTGGGAAAAAAAACAAGATATTGATCCGTAATGTAAAAAAAAAAAAATATATATATATATTATTTTTTATTATTTTTCTTCAGATTTGATTTTTTTTATTTTATAAAATATTGAAAAATTGAAAAATTATAATTTTTTTCATCTAATTATTATATATAAAAATTTTGAAAACTGTTTTTGAATTTAAAATGTTTACATTTTAAAGCAGTTTTAAACCCAAAAGCAAACATTTATTATATTGCAGCTTACCAATTGTTATCTATAAACAAAATGTAAAATCATATATTCATTTCCACATTGTATTTCAATTAATTCTAGCCTACTTCTATTAAAGCGGTATTTTAACCCAAAAGCAAACATTTATTACCAATTCTTAGATGTGATGGCTGCATTCGTTTTCCTTTTTTAGGCAGCCTTTCTTCTATTTTTATTTGGTGATCTGGCCAGTAAGTCTGTTGTTTTTCAAAAGAACAAACCTGCAGATGTAGCAGTTAGAGGGACTAGACAAACCATTTACCACTGACAGGGGTGCTTACAATGATCAGCTTTTATTTATGTAAAACCTTTATCCCAAAAGGAAAAAAAAACAGTTTGCTGTAACTGATTATAAAGTGTTAGGTGGAGTTTGGCTTTAATGTGCTAGTGTATCTATATCTGCTAACACATTTAACACCCCCTCCACCCAGGCTGACAATGATGCATTCTGCTGTGCCTCATGTTCACATTCCTCCAGAGTCTCTATCTAAATATGCTAATTTAACACTCCCCCCCCCCCCCCCGACTAACAATGCTGCTGTCTGCTGTGCCTCCTGTGCTCATTCAGAGTTGTGTCTCACTAATACTGGAGGTGTTACTGGTCAGATCACCAGGTAAAACAGATGGGGAAAAGGCCAAAGAAAATAAAACTATTGCAGCCACCACATCTAATGATTTTTGTTTTGCTGTAACACCCATAAAAGAAATGGAAGGAGAATTGTCACCCGGCACAGAGAGAAAAAAAAAAACACAAAATTGTATCAAATACAATTGACTGGAATGGTACCAGCTGATTGGAGAAAAGCCAATGTAGCACCAATATTTAAAAAGGGCTCAAAATACATCCCTGGGAATTACAGAATTACAGACCAGTTAGCCTAACATCAATAGTATGTAAACTCTTGGAGGGGATGATAAGGGACTATATACAAGATTTTAGTAATGAGAATGGTATAATTAGCAGTAATCAGCATGGATTCATGAAGAATTGTTCTTACCAAACCAATCTATTAACCTTCTATGAGGAGGTGAGTTGCCATCTAGATAAAGGAAGGCCCGTAGACGTGGTGTATCTGGATTTTGCAAAAGCATTTGACACAGTTCCCCATAAACGTTTACTGTACAAAATAAGGTGCGTTGACATGGACCATAGGGTGAATACATGGATTGAAAACTGGCTACAAGGGCGAGTTCAGAGGGTGGTGATAAATGGGGAGTACTCGGAATGGTCAGGGGTGGGTAGTGGGGTTCCCCAGGGTTCTGTGCTGGGACCAATCCTATTTAATTTGTTCATAAACGATCTGGAGGATGGGATAAACAGCTCAATCTCTGTATTTGCAGACGATACTAAGCTAAGCAGGGCAATAACTTCTCCGCAGGATGTGGAAACCTTGCAAAAAGATCTGAACAAATTAATGGGGTGGGAAACTACATGACAGATGAGGTTTAATGTGGAAAAATGTACAATAATGCATTTGGGTGGCAAAAATATGAATGCAATCTATACACTGGGGGGAGAACCTCTGGGGGAATCTAGAATAGAAAAGGACCTGGGGGTCCTAGTAGATGATAGGCTCAGCAATGGCATGCAATGCCAAGTTTTTGCAAGCAAACCAAACAGAATATTGGCATTAAAAAAAGTGATTAACTCCAGAGATAAAACGATAATTCTCCTGCTCTACGAGACTCTGGTCCGGCCTCACCTAGAGTATTCTGTCCAGTTCTGGGCACCAGTCCACAGGAAGAATGTACTGGAAATGGAGCGAGTCCAGAGAAGAGCAACAAAGCTAACAAAGGGTCTGGAGGATCTTAGTTATGAGGAAAGGTTGTAAGCACTGAACTTATTCTCTCTGGAGAAGAGACACTTGAGAGGGGATGTGATTTCAATTTACAAATACCGTACTGGTGACCCCACAATAGGGATAAAACTTTTCCATGGAAAGGAGTTTAACAAGACTCGTGGCCACTCATTAAAATAAGAAGAAAAGAGGTTTAACCTTGAACTGCGTAGAGGGTTCTTTACTGTTATGCCGCGTACACACGAGTGAACTTTACGGCAGACTTTGCCCGGCGGACTTTCCGACGGACTTCATGACGGACTTTCCGAATGAATGGACTTGCTTACACACAATCAACCAAAGTCCGACGGATTTGTACGTGATGACGTACGACCGGACTAAAACAAGGAAGTTCATAGCCAGTAGCCAATAGCTGCCCTAGCGTGGCTTTTTGTCCGTCGGACTAGCACACAGACGAGCGGACTTTTCGACCGGACTCGAGTTCGACGGATAGATTTAAAACATGTTTCAAATCTAAGTCCGTCCAACTTTTGAGAAAACAAAG
Organism: Lithobates clamitans; assembly: GCA_037952925.1. Taxonomy (NCBI): domain Eukaryota; kingdom Metazoa; phylum Chordata; class Amphibia; order Anura; family Ranidae; genus Lithobates; species Lithobates clamitans. The sequence goes on along the minus strand of JBBGZY010001808.1, from coordinate 390,530 downwards.
TCCGCTGGAGCCCACACACAATAGAATTGTCCGCCGAAATCCCGTCCGCCGGGCAAAGTCTGCCGTAAAGTCCGACCGTGTGTACGCGGCATAAGAGCGGCAATGATGTGGAATTCCCTTCCACAGGCGGTGGTCTCAGTGGGTAGTATCAATAGTTTCAAGAAAATATCAGATAAGCACCTGAATGACCACAACATACAGGGATATACAATGTAATACTGACATATAATCACACACATGGGTTGGACTTGATGAACTTGTGTCTTTTTTCAACCTCACCTGCTATGTAACTCTGTAACTATGCCGCCATGTTGGCGCCAGGAAAAAACATTGCATTCTAACCCTTTATCACCCTACTAAAAATGACAATAAAAAACTGACAGGAACTATAAGCAAAGTTTCCCATTTTATACTAAAATATATATATTGGCTGGAGGTGAGCTTTGCCTGCAGGACACAAAGACATACGGTAATGTATTTATTACCAAATTGCATATAATTTTAAGTACCTAAATATGTCCTATTTTTAGCTTCCTTAAGGGCTCATTTCCATTTATTTTTTTTGCAGTGCATTAACATATGTGTTATGTAAGGTAACTACTGAAAATAATGGGATTATACTAAGATGTCCCAAAAATTGATGCGTCACAAAATTTGTAACACAATGCACTGTTGTGCGTTGCTGTGCATTGTGGTGTGCTGCAGGGTATTTGTAGTGCATGGGTGCCATTCAAAATGGAATCCCCATGCATTAGGGCAATGCAACCCAACACAGCAACAAAGGTCATGTGTATTGCCATACATAGTGCAGAAATATAAATGGCCCTGCTGCTGTGCATAGTGCTGTAAGTCTAACACTATGAACACTTACAAGAGGGAAGAGCAGGGGGGTGACCTCAGTTGATGCTTCTCCTTTAATGTACAATTACATGCTGGGGTGGGTCATGGACCAGTCTGTACTGTTTAACAATAGGGTGGTCTAGAGGGAGCTCCATGTTTTGTCCATTATGAGGGGCTCCCACCATCTGTGCCCATTATGAAGGGTTTCCACCATCCCTGAACTGAGTTCTTGGGTCTGCACACCTGCTGTGCCCATTATGAGGAGTTCCCACCATCCCTGAACTGAGTTCTTGGGTCTGTATACCTGCTGTGCCCATTATGAAGGGTTCTCACCATCCCTGAACTGAGTTCTTGGGTCTGTACACCTGCTGTACCCATTATGAGGAGTTCCCACCATCCCTGAACTGAGTTTTTTCGTCTGCACACCTGCTGTGCGATCATAAGGGGTGCCCATCATCCCTGAACTGAGTTCCTGGGTCTGTACACCTTATGTGCCCATTATGAGGAGTTCCCACCATCCTCGAACTGAGTTCTTTTGGTCTGTACACCTGCTGTGCCAATTCTGAGGAGTTCCTACGATCCCTGAACTGAGTTCTTGGGTCTGTATACCTGCTGTGCCCATTATGAAGGGTTCTCACCATCCCTGAACTGAGTTATTGGGTCTGTACACCTGCAGTACCCATTATGAGGAGTTTCCACCATCCTTGAACTGAGTTATTGGGTCTGTACACCTGCAGTACCCATTATGAGGAGTTTCCACCATCCTTGAACTGAGTTTTTTGGTCTGTACACCTGCTGTGCGATCATAAGAGGTGCCCATCATCCCTGAACTGAGTTCTTGGGTCTGTACACCTGATGTGCCACTTATGAGGAGTTCCTATGATCCCTGAACTGAGTTCTTGGGTCTGTACACCTGCTGTGCCCATTATGAAGGGTTCTCACCATCCCTGAACTGAGTTCTTGGGTCTGTACACCTGCTGTGCCCATTATGAAGGGTTCTCACCATCCCTGAACTGAGTTCTTGGGTCTGTACACCTGATGTGCCCATTATGAGGGGTTCCCACTATCCCTGAACTGAGTTCTTGGGTATGTACACCTGATGTGCCCATTATGAGGGGTTCCCACCATCCCTGAACTGAGTTCTTTGGTCTGTACTCCTGCTGTGCCCATTATGAGGAGTTTCCGCCCATCTCTGAAATGAATTATTGGGTCTATACACCTGCTGTGCCGATTATGAGGAGTTCCCACCATCCCTGAACTGAGTTCTTGGGTCTGTAAACCTGGTGTGCCCATTATGAGGGGTTCTCACTGTTGAAGTATTGGAGACATATAAGAAGCCAGGTATGTACAAAGTGTAAAGGGTGCCACCCCAATGCTAGTGTAGAAGTCCAGAACGGGTAAAAAAAAAACAACAACACTGTACAACCCGCTGGTGGTATCCAATTTCTACAGATATAAAAGTTACCAACATTCTACTGAACCCAATCATTTTGAGGTCACATACTATATAAGCCTTGATGAAGGGTGTCTGAACACTTGAAATAATCTTTTTTTACATTTATTATTTAAAAATCACTCTTTGGCTGGGTTCACACGTCTGACTGCAGTTTTTCAGTCGGTAGTGCGGTTTTGTTTACCGGTTCAGTACGATTCAGGTGCAAATTTTTACTTGAATCTGCACCTAAACTGGACCCAAAAATCGCACAGGACCCTTTACAGCAACAGACCAGTGGCCGCCCTGGACATGTGTGAACCGGCTCCATTGAAAGCTGGTCCGATTCACATGTTTTTAACCGCATCCAAAAGGTGCTTAAGGGCTTGTTCACATGTGCGGCAGCCCTTGCAGCTTCCCTAAAAAATGATCTGCGGTGGTTTGCTTTTTCAGGAGACACGTGACAAGTATGTCAGCTCCCTACTGTCCGATTTAACCCTGTAAATGTTGAACCACCGCACTGCAGCCGCATACATTGCACGTTGTTGCGGGACATTTGTACTGCCACCCCATAGAATTGCATTGATTGCATTAGGTGGTGGTAAAATCCAAGGAATGTAAGATGCTGTTTAATTTTTGCTGCAGCCACAAAGCATAGCATTGGCATTTATACAGCCCTGAGCGGCTGTATGCTCTGGTACAGGTCGGTGGTTGTTGGGGTGGTTAAACCACGGCTCAGGCTGCTGTTTTTTACCGCACACTGTGAACAAAGCCTTAGACTATTGGTGCGGCACCCCTCTTAGTTTTAAATATTTGTACTTCTTTCGGGGTCCCCCTGGGTGTGCTCTGGTGTACAGTATGTGAGCAGCCTCACAAGGCCCGTACTGGCCATAGGGCACACTGGGCATTTGCCCAGTGGGCCGCCAGGGTCTATGTCCTGGCAGGAGCGGTCTTTTGGTGACTGGGCCATGCAGCGGGAGGTGGGCGGTGTCTGCGGCCCGGACACGGGCCGTGGTCGCCGCTCACATCCCCCAGTGCAGGCCTGCCTCTGTCTACTCTCCCGGTTCTCTTGCCCCACTGGCAGTGTTGTCCTGTTGGTGGGACAGGAGGACCTGGAGATCTGCACAGAGGGCGGGATACACAGGCTACCCTGCCGGAGGCAGAGAGGGGAGTAGTTGGAGAGGGGGGGGCATCTCTGCGGGGGGACACTGTGGTGGGGGGCTGTGATTGCTGAGGGTGCTGTGGTTTGGGGAGCATGGCGGTATGGGGGGCTGCACTGTGGGGGGTCACTGTAATCATTGGGGCACCCCTTTGCAATGCAGTCCCCTTTGCGTTGCAGTGCGCCCCGTCACCAATCCCCCCCCCCTCCCCCAAGTCTCGGTCCCTGGAGGTGTCGGCTACCCGGTCTGGAATGCCCGCGCCTGTTTTTCACACCAACCAATCTTTAACACTGGATGTTAATAATAGGAGATCTATTGTGTATATACCGGTAATTAGACGCCTCAGCCTAGCAAAATGGAGAGATCCTTTAAACCCCCACAGTGAATAAGCTGTTCAGAGTTTTGTTTTTATGAACCAGTAAAATAAAAATAGAAATGTAGAAAAATGAAATAAATGGTTAGATTCTGTACTTTTTTTTTTAAGCAAAGTATCTTTATTTCATTGCAAAGCATAACATCTCAAATACCAAGTTGACTTCCCAAGTGTAATGTTACACCCGCTTGTCTCCTCTGCGTTCACAACCTTCTGTCCAATCAGGCTTGGAGGAGAAGAATAGATGAAGTAAGACAGTAGAAAATTCAACAAATCAATGCTAATCAGAAGCCTGGTGATTTAGAATGACTGCAGGTACAGGAGCACCAAGATAGACATCGGGCGGGATTTCCCGCAGGTATTCCTTAATCAGCTCCGTCAAGAAACATTTGGTCCTCTGTCTTTTAAGTCACCATACAAAGTTAAACTATATAGTTAACCAGTCAAACATAGCAAAAGATTTATTTTCAATTCTGTGCAGCCGGTGTTGTGATCCAAATCTGATTCCATGTTTAATAGGATACCAGAGCCAACACATTTTGGTGCTGCAAGGGTTCCACCATCTTACAATCCCCGAGACTCGCTCATCCATGTCTTTATGGACCTTGCTTTGTGCGCAGTCATGTTGGAACAGGAAGGGGCCATCCCCAAACTGTTCCCACAAAGTTGGGAGCATGAAATTGTCCAAAATGTCTTGGTATGCTGATGCCTTAAGAGTTCCCTTCGCTGAGCCCAACCCCTGAAAAAAAAAAAACCCCACACCATAATCCCCCCTCCACCAAATGATTTGGACCAGTGCACAAAGCAAGGTCCATAAAGACATGGATGAGCGAGTTTAGGATGGAGGAACTTGACTGGCCTGCGCAGAGTCCTGACCTCAACCCGATAGAACACCTTTGGGATAAATTAGAGCGGAGACTGCGAGCCAGGCCTTCTCGCCCAACATCAGTGCCTGACCTCACAAATGCTCTTCTGGAAGAATGGTCAAACATTCCCATAGACACACTCCTAAACCTTGTGGACAGCCTTCCCAGAAGAGTTGAAGCTGTTATAGCTGCAAAGGGTGGGCCAACTCAATATTGAACCCTACGGACTAAGACTGGGATGCCATTAAAGTTCATGTGCGTGTAAAGGCAGGTGTCCCAATACTTTTGGTAGTATAGTGTAGTTGTCACCCTATAATAGAAGGTTCCAGAACAAGGAGGGATCATCAGGGATTCCTTGAAGAATGGTCGAACATTCCCATAGACACACTCCTAAACCTTGTGGACGGCCTTCCCAGAAGAGTTGAAGCTGTTATAGCTGCAAAGGGCGGGGCCAACTCAATATTGAACCCTACGGACTAAGACTGGGATGCCATTAAATTTCATGTGCGTGTAAAGGCGGGCGTCCCAATACTTTTGGTATTATAGTGTATATCTAAAACAGCCTTTGGAGCAGCCTTTGGTCCCTTTCTCCCAGAAGCCTTTAAAGAATCTAAACTGCCAAAAATGGTATTATAATTTGGATCCTGCTTGAGACATCCCATATATGACATTTGGGTGAATCTAAGTTCATCCAGATTTCGGGATCAATTTTAAGGAGGAACTCAGACTGAAGGCAACTGAGCGGGAGGGTTAAGCAACAGTAGAATGGAGAAGGAGACGACATGGTGATCTCCCTCTTCTCATCTACTCACACAATGGTCAGCGTTATGCCTCGGCGTGCAAAATCAGAGCTATGGAAAGTCAACTCAAAAAGGAGCAGTGTTCTCAAATCAACAATTTCTACAGTTGAAAATTGCTGTCATTCAAAGGCACTTAAACAATTTTCTCGGGGTTATCAGTGGTCACCGCACAAAAGGCTCGCTTTAAGGCCCTTTTGCTGTGGTCACCCACTACCCAGAAAAACAGGTACATGCCTCAGAAAGAAGAAGGACGATACGGATAATCCAATTTCACATCTAAAAGAACAGAAACATCCCAAGAATTTCTTAATACTTATAAACCGCATTTACTATATTAAAGGTTTGAAGTGAAAATTTAGGTAAACAGTTACATGAACAGCTTAATCAGTTGTGGACACTGAGCAAAAATTACACATACCCAGAAAAGTACACAGAGAATATATACACTATAACACCAAAAGTATTGGGACGCCCGCCTTTACACGCATATGAACTTTAATGGCATTCCAGTCTTAAGCCACGTACACACGATCCAATTTTCCGACGGGAATTGTGTGATGTCAGGCTGTTGGCGGAAAATCCGACCGGGTGTACGCTCCATCGGACAATTGTTGTCGGATTTTCCGCAGACAAATGTTGGATGGCAGGTTTTAAAATTTTCCGCGGACAAATGTCTGTTGTCGAAATTTCCGAGTGTCTGTACACAAGTCCGTTGGACCAAAGTCCAAAGTACAAACACGCATGCTTGAAAGCAAGGACGAACCGGAAGCGGTCGGTCTTGTAAACTAGCGTTCGTAATGGAGAATTAACATTCGTGACGCGGCAAATTATGAAATCTGGAAATGCAGCGCACAATTCTCTTCTTCTTTATTGGGATAATAATGAAGCTGCTTTGCTGGTGATACTGATGGAGTTATTGCAAACACATTTTCAAAGGCTTTTTTTTCTAGTGATATCAAGAATAATATTATTATGCTTTTTTTTTTTTTGGGCAAGTTACCACAACACCATTATCCCGTAGTTTATAAGAACAAAGATACAACTATGTTGGTGTCCCTTGTCAATTTTACATTGTATCTTTTAAAATGTAACTGCCGACTCCCAAACTGTCATTTGAAGTAAAACACATAGACAAGTATTATTCTCCACAATTTTTTTTATTGTGCATTAAAAACAGAAAACAAATAAAATTAGACATGCTATCTGCCAATAGAACTTTACCAAAAAGTGCATTCTATGCATCCAAAAATATAGAAAATATACCAAATCAAATCATTATTATTCAACCAAAAAAAATAAAATAAAAGCCTCATGCATGTGTCCTGCTTCTTAATATAGGGGGTCAGCAATGCCAAGAGTTGGTGAAAGCAGAGGTCCGTCATCAGGAGATAATTCCGAAAATCATCCGGATTATTCTCCTGGAGCTCCCGCAGCAAAGGCATATGACATAATTGGTCACAATTAATAAAGCAACCAATTATTGGTCCAAGAAATCCTCCTCCGCCTGTTCCTGGACTGGACTTGGGTCAAAGCAATAACTCCAAGGCCAATACTAAATAACACGTTATCTCCTCCGATTCTACAACATGGCTGGTTGGTTGGCGAACCACCGCTCAGAAACGAACTGAAAAGCGCCAACTGAAAATCGCAAATCAACACTCAACAAACTTCTACTAACACGAAATTAGCAGAAGGAGTCCAAAGGGAGGTGCTAAGTAGTACGTCACTACGTTTGTGTTTGTTGGCCGACAATTACTTGCTGTTTGTATGCAAGACAAAATCCAGGCACACGCCTTCGGACAAAAGTCCAAGGTTTTGTCTGCAGAAACTTCGATCATGTGTACGAGGCTTTAGCCCGTAGGGTTCAATATTAAGTTGGCCCACCCTTTGCAGCTATAACAGCTTCAACTCTTCTGGGAAGGCCGTCCACAAGGTTTAGGAGGGCGTCTATGGGAATGTTTGACCATTCTTCCAGAAACGCTTTTGTAAGATCAGGCATTGATGTTGGACGAGAAAGCCTGGCTCACAGTCTCCATTCTAATTCATCCCAAAGGTGTTCTATCGGGTTGAGGTCAGGACTCTGTGCAGGCCAGTCAAGATCCTCCACCCCAAACTCATTCATCCATGTCTTTATGGACCTTGCTTTGTGCACTGGTGCGCAGTCAAGTTGGAACAGGAAGGGGCCATCACCAAACTGTTCCTACATGTTGGGAGCATGAAATTGTCCAAAATGTCTTGGAATGCTGACACCTTTAAGAGTTCCCTTCATGGTATGTATGAGGAAAGATGATAGGGTGTTTTGCATGCATTAAAATAAAAAATAAAAAATAGACATTCAAACCTCTTTAACCCCTTCATGCCTAAGCCTTTTTCTGACAATTGTTGGTTAAAATTAAAGTTAACAACCCTATTTTTTGCTAGAAATTACTTAGAACCCTCAAACATTATATATATATAGAATAGAGAATAAAATGGCGATTGTTGCAATATGTTATGTCACACTGTATTTGCACAGCGGTCTTTCAAATGCAATATTTTTCAGAAGAAATACACTTTCATGAATTAAAAAAAAAATCAGTGAAGTTATATCATGTAAAAGACGATGTTACGCCGAGTAAATAGATACCTAACATGTCAAGCTTTAAAATTGCGCACACTCGCGAAATGGCGACAAACTACGGTACATAAAAATCTTCATAGGCGATGCTTTCAAGTTTTTTACAGGTTACCAGTTTAGAGTTACAGAGGAGGTCTTGCGCTAGAATTATTGCTCTCACTCTAACGATCGGGGCGATATCTCACATGTGTGGTTTGAACACCGTTTACATTTGCTGGCGTGACTTACGTAGCACGAGCACACAGTGATGAGGGCGCCTTAATTAATTTATTTTTTACATTGTCCCTTTAAAAAACAAATGTGATTATTTTTATTGCTGTCACAAGAAATGTAAACATTCCTTGTGACAGTAATTCAAAATGCCAAGTTCGGCTGTTTTGAATACTGTCATTTTTTTTTAAATTTGTCACCTTTACGTTTTCTGTATACCAGAAGTGATGTCATGACATCGTTTCCAGGTTACTAGATCCGAGACCCAATCGAAGTCGATTCCAGCTCTAAATAACCAATTCTTCCCCCTTTTCCCTAACTATTATTTTCCCGCTGATTTTTTCTTTTTTTCGTTGCTATGCTTTTAGCCATTACTATTTAAACGTACTTTTGTTTCAATTCATTTTGTATGATCATTTTTGTTAGTGTTGCAAAAAAAGTGAAAAATTTAAGAAAAAAAATATACTAATTCATTTTTTTTATTAACTTTGTAATGCTTTCTACCAGAATCATAATTTTGGTGTAATTTTAAATAAGACAAATTATAGAATAAAATAATGTATACATTGTATCTACAGTAACACTATTTTTTATTTAAAACGATCACAGAGCAAAGTAGAACATTTTTTTTTTTTTTTTAATTTTGCTATTTTTTTAATGGATTAGATAAAAACATTTTAGCAAAATAAATAAATTCAATGTCGAAAGCTTGTCTCACAAAAATATATAGGTATTACTTTTTTAGGTAGGTGATAATTCAATAGGTCTTTAGCAAAAATGTAAAAAGTGCTTTGGTCCATAGGAGGTGAACAGGTGTGAGAACTAAATCGTGTAAAAACCTACGGTATGTGTTTGCTGATTTGTATTATTAAATCAAATTAGTCATTTGATTTCCACACATCTAACACCCTGAACAGCCCGGCAGGTGACACCGTTGTTTCCTAAAACAGTAATTCAGCTTCTTATGTCTTCTTATGCATTATTATCATTATTTGTTTTCTGAAAAGCTAACCCAGGAGCTGAAATACTAAACCAGGAAAAGGCAGAGTGATCCTATGAAGTAGAAGAGGTGTGTGTATATCACAAGAATGATTAAATAGGATTAAAAATATTTTGGTAGGTGAAACAGCCAATATACAGTATATAAATTCCCACAATATAGCTGTTTGCCTGGATTCTGTGTTTAATAGAAAACAGCAAACAGTTCACATTAGCACTTCTGCCTTTCTCACTCTCTGACCAGATGTCAGAGAGGAAGGAGATGAGAGGATTACATTTTTAAGGAAACCATAAACTGCAGGATATTTACTGTGACCGCATGCACTTTGGCGGTCCATAGGAATTAGGTGGAACTATACTCACCTCCACTACAACACTGGGGTGTCCTGGAAATCCCACACCAGTTGCTGACTCCTTCGACCGGTCTGCTTCCGGGTTCCGCTCTTCAGCCGTTTTGATTGGCCAGGTCAATATGACATGCATGGGAGTTAATTTATCTCTGCAGATGCCAAAATTTGTACGCGGTGCTGTCACCTGAAAAGGAATAAAAATAGAATTATACTCACCTCCACTACAACAATAGGGTGTCCTGGAGCTCCCACACTAGTTGCTGGCTTCTTCTACCAAGTTCTGTTCTTCAGCTGTTTTGATTAGTTAAGTCAAGATGACATGCACGAGAGTTCATTCATCTTGACAGATGCCAAAATTTGTACACAGAGCTGTCACCTGAAATGGAATCAAAATGGAAATGTACTCACCTCCACTACAACAATGGGGTGTCCTGGTGCTCCCACACTAGTTGCTGGCTTCTTCTCCAAAAGTTCTGTTCTTCAGCTGTTTTGATTAGCCGAGTCAAGATGACATGCACGAGAGTTCATTCATCTCGGCAGATGCCAAAATTTGTACACAAAGCTGTCACCTGAAAAGCAATTAAAATGGAATTATACTCACCTCCACTACAACACTGGGGTGTCCTGGTGCTCCCACACCAGTTGCTGACTTCTCCGGCTGGTCATCTTTCGGGTTCTATGCTTCAGCTGTTTTGGTTGGCTGGGTCATTCATCTCAGCACAGAGCTGTCACCTGAAATGGACTTCTTTGACTGATCTTCTTCTGGGTTCTTTTCTTCAGCAGTTTTGATTGCCTAAGTCAAGATGACATGCACGGGAGTCCATTCATCTTGGCAGATGCCAAAATTTGTACACAGAGCTGTTACCTGAAATGGAATTAAAATGGAAATGTACTCACCTCCACTACAACACTGGGGTGTCCTGGAGCTCCAACACTAGTTGCTGGCTTCTTCAAACGATCTTCTTCCAAGTTATGTTCTTAAGCTGTTTTGATAAGCCTAGTTAAGATGGCATGCACGGAAGTTCATTCATTTCGGCAGAAGCCACAATTTGTACACAGAGCTGTCACCTGAAAAGGAATTAAAATGGAACTATACTCAACTCCACTACAACACTGAGGTTTCCCCTCAATTGCTGTCTAGGTAACAATGCTATCGCTACCAGATTTTAGGAAGTGACCATGCCCATTTTTAACCACACCCACAAAATCACACCACCATTTGAAGCCAAACTCACAAAATCACACCCCTATTTTTAACACCCCTTCAAGCAATTGGTCACAAGCTTTTGGAACCTGAGACAGACATATAGGTATAAAGACAAAATAAACAGATTTCAAATAAGAAACACCAGCAACTAGGGACAAGTTAATACAATTCAAAATCCTGCACAGAATACTCTATATGCCCCAACGCCTACATCGCATATACCCAACCTCATCGGTTGCTTGCTGGAGATGCTCTAGCATCCCTGCTGGTTTCCCACATATATTCTTGGATTGCCCACAGGTTCAGGAATATTGGAAGGAGGTAACCCAATTTATCCACAGATTGACCACTATACCTATTCCTCTGACAATTAGTGTCTGTCTCCTCGGCCTGGTAGAACAGTTAGCATTAGCTAAAGCAATCCGCACCCTAATAGGTATCCTATTATTTTATGCAAAGAAAGCCATAGTGCTAACATGGAAGTCAGCCAACCCCCCTACCTTGTCATCGTGGAAAACATTAGTTAACAAAATGGTACCCCTATACAAAGCAACATACTTATCTCAAGGGTGCCCCAAAAAATATGAAAAAGTCTGGCACCTGTGGACAGACTCAGAGGCCATGACAGATGATCAGTCTGTTGGGGACTACCCTGGTTAGACTCCCCGAATGTCTACCTGACCCTGTTGAGAGTTGTGGTTCAGGCCCCAAGCAAGTGAGTGGGGGTGTAAGTCCAGAGGTCGACTGATTCCACTCGACCCCAGCTGTCCTTGCAACGTCCGACTCTGAGGGATGAGAGGTCCTTCCGGACTAGATATATCCTGTCACTATCCTACCATGTTGAAACTGGGTACTAGTTATGTTGTTAGTAATGTTAATTGTAGTTAGATATGTTTAGATGTGAGATGTAGGCTGTTATGCACATGATTATGTGTACTAATTGGCCGGAGTATGCCCCAAGGGCCCTGTTTTGTACCTTCAGAGAAAAACCTTTTCAATAAAAAAAAAAAAAATAAGAGACACCAAATAGGAAGGTCACGTGAAGGTATCAGCATACTGCCTATGGGGACATTTGTTTGCTGGGGACAGATCCCTTATAAAAAGGGAGGCTGTCCCCAGCAAACGTGGACAGATTTCAACAACAGACAATGCTCACCAAGACAAATGGAAAGGGTGAATCTCGCAATAAAAATTTGACTAAAGGTCTAACCCTTCCCTACTCTTTTCGAAACTAGAGAAACAAATGCTATGGCTTTAGACACACTTTAAAACACTTTAAAACAAGGGCCATTTTTTTTATTCTGGGTGGGAGATAGGCTACTTCAATAAACATCAGATCCTATTTTTGCGTGTTTTTCCAACAAATAATGCTTTCCTCCTGCTTCTGAATTTGATTATTCCTCTAATATCTGACAACTCGCCAACATCTACAGAAATATCTATTAGGCAGAACATCTAAAGCAGACCACTGTCATGTAGAACCAATGTATTGTTCCATCAACAAATGCAAGCGTGCTTCCTTCTTCCAAAACAATGCTCATCTTTACCCTTTCTTCCCTGAACAGACTTAAAGAAGTTATACACAAATAGTGGTAAATCGATCGGAAGAGGGAACTTTTGAACTTTTCGATTCACAGTGGTGTTAAGTGAACTATATGGTGGACATTCCAGTAACTTTGTAACTCTGTATTTATAAATTACTGATGAATTACCACATATAGCAACTGTATCATTTATCTAAAAAGCTCCATCTTTTATCAATAAAAAGCCGTCCCTGAATCTTCAGTTGAGTGACTAGGCTGAGATGATGTCATTAGTCTACTACAGGCTGGAGGAAGCATTTTCTCAGTCTCCTCTCCCCAAGTGACTCTTCTCATATCTAAAATTCCAATTCTGAAAGCGCTGACCCTTTACCTGTGCAAACCCTTCTATCTATCTATCTATCTATCTATCTATCTATCTATCTATCTATCTATCTATCTATCTATCTATCTATCTATCTATCTATCTATCTATTTGGTGCTATCTATTTATTTTAGTCTGTCTATAAATCTGTAGATGATCAATTTAATAATATTATCTATCTGTCTCTTTACCTCTTTATTTTATCTATCTTTATCTTTACCTCTTTATCTTTATCAGCTGGGCCGAGTCCAGAGACTCAAGAACCCTTCTA